>JBAMJR010000195.1:685000-1272500 GCA_038501785.1 Myoxocephalus aenaeus
ATACAACACATAAGAGATTATCTTTTTAACCTCTCAATGTCACCGGTGTCCAGAGGACGGACGCCGTCAGCCAAAGGTTTGTCAGGGTCGGCTGAGATCTGCTCATACTGGTAGGACTGCATCTTCCGAAAGAGACGGGTCAGGTTCTGCTTCCGTGTCTTCAGTTGAGTCCACTGGTGGATAAAAATGTTTAGGTCAAGAAACAAGAAGTGGCATACAAACGCCAAGATGATGAAAACAAATGATTGATTACTTAAAACAATGCTTAATTCATCTTAGAATTGATTATTATAAGATGGGCTGTGCACCCAGAGGATTCACCCCTTCATACATGTATTTCCGTTCAGTCTATAATCTATTCTTCTGCACAAATGCAATACCAACTTTACCTTTTCATCCCACTGCCACACTTTCCACAGGTCATTGATGTTTAGCTCAGGCTCCACATATTCTTTCCTGTAGAAAGCTATGAATGGGACCTGGGGAAAAGAACACGATAAAATGTGTTATTTGCGATAATGTCACATTTTGCATTCTTTCTTAAAAAGACATTCATGTTATTTGTTTTTAAAAGAAATATAACAGATAAAAGAGATATATCACGTGGGTACGGTGAGTTCACTGTACCTCAAATTGTTGATTCCTCATGAAGTTGAGGGCCTCTTTGATCTTAGCAATTGTGCTGGGGCCTTTCCTGCTGAAGTTTGTGGTCGTCCCCCTGTCTAGATAATCTGTGCTCTCCTGGTTAGGGCACAGAAAAAAACAAAGCATCTAGATGTGATCTAGACCCAAGGAGTATCAAATGATCTATCCCACAAAAAGGGAAAACTAACCAGGTATCATGACTGAAAATCCAAGAAAGTTCTTTGCATTCTTTATGCATGCATATTGCATGTATGCATTCCTGAGTGTAGATGTCAAAGGACGCACCTGCATGGAGATAGTAAGAGTGGAGAAGCCATGTCTGAAGATCCACTCTGCTTCCTCTTCCAGCTCATCATCCTCAGCAGGTTTAACAGGGATGGATCGTAACTATAAGACAGAGCACAGATTAGGAAAATAGGCACTAAAATGTTATCTATGACTAAATAAGATGTCACAGGCTTAACTATACATAAAGCTGAGAAATCAGTCATTAAGGACCTATATGGTCCATATAAGACAGTGAATCAACACTGTTAGCATCACAAACACTGACACACACACACACACACACACCTGGAACCTTTCGGGCATATCTGTAGAGCGGATCTCATTGTCTTGGTCAGTCATGTGACTACTTTCCAGCTCACTGGGCTCGTAGATCTCAAAGATGCTCTTCCTCCCCTGTCTCCTCTTCGTCTGCTTCTTGGGTCGGTCCCATCCCTCTTCATCCTGGTCCTCTTCCTCCTCCTCGCCCTGGTCATATGCGTCTGCGTCGAAGTCAGCAAAGTCAAAGTCTCCACCAAAAATTTCTTGGGCCTCCTGGAGGGCTCTGTGGAAGGATGAACAGCGAAGAGGAGAGAAGCAGTGATTATGTGTTTCACTTCACTCATTTTTTTAAAGCAGTTTGCCATTTTGCGTTTGTTGTCTCATTGTTACCAAATATAAATATGTATTAGCACGCTCCTTGCCCTGCCAATGATGAATCTTTTATAGGACAGATTTGATGTATAAACTATACTCACGCGTCTGTGTATCCTGAGAATTTCTTGCCCCTCTTTTTGGTGATGGGTTGGCCATCATCATCAACAATAAAATCGTCTATATCTGTAAGACAAATGAATTTTTTTAAAAACAAATCAATTATAAACCACTTTATTTAGAAATCAAGCGTGGCACTCAGTTTACATTACTGTTTGTCTATTATTTCTCAGCTTTTTAGAGACTTAGGTCTACACAGATCAAAACAATTTAAAATTATTCCTGGCCTACCTGACTCCTCGTCCTCTCCTTCTTCTTCGTCATCTGCGTGGTGGAGAGGCTCATCGACAGCCTCGCCTTCCTCCAGCTCTCCCTCTGCATCCCCATGAAATATTTCATCTGCGATCTGGTCCTTCTGGTCCTCATCATCTTCATCATCATCATCAAGCGTTTTTACACGGTCATATTTCTTTTTCTGTGACACAAGACAGGTAAGAACATCAGTACTACTAGAATAAGCTTTTCAAGTGTACGAAAACGTGGGAGGCTTCAAGTACATTTGTACCCACTTTCCACAGAGATAGTAGTAATGAGAAACTATTCTTACCCTCCTTTTCACTTTTACACCCAAGTTTTCCTCAATTAGGTCCAGATCATCTTCATCGAGGCAGTCGTCATAAGCTGCAAAGAGGAAAAGTCTTACAGAATAGTGATACATCTTGACACCAATCAATTCTGTTACATATTGGGAAATAACTGCTGACTTTGAAAAACACTAATATGAGGTCAATTGCATTATTTCTTCTCGCCAAGGTACACAATAAGGACCTGATCTAAAATCAGTTCTGAGTTTGTGTACCACGGTGATATTTGAGAGTGCAATACGTTTAAGTACTTTTTTATTCAGTCTGTATATTTAATATTCTTCTTTACTGTTTTTACTGTTCTCTATTACTGTTTATTTATATTACTTGACTTTTTATCTTTTATTCACTTGTGAGCAATGCTGTTGTAATCCTGTAATTTCCCCACTGCGGGACTAATAAAGGATTATCTTATTTTATATATAAAAAAATTGTAAGTGCTGTATGTACAACATAACAAAAATGGCGTTACTAAATTACCTCAAACAGTTTGACATTTCTCTACTGCAGTTTCTTCAGCCAACACATACATACCACACATCACTGTCAATCATGATGGCATTATACTTTTTTACGGTATTCCTTTCTGTATAACAGTTTTCAACATTCATAGATTGTTTTGGCTTCCTTTGTAAAAATGTTACATCAGTGCTTACCATCTAATGACACACCAAGTAACATGAAGATAAATATGTTAAATGATCCTGTAATACAGCACTTTACATACATGTGACTCATCAAACATGGACAACAGTAAATGTGATGTTCCTATTGTAAACATAGGTAAGAAGCTATTTTATAAAAAGCAATATTACAATTACTGCAGTCGTGGAACATTTATACCGACAATGAACAATTGTCAATGTGTGAACAGTGATTTCTTTGTTTTTATTAGTGAGAGCCATGTGGGGGGCAAATGGAAACGACACACTGTATGTTTGATGTAACCCTTTATAAACATATGATGCACTTACTGCGCTTTTTACGCCGATGCTTGACTTCTTCTTCTGAGTCACTCCCTGCTGTACTTGGATTTCTTGGACGTTGCTCCTCCTCCTCCCCCTCCTCCTCCTCCTCCTCTCCATCATCAATGAGCCCGCGTAAATTTCCTCGCTCATCCTGGTCCTCTGTGTTCTCTTCTTCCTCTTCATCTGTTAAGAAATGAGAGATAAATGGTTTACATGTCATGCAACCCCACCTTAGAAACGCATACCCAGAACTGAACAATTACAATCTCACCATCTTCCTCCAAAAACCTCTGGGTCTTTTTGGGCTTGAGCTCTTTCTCATCAAACTCCTCCTCTGACTCCTCAGCCTCGCTCTCAATAAAGTCTGACATGACTGCTGTTCCTGAGAAAAGGTGCAAGAGGCTGTCAGTAAACATGCTCAACACCATCAAAGCATTAGTCACAAATACAAAAGCCAAACACACACAATAACTCATGCAATATGCTCTAGTGTTATGATGTAGTTGCAATTCCTGTGCATAACATTCAAGTTCCTTTCCTTTATTTCCCACTGTCTGGGAGTACAACACATATTCCTCATCAATTTGTTCCAGCTCTTCATTAACATTAAATGATAACATTGAGTGAAATATTCAAATGCAAGACATGCTTTCTTTATGGCTGCAGCATTCAACCAAATGGAGACATTATTGTACGTGTGCTTGACCAAAAGTCACACATCAGATTACAACATTTAGATTTCTTTCTCGGGTTTAAGATCTCCTCCAGAATTTTAAATAAAGTGCTGTGTATTTGACCAATGTTCGATTGTATTATTTCATTTGACCTGACCATTGTTTTCATTCTAACTCAGCGACATGCAGTACGTTGCAACTAAACTAGATTTAGCTGGCATAAAAAAAAAGAAAACGTTACAATAACGATGTCGCATTGCGCACACACACCGAATGAGTGGATCAATCAAACGCATGAGCGCCGTGCTTTCAATGTAACTGTAAATCGGATGAGTGTGTCGGTCAACAAACTGTAACGCTGACGTTATATAGTTTACGTTACTTTACCTGTGACCCCGTTAGCTTACGTTATTCTACTGTGACCCCGTTAGTTTACGTTACATTACCTGTGACCCCGTTAGCTTACGTTACATTACCTGTGACCCCGTTAGCTTACGTTACATTACCTGTGACCCCGTTAGCTTACGTTACATTACCTGTGACCCCGTTAGTTTACGTTACTCTACCTGTGACCGTTAGTTTACCTATGAGCGAGCAACCACTAACTGACGTTAACGTAACCGATGCTAGCGATGCAAGTTGGCTAGCGAGCGTCCGTTTAGCTAACAAGTAACGTTGACGTTAGCTGGCATTTAACGTCATTTTCACGTTGTTGGTTTTAAATATATGTACACGTAACCATACATCAGCTGACAAAGAAATACCATTCAAACCTATGTCCCTGTTGCAGAAATAGACCAGGGCCTCTGAGCCAATTTCGCAGTCTAACGCTTAATTTATCAGTATGTTAGCCTAGCATTAGCTAGAACGACAACAACGGCCAACAGCACGAACGTTGGCCGTTTAAAGGCTGTTAGCGAAGCAGCAGTATTAAGATCTCATATTATTACGACAAAATTGGACTTACGCGTCTCACCGCTGCGGTGTACTCCGTTAATGTTTACAATAATAACGGGATTTTGTTGTGTTTTGTGTTTCAGGGAGCTTGTACTTGTAAAAATGGCCGACCACGAGCGGCGTGATGGCAATTCCGGGACGCTTCCATCCTTCCCGGTAGAAACGCGACGCCCCCTGCTGTTAGACCTCGACTCTAAACGAAATAAAACAACTAAATAAGACTACACAAAATAACCACTGTTAGTATTTAATGGTGATCTTAATAATATTATCATACACATAAAAACCATCACAGTGACTCTAAAAAATAAACTCAAAACGCAATAAAAACCTCGAGAGGTTTGTACAGTGCGCATTCCGAGCCACGAGGGGCGCTGTTTAATGCGCTTCACCTTGGCACGCGGTACCTCTTTAATGACGTAGCGAAAATTTATACACGTCTTTAATAGGCATCGGCGGCTGCTTTAGATTTAGTAGGAATGGGTCTTTTAGATTGTGCTGTTCTCTCACACTCTCTACCAACCATTTTGTTATTGTTAACCTGTATATTTGGACTGTCACTTGGTTCGGAACTGAGTTTTGTGACATGCGGATCCGTCCTTAAGCTGTTAAATATAAAGCACAATGTGAGACTACACTCGCACGACGTACGCTACGGCTCCGGTGAGTTTCCTCTCAGAAAACGATTATTAAGCATGAAGAAACATAAATCGTGTTTTTCATCAACATTAACTTAATTTACCGTTGCCCACCTCGGCAAATATAATGACTGATGTCTATGTACAAAGGTTAACAGTGTAAACTTGGCATATCATTAATGCTGTCTCCATTATGTGCCACGACACTGTCAAATAGCGGTCCACAGACATACTGAAAATAGCCTCTTTTCAGGGATATTTACAAAGCAAATATTTACTGAAGTGATAAACATGAAGTCAGTAAATATGATAAGATTAACGTTTGGATATATCCTTTAAAAAAAGATCATTCTCTTTCTGTTAACCAAGCAGAGTAAACAAAGTTGTTTCCCTCAGATTCATAAAGACAATTTAAATCTGAATCCAGGTCCAAACATTCTGCAAATACAACAACCAACAATTCAACTCTGAAAGTGACTTTACAGACCTTCATACCATGAATGAGTCTCAGGGTTCCTTAATTCAACTTTTTTTTGTCCGCCAAAATCCTAGTTTGGTCTTCACTTAACCCAGGTTTGTCAATATTTGTGTGTGTGTGTGCGCGTGTGCGTGTGCGTGTGTGTGTGGCAGGTAGCGGGCAGCAGTCTGTAACAGGGGTGACTGAAGTGGAAGACAGCAACAGCTACTGGAGTGTCCGTGGGACAAGTGACACCTCGTGCCATCGTGGCACCCCGGTCAAATGCGGACAGAATATTCGTCTCACCCATGTCAACACAGGACGTAACCTGCACAGCCACTACTTCTCCTCCCCACTGTCCTCTAACCAGGTGGGTGGTGTGAGAAGTACATGGTAAATAGAAGAGGTTTCATGTTATGTGAAGAATCATCCACATAGCTGCCTGCAGATATTGGGAAATTATGTGAATGTCTTGAAGACAGTTTTATATTTTCAGCATTATTCAAAAGGTTGAATGGGAAAATGTTAATATTGTTATAACTCATCTTCTACCTGTCATGTCCACTGATGGATGCACTGCAGTAACATTACTGATATGTACTAATAGATGTAAAATACCAAGAGGTTGATGCTCACATTGCGTGAAGACCAACGTTTTGAGGTGGAACCGAGTTGACTGCAGCTTTTACACTTCAGGAAATTCACCAGACTCTCTGGGAAAACAGCCTTGGGTCAACAAAAACCTCTCCAATATTGAGGAAGTGTGAAAACACTGTCGCTGAAGTGTAACAGGGTTGGAAGACGTGTGCCATGCGACTATAGAAATGTGTCAACTGTCAGACACTATGGTATACTGTTTATAGCATGGTAGTTATTCACTTAACATTCCAGGGTGTATTGGATGATTGTGGACACTGTCCAGCAGCTTGTGTGCCTTCTTAGATCAGCTGATCTGAGCATTCCCAGAGCCCGACTGGTGACTAGGGCTATCTGGCTATTATGTTGTAAATCAGGGGTGCCCACACTTTTTTGGCTCGCAAGCTACTTTAAAAATGACCAAGTCAAAAAGATCTACCTACATTAACAATGCATATATATATATATATATATATATATATATATATATATATATATATATATATATATATATATATATATATATATATATATATATATATATATATATATATATAGCATTATTAATGTATAAATATACAGAGTATACTTTATATTTACAATATTGGCGCACCTTGCATAACTGCATGAACCCTTATGACACAATACAATTCTGTACATGTTTGGTCATTACATTTTACTCTGATGACTTCACTGAATGGAACCAGCAGGGTTGCATAGTCCGGACAGTAGCTGCTGCTAGCCAGCCTCAGGCAGACCAAATGGCCATCAGTCATGGTGGAACGCTGTTTGGACTTAATATTTTTCATGTGGACTGACTCTAGGGCTGCAACTAACGATTATTTTCATAATCGACTATTTTTTCGATTAATCGACTAATCTAATGACTATTTCCTATAGCAAATTAAAAATAAGGACTAAAAATGTTGTAATTTGAACTTCAAATGTATTTGAGTAACAAGATCTGATCAGAACATCATCATAACAAATACATTAAATAGTCATACAAATTAAAGTGCAAATATGCTTTAAAAGTAAAGAAAAAGTACAAATAAAGTTTTAAAAGTAACTCAAAATAGCAATCAAGCCTCTGAAAGTGCAAAATAACTAAAGAATAATTGGGCTGCAAGTGACATTCAAAGTCCAAAAGTTAAAGAAATTGTCCATCCTACCTGACAATTAAAGTGCAAGGGTTTAAAAGTAAATCAAAATGACTTATTGCAGTCCCACGTCCTGCTGCTCCCTCCTTCAGGGGAACACACAATTTGCACACGTTTTAAATTGTAATGCAGAAACGTGAGCATATTGATATGCTCTTAGTTGGTTGTATTCTGCATGTTTAACAACATGGAGAAACTCCTGTATCTCCGGACAGAGCTCTATAAGCCATCTCACATCAGTGTGCAGCAGGAAGTCCGAGTGGCCTCAGTCCTTCTCCAGATGCGCACGCAACAGCCGTCTTTGAAGAGCTCTCGCTCGAATAGATGATCTTTGTTGCCACATCCGTGATCTCTTTCATGTTCAGCATTGTAGCGCATTATGCTTGTTGCTGTATTATGCAGTGGTAAATAAGGAAGTCGGGGGATCGACCGGTAGATCGCGATCTACGTATTGGACACCCCTGTTGTAAATCAATAAACAGGACGGCTATATGGCACTTTTTGATTTTCAAGATTGTTGCATCAATGTGATGAAGTCCCTTTCCAGATGGGTATGGGAAGAAAATAGACATTCCTGTCTGGTTATTTTACTTGTAACCAGTTTCTCAACCTGGTTTCCAGAACAACGTAACCTGTCTGGCCTCCCTCATCCACTTAGGAAGTTTGAGACATTATCAGTAGTATTAGTACACCCTTCACTGGAGACTAAAGAATATATGCAACTCTGCGTTTGGGGAAGAAACAAGAAGCCAGAGAGTGTTTGACAAAACCAAACATGTCTTTACATTTACTGTGTTCGGATATCTAGCTTGGTAAATAATGGGATCTGTGAAAGCTGTTCCTATTGTACAAGAATGGAAGGCAAAATGGTATGCAAAAATGGTTCGCTGAAGATTAAAAACAAAAAATATCATCTATGTTTGGAAAGTTAAGAGATTGTAAAATGTCACAAAAACAAGGTACGCCATCCTCTCTTTTTCTTTCTTCTAATCTCTTTCTCTCTTGTCCACAGGAAGTGAGTGCATTTGGCGACGAAGGGGAAGGGGACTACCTGGACGAGTGGACAGTTCAGTGCGGGGGATCTGTGTGGAAGCGCGAGGAGGCCGTCCGCTTCCGTCACAAGTCCACTGATGCACTACTGTCAGTGACAGGGGAGCAGTATGGACGGCCGATCCACGGTCAGAGGGAAGTTCACGCCATGTCGAGCCCCAGCCAGCACAGCCTGTGGAAGGCCATGGAGGGCATCTTTATGAAGCCCAGCGAGAACCTGGCCGGCAGCCGAGACTACAGCCACCTACACACAGAGTTCTGAACTTAACGTTTCTTCTTTGTTTCCTTCACTTCCCATTGTCCTCTCTGTCTACCATTGTATTCCTATCTCTGTCTCTAATTACACATGTTCCAGCAACCTCTCATTTTTCTCTCCCATCACTCTTTGACTATCATCTTTTGAGGAGACTGTACCAAAGTCTGTAATGGATCAGGGTACAATAACTTGACTTTATCAATCCATACCAACCTCAATTATTTAGTTTTATGAAACACAACTTGAATCCTCAAAAATCCATCAGCTACAGGCAAGAGAGCTAATAACATTTGAATTATAGTTTGTCTTAACAGGTACACAGAGACATAAAGGTATTTAAAATACTGTTTCACTTTACAAAGACATGTGTATCACTGTTGGACACTTTACATCCTCAGCTGTTTTCTTTTTTTTTTGTAAAATCCCTGCCACTAGTCACACCACAACACAGAAGGCAGTGCAGGTTTTGCAGATAAGTATTAAATCATCAAGTATATGCTGGGCTTTGTTGGATTACAAAAACATTGTTACACTTGTGCCTTTATCCTTTTTAAAATGTAGTAGGCTAGGTGTTTAAGCTGTGGAGCCTTTTACACTTTTGGAAACATAAGAATTGTATTGTTTTTATGGCATTTGTAAGCCATATTATACTCAATGGATAAGCAGTGTTACCTTTGTAAATTATTTTTTCCCCCCCTTGAAGTCTAATTAAGTGTTTCATATAAATGATTTAACACTATCTGACATGACAGAATAAGCAGTTTTCTTTCTTCTGAGGTGTTTTTTATATGTATTGTACATCATTGAACTGACTGCTGTTTGTCAGTTTCTAAGTGCTGGAAGAAAGTACAGTGTTTTACATTCATACTGTCTGTGCATACATACGTGTTAAATCAACTCTAGAGGTTCATGTGCGCAACAAACATGCAATGAATACCTCATAATAAATAGATTTTTATGCATTCCAGTATTAGCGTGACTAATTTATTGGAATTCTTTTCTTTTTACTTTGGTTAGTGTGGTGGAAATGTTAATCTTAATATAATTACAACTTCCATATATTTAAAGAGAGCATCTGTCTTTCTGGGTTTTATTGCAATACATAAGATCCACATTTTCAAATGCAGACCTCTCCCACCCGGGCTGTTGAAGAGCGAGAGATACCTAATGAAGTTCAGATAAAGACACAGATATTTTCACCCCATGGCAGGTGTCCTTAATAAACACACCCTCTCAGTGCTGTGGCGATTAACAAACACCACATAGCCTTATGATCTCAAAACTAATGGCAGAAAAAGTACACAGTGTCTTCATGATCCTACCAGTCGAAGTTCTTCTGGGATCCTGCCGACAACGCCAAATTGTTGTGGAAATCTTCCTCTTAATAGAATAAAATGCTTCTCAGTTGGTCCTTCATGCATGATTACTTGAAATGAATCTTTTATGTCATCAATTTGCACAATTTGCCAACATGAATTATGAGTTAAAAGCAGCGCGCTAAAGATAAACAGATAATGTAATGTTTCTTTTTTACTGGTGTCCCTTTACTTGATCATACATTAATTGAGGAAGTTGGAATCATTTTATAAAGGCCAACACCCTCATTTTACACACAAAGATAAAACCAGATGAAAGGATTTGCAAGTAATGCAAGCTGTTAATGTCTGGGCCATTGTACTTAGAATAATGCCTTGTTTGTCCACTTAATGGAATGTTTGGTTCATTGTCTGTCAGTTAATGGGGTTTAAGGGCATCTGCTATGAGGCTATTCTCACTTGTGTTTGACCTATGCTCTCTAATTATCATGATTTGGACTATGGGACTGCTCCATAGGACGCCCTTTTCTATGTCAAAAAAACAACCAAATTGACCTTGAGTCATCACGTATTCCGTCCAGCTGCATACTATTTTAAAATGCACACCTCAGTGGTGGAGGGGTAACTTTTGTGTACATGTCTGTCACAAATGCCAAGGTGAGACCACTCAAAGCAGTTATGTGTGTAGTGCTACATGACCTGCATGAATTGTGTAAAGGTGATATGAGAGCTTTCTGCACTTGAGGCTGCTCCTCTGACTCACAGCTGCTTTAATACGCTCTGGTACCTGCATGGGGAAACTGCAGTAAAGGGCGCTCAGAAAACCATGCTGTGTTGTCATCCTATTTTTAGGGTTAGTATTCAAAATGACACAGCGAGGATGATAACAAGTGACAAGTGAAGCAACAAGCCTACTTTATACAGAGTTTTATAATTATGAACAGTCAGTAAAAATGTCCCTGCTCACCAGCTTATTGAAAGCCAAAAGTGATCTGTAATTTTCGAGTCTTATGTAATAATGTTTTACCTTTTTATAGTACTGGGTAATATTGTTTGGTTATTAGTTACACAATTGCAGAATCCCAAGGCACAAACATCTTTCACAAATAAATACAAATGCTTTATATTTCTATCAAAACAAGGTTTTATTGCATAAACATATATGGATATTTCTTTTTTTTTTTAGATTAAACAGATTAAACTTCTTATTTGCATTTTTTAAATATCCATTCGGTTGGCAACTATTGCTGTTTTCTTTCTCCTTTTCTAAGCAGCATGCCAAGGTTGTCTAACATATCTGTGTTTAGTTTTATCTCTATACAATCTGCAAGGTAAAAACACGTTTTGGTAAAAACAAATCTCCAAAGTAACTTCCAAAAACAGGAAAATAATGAATTGATTCCGTCCTGTTCCAGATGTACAGAACCATAATGTAAACTTCAAAAGTGTTGTTAAAAGGTCTTTCAAATAAGTTCCCCTTACATAGCCCATGCAAGGATGTCTGACTGGCACACGTATTAGAGAATTGTAAAGATAAAGATGTCTATGCTGGTTTCAAAAGGACCATGAAGCTAATAGACAAAGGTGAAAACATGGTCCGTTGGTCAAATGCCAATGTGCTGAGAATATCAAAGACATAAACTGATGCACGAGGATTAGTGTAGCATACATTATACAGCAATTTATACAGGACTATGAGGCAGTGAGAACATTCAATAAAAACCTAATGTGACTAAATCACACAATATATTGTATCCAATGTCAGTTCTAACCATTCACAGTGAGGCCTACAGACTCTAACCTAGATGACGTGAAACAGAGATGAGGATGATGTGACCTTGTATTTGCATATTTATGAAAATGCCCTGTCCTGGACTCTGATTTGATTAATAGCTGGTAGAAATTAGAAAAAATGGCTATTACAGTATAAACTGGAAAGTCAAATATGTGGGAGTAGTACATACATACTTACATTTAAACCAAGGCAGTGCCACCACAAATAAATATTAAATGGATTTCCACATCTTTTAAAGACGTGAAAATCTAAACAACAACATGCATACTGATTTACAGTATAATACATTTTTGCTGTGATACTTGATCTTACAAAGCTATTTTTTATTTCAAGAGAAAGCCCTCTCCCCTTTATATTTAGTCTTACCTGGACAGTGTATAAACTCACATGGCTGCACATTAGTATGATTAAACTATCTAGTTTGGTTTTCATCAGACAAAAGAAGAGATGATGGCTTCAAGGTAGTAATAATTCCAAACCAGTCTCTGGTCCAATCATGTCCAACGGGAGCACCGTGCAATTTAGGAATCCACATATGTCGCTGTTATGACACATCATTTTGCAATCCGTATGAACGTACAGTGTATTTCACAGATGGCATCAACATAGGGCCGCGTGAGGTGGTAGTGTCACAAAATTAATGAAAATATGTTTATCTATTAATATCACAAAATAATCAGAAATTCATAGAAATTAAGTTCACTGTGATGAACTGTATTCATCTTACTCTTTAAATTTGTTTAATAAAAAGTTAATCTTTTTCATAAAACAATACCAGAATATGAACATATAATTACAATGATATTCTAACAGTAGATACACAATGACGTTTCTCTATTTCCCAGCTCTAGGTGTCACTTGGATGTTCAACATCGGGGTGAAGGGGTCCATAAAAAAAAAAGAGGAACATGATTGTAAACTCCTACAAGGTCTTTTCCAAACGTTTTAACCACAGTACGTTTCATAAAACTACCACAGGTACTGCAACAGTCACCTCCACTTTCTAATCCAAACCTGAGCAGCACATTGGTACGACAACACAATTTGGGTTGTGGGGGAAACTATTTGTAGGTTTGCCTTTAAAAATAGTGAATGTTTACCGACACAGACCAAACTGCTGCAGTGACACTGACACAACACATATCAAAAGCTCAACTTCAGTGGTGTTGTTCCTCACTTCCTCACACCTTGTAAATGTGGTTGTTCAAGCGTTTAAATGCAGATCTCATTTTAACCACCAGACTGCAACCTTTTCTAAGAAAACAGCTGCTCGTATTCAGCATGTCAAAGCTCTAATGTATATCCCTGAATTATCTCACTAGTTTCTACCCTTCATACATTCTGCTTGAGAAGAAAAAAAATACATTACACGCAAAAAGTACTTATCTTTATATATATACAGTGAAATCCATGGGAGTTAGAGTAATGTTTGATATGGCAGTACTGGCATGCTTTTTGTGCACTTTATATTTACCACAGTTGGGCAGTATTACAATGAGATGCTGAGGTGAAATGTTTTCTACCAACACATAACAAACAATATTAGAATCCAAATCTGGTCCTACTAATAACCAACACCATAGCTCCACCTTCATACATTTTCAACCTCTCAGACAGCCTGAGCTTACATTGTGTACTATATTTAACACACCCACACAAATATCGAGGGATCAATCAATCAATCAATCAATCAATCAATAAATCAATCAATCAATCAATTAATCAATCAATGCCAATACTTAATAGTAGAGACAGGCGGACAGTGATGATTCCTAACTTGTCCCTCACTGAGTATTGAGTTGTGCTCCTTGTAGATACACATAAAGACTTCATGTGCCCCAAGATTAGTGGACTGAGTCGACTATGTCGATGTTTCACATAAGGAGTGATGTTTATACATCACTTATGAGATGTGAGGGATTTACTAAGCATTTAAATACTGTGCCCAACATTCAGCACCCACATTCACTCACATTCAACGCTACTTCCCTCGGGTAAATATGCAATTGTCCGTAATAACCCCTGTTTGATTTTGAAATTAGGAATGGCTCAAAGCACCTTATAAACATTTTCAGTAATTAGAAAATCAAGTTTAAAGGGTGGTCAAAATAATACCCTCAATTTATTCTCACGGTTTATATAAAAACAGATTTTTTTTTCCAGTTCAGGTTCTTTGTGACCAGTCAGTCCAGTAACTCTACGCGGTGACATCTTCAATGCAAAACAAATACATCTCTCTTCATTTCACTCACGTTGTCTGCTTCTTTAAGGAGAGTTACAATTAAACTGAAAAAAAATCAACTGATTGTTTAGAGAAGTGCTCTGGTTGTGGCTGGTCCTGCTTTGGCTGCAAAGACAAGATGTGAGGTCGTGGCTGTTCTGTCCACTCCCCATGCTCACAGTGCAATTGGTTACTCCATGCCGTTCCGCAGCATCTGATTGGCTGCGATGAGCATGACACTGATGATGAAAGCCATAGCGAAGGCGCAGATCAGGCTTTTCCTGACACACGTCTGTCGATTCTTCTTCTTAGGATGGACTGAGGGGAGTAAAAGAAAAGAGATAAGAAAAAAGAAAAAAGAGACAGGAGTATTGCTGTTATTCTTTATCCCCAGTTTGGGCCTCTCACGGGATGGTGATAGTGATAGTTAATTCATTGATTTGTTTATTGACTATACTATGATACAAAATACATATAAAATACAACCTTAAAGGACATACACTGTTTGCTTTCTGGTTGGAAGTTAGAGATCAAGGTTGATACCATATGGATCAAGAGCCAGGATGTAACCAGCACACAACCAGCTGTGCATAGTCATTTTTACACTTTAGTTTGGATTAAATAGACAAGTTTTAAACATATTAAGTTGTGTACTTTAAAAGTGCTGATTCTTTTGAGAGAGCCAGATACATTTCCCATCAATGACCATCCTTTAACCGTGCTAAGGGTCATAATCTCCCACCCACACACAGTAGAAACTGCTAATATCAAATTACCGAAGCTAACATGACTCCTACATAGATAAAGCTGGTAAATGGACCTTTGAGTTATGGTGAATACGTTGTAACCTGTGTCTCAAGATGCCAAAACATGCAGTTTATCTGTGACCCAAATCATCAGTGAAAATATCTCCAATGTAAAAACGACCAATACATGAACGGCACAAACTTGTTCTAATACTTTCTATGATGCAGCAGAAACAAAGACAAGAGGAGTGAGGTGGAACCTTTCTGTTCTGCTACCTATCAGTGGAGGCTAAAAGTCAGTTTCCCCCCTAAAGACATAATCTCAGGAGATAGAAAAAGAAAGAGGAGCAGAGGAAGATGTGTTGTCCAACAGCAAGAGCAAGAACCAAAAGTTTTCTCCCTGTCAGCCTCCTTGTTATACTATACGCTGCATCAATAAATCAACTCAGCGCTCTGAGTCGTGGATCTAAGAGGGACTGAAGTCCCGACGGACAGGAAGAAGATGGGAAGGAAGCACGCATGAAAGAGGGAAGTTGAGGATGTGGGAAGAGGGTTAAATGTGGGGAGTAATTCAACTGTTCCTTATCAGAGAGGCTCTTTACCTCGTCATCCCTTCTTCACTCACCCCCTTCCTACTTCTCTTCGTTCAAGGCCTTTCTACGGTTTCCTCTCACTAACTCCCTCCCTAAACACCAGAAACTTTTGGAAAGAGAATGCCAAGGCAGCAGTTCCCTGATCCCTTCTTTAGCCTCTTATCTCCTCCTTCACTGTCCCTTCTCTGCTAAGTTTATCCATTTCCTCCCAGCGGTCTCTTTTTAGGTTTCCCTGAGTCTGTAGGCCCAATGGATTCATTAAGACTATCGTGGTTTATAGCGTGTTTGATCTGTCTTTACTTTTGTACTAGTTTGACGTGTGGATGTTTCACAGTAGAAAGGCAATTTGTTGCTCTGCACTATGACTGACAGAGGGTCAGATTTAGGCTTTTGTCCCACCTCTCAAGCAACATAACTTGGTCCTACGTCTGAAGAAAAATGCCTTTTGTGTTTCACTTTGGTTCTCAAACACAAAGTAAATGCAACATAAATGCTTACCTTTAGACTAATATGTTTTGTCATTTAAACATCACATCTGTTTTTTAAATAGGCCTCTTCTTGACCTTGCTTTCAGGATCACCCCATTACAGATGAAACCCTCTGTGATGGATATTCCTGTTGGCAGCAGATTAAAAATGACGAATTTCACCTTGAGCATGACTTAGAAAGTAATTTAAAAGGGTGTCAGTTAAAAAGTGTTGAAAGTTTACTCCACTTAGTTTTTACCACTTTATTCCTACTGAAGAAAAACGTCAGAACACGTTTCCATACTGTTGCACTGCGATCGTACTTTTCTTAACCTTTCTTCTTGCCAACACACTCCACAATATGTTTCTTCTTTATTTCCCACTGTTGTATATTCCGACTGGTGACCAACTAGTAGTTACAACTTGTGGTAATTACAATTCTGTTTGCGTCCTGATTGAGCAAACAAGAGATAACATGTCATTATAGTGATTATAGTTGTATGTTTAAACTTGGCAGACTAAGCAGACTAGCTGTGACTATCATGTTGACCGATGTCTTGTAGGGAGGGTATTTTGTTTCATTTTGCCCAAACCAATAAGTAGTGACATATCTTCCCCCTGGACATTATTGTTTGTTGATGCAAAAGTTCCTCCCATCTAATGCCGTGTTCACACCAAAACAGTTGCGAATATTCGCAACGCCACTTCGCCTATATCGCGCCGCCCGGCAAAAAACTCGCTCTAGTGGTTAATTCGTTTTTCGCAACCATCGCTGGGGAAAGGGGGCGGGGCTTATCTCCATGTCAGTGAAAACATTTACTAATTCCGCCATTGACCATTGAAATAACCACTAGTTCTGCTTTATACTTGTTGAGAAAGTCCCACAAACGTCGGAACATCAAACGCCCCCGTGTCTGGGTTCATAATATTATCCGTAGTCGCACACAGCTCCGACTCCTCCGGGACGAGTGTCTGAATGAAGCCGCTTCCAGCGCTCCTTCAGCGGACCCGCAGTTTGATTCAGTGACGGCAGGACGGCGGTGATGCCGGGCGGAGCTTCTCAACGCTGATTGGCTTTCGCAACTCCGCGTCGGGCGAATTTTTCGCTGGCGATGAATTATGCCGTGTTCACACCAAAAGAGTTGCGAAATATTCGCGCGTCCAGATTACATGTTAAGTCAATGCACAGCCGCGTTAGGTTGCGAAAAAGCGGATTTTTCGCCGGGCGGCGCGATACTGGCGAAATGGCGTTGCGAATATTCGCAACTCCGCTTTTTCGCTTTTTCGCTTTTTCGACGCGGAGTTGCAAAAGCGTGCGACTACGGATAATATTATGAACCCAGACACGGGGGCGTTTGATGTTCCGACGTTTGTGGGACTTTCTCAACAAGTATAAAGCAGAACTAGTGGTTATTTCAATGGTCAATGGCGGAAATAGTAAATGTTTTCACTGACATGGAGATAAGCCCCGCCCCCTTTCCCCAGCGATGGTTGCGAAAAAAGAATTAACCACTAGAGCGAGTTTTTTGCCGGGCGGCGCGATATAGGCGAAGTGGCGTTGCGAATATTCGTAACTGTTTTGGTGTGAACACGGCATCTCTCATAAACATACCAGACCTACATGAAATGCTGAAGAAATTAGAGACGTGGGTAGAAATTCAGAGGACGGGAAACAGACTAGTTCAACCCTTTTTAACCTATGCTAAGCTACGCTGATTGCCTCTTGGCTCTAGCTCCATACTTATAGCACACAGATAGGAGAGTGGCATTAATCTTCTCATCTAACTCTCAGCAAAAAGACACATGTGTATTTCCCAAAATGTCAAACGAGCCCTTAATCAGTTTGATTTTGCATATAGTTAATTATTTAGATTAATGTTCTGAGAATGTTTTGGTCATGGATACGTTTACTTAACTCAGTGTACATTACAGTACAAACATACTTTTTACAAGAATTTATATCCCTGTATATAAGTACAGGTATTCATAAAAGCAACGTTTCCATGAGAACAGCTTCCTCACCTCCCTCATACTCAGGGCAGTTCCCTGTTTCATTGAGGCTCTCCTCCTCGGTGATGATGATGTTCTCTATGTCCTTCATTGTCAGGTGGTCCCGGAAGGCGTGGAACAGCACCTGCTTCAGCTCATCCAGAGACAGCTGCTGCATGTCAAACTGCAGGGGGAAAAGGCGATCAATGCAGAGTCATCCACAAACTGGCTTTATGAGGGCAGATAAATATAGAAGATAAGAATGAGGTGTGAAATATATAAGCTGCACAAATGTATGGCATATGAGTTTGTGTTTTATTGCCTATGTATAATTTATGGGTACAGTATGAAAGTTGGAAAGGTGTCAATTGTAATGTAACGGCAGCATGATGCTTGCATCACTGGTGCTATTTTTGCACGCCTGAATCAGTATGCAAACCAGTTTGTGTGTGTTTGTGTGTGTGTGTGTGTGTGTGTGTGTGTGTGTGTGTGTGTGTGTGTGTGTGTGTGTGTGTGTGTGTCTGTCTGTCTGTCTGTCTGTCTGTCTGTCTGTCTGTACATTAATAACGGCAAATTAATGTATGCAAGCACAATTGGTTTAAGGATGTATCAGTGGCAGAGGAAATACGGCCACATTTATGTTTGTATTTGAAATGAATAATGGGCTCTGGCCAATCCCTGACTCGAAGTTTGAATCTTAGCCTCTGTCCTATTCCCTGTCTACCCTTCCAAAACATCACGTCCTTCCTGTCCCTCCCCAGCTGACACCCTCTACAACCCATAGAGACATTTTCACACAACATCCTCAAACCCTCGAGCAGCTATGTCAAGAGTATTTACCTCAGTTAGAGTCTAAAATACAATCAGTCGCTTGGTTTAGCACAACAGATGGACATGAGGCAGGCGAATCACAGAGGAAGAAAATAGGGGGTATATATCGAGAGAGAGAAAGAGAGAGATACGTACTGTGAGATAAAAATAGGAAAGGATGGTGGGGTCAGAGCAAATGAGACGAAGGAAGTAGTGGGAGCCACAGATGGAGAAAACAGAACTGGTAGACACATTGTGGTAGAGACATAAAAGAGTTGTGATGGAGATGCGATGTTCATTTCAACGAGGGAACGCTATTGTCATGCTCGCTAAATCCTTAAAAACAGCATATTTCATGCTCAAGCACCGTAAAACAGCAGATGTTGTTTACCAAAGGAAAACCAGCTGATGAGAGGTTAGAAATCATACCATATAGGACTGGGCATCGAATCTCAATTTTATCAGTGACTGAAATGTGTGACCATCAATAACTAAAAACTTAACCTTGAATGCCTGGTCAGATTTGTAGCTTAATTCAAAGGAATAGTTTGACATTTTGGGAAACATGGATGTTAGCTCTCTTGCTGAGAGTTTGATGAAACGATTGATACCACTCTCATATTTATCCGTTGTAATTTGAGTCATTAGACGGGAAACAGAAGAAAACAGCTCAACCACTAACTCATTCTATTAATGGGTTATGTGCCTGTGGTATCAGACAAACAACATAACATGCTAACTGCTGAGCTTTAGAGGTAACCTGATGCACCAGAGGGTTTGTTTCATAGAACCATCTGAGATCTGACATCTGAGCAGGCACTTTCAGAAAATACTTGTCATGTGATTGGATGAACCATCTGCCAATTCAAATCTCGTCGAAGCCAGTCAGGAGAAGAGCGAAAACATCGTTTCCATCAAGAAAAGCCTCCAGTGCTGTTCTTACATCTTCTCTAACTCATGGAAATACAGTTCTGATAGGAGTGATGCTATTGCAGCCTCAAAGCTAACACACACATTGTATTATGCATTAAACTTGTCTGTTTAAACAAAAATGATATTGCATGTCTGCTTCTGTGTGCAGTGATGTGCAGTCAGAAAGCAAAGCAAATGTGTATTAATTACAATCTAGTCATTCATACTGCTTTTTCAAATGATTTACACTTTAATTATGGAAACATGCATTTGGATGCACACACATGCACACACACATAACATTAATAGTAAATCTGGGACATTGGAGTAAATAGAAAAACAATTTCACTCATAGACATACACACTCGTTAAATCACTGGTTTTGATGCAATGTGTTTTCATTTACAGGTGACAGGAGAAAATGAAGATAGAAAAGTGGTCCGACACAGCAAAGACGGTTAAAAGTTGCTGCATCATAAATTGTACGCACCTTTGTCAAAGTAAAAAAGAAAAAACACAATCTAAAATGTAATTCTTGTATGCTTTTGTCCATGGACTAACACAACTTAATCTCAGATTAATCTTCAAAATGGGCCCACATTTTCAATTATAATGTTTGTTTTAATATATGTTTAAATTATTTAATTGCATATGTGATTTTACCTTGAATCTATATGGTCAAACCAAAATACGGATTGGATGTTTGACTGCTCTGACTCATGCAACCATGTGAGGCCCCCCAGGGAAGAGAAACAGGGAGCGGCAGCCGCAGTTGGAGGGCCCGAGCTGCCTGATCTGCTCTCCTTCTTGCCAAAGCTGTCTCTGCGTTGAATGGATGCCGGGAAAAGGAGGAACAGCTCTTTGGACTGCAGCCGTAGGACAGACAACATGACAGCTCAGAGCCGGAGCACGGAGTATGTGCAATGTTCCTGTGTGCCTGTCTACTGGGGGGAAAGCCACAGTGGAGCCGCTACCTGTTACATCCAACAGAGTGATTTCTGGTCTCTGAAAGCAATCTACAACCACAGAGAGAAAAAAGTTTCGAGAACTTGGCTTGCAGCCAACCGCCATGTCACTAACTAACTAAGTATATCTACTTTCTTCACCAAAACTAACCTAAGTGACTGTGGATAACCTGTATCATGAAGCTGGTTATCATCTATCACCGTAAACACTTGAGTTTCCAGCTAAGAGCAGAAGAAGAGAGTCACTAACTACGTTACAGCCACATAATCATAAACATGAATGAGGTATTGAGATAAGATAACACAGATGATAGTGCAGCGACAATTAAAAGTGGTATTCGACAATGTAAAATGCAAACAATATAATCACATAACCAGAAATATAATGAGCTTTAGAATAACAAGAAATAATGTCCAACTTCCAACTAACTCACTCACTCACTCACTTAGTCTCTCACTCATTTACTCACTCTCTCTCTCTCTCCCTCTCTTACTCACTTACTCAAGTCTGAATGAGGAATTCGCCCTTGGCGAGCAGTGGACGGTGACATACTGAAGGAGCCAGGACACATCAATCAGAAGAACAGGTGCTTCACTCCGTCCCTCCCGTCTAATCCTTCTTGCCTTCGCACAGAACAAGCTTGTTTCGCTAGACGTCCACCTGCTTTGTCTTCTGACCCTCCTCTAAAATGTCACCCAGAGTGAAAACCCGCAAGCATTGTTTCTTTTATTCTGTACTCCTTTTGTCTTATTTTTCTGACTCGGAGCAGTGCTGTCAGGGTTAGGTGGCACCTCCAAGTTCAAGTTTCTGTCTCACTTTGGACTAAGACGAAATAGAAAAACACAGAATGCATAACATAAGATGGAAAATAAAACCCACAGTATTCCATTATGATTCTACTGTGTTCTTTTCTGTCTACATCAGTGGTAGTATTTGAATTTTTAAGACAAAAATTCTGAATACGTTGCGCCTTGAGAGCACTCTCTGCCAATCGGTGCCTTGGTCTCTAAGGTTATAAATACCACACAACAGAAGATACTTTTCCTGATGGAGACAGACTTACCACCGGGTTTACACCAAATGTATTATTTTTCAACTACTCCAGAACGTCTTTCCTAAGGTGTAACTGCACTGTGGGTCTTAGCTGTGTCGAGCACAACCCAAAGTTGACTAGCAAACCACCCTCTCAGTGTGTCAGTGGGGATTAACAAAATAGCTGCAGTCATATCATTTCAAATCTAAGGGCCAACCACTAACCACTGTTTATATTTTCATGTATTTTGCATGTCTGCTTCCAGCTTGATGACAAGAGGAGGTGGGTTTGATCCGCTACGTTACAAGCCACATATTCAGATACACAAATTAAGTATTGAGATTAGATAAAATGGTCAAACGTCAATTAAAAGTGATATTAGATCAGTTAAACTGTCATCAAAAAACTACATAATAATAATAAGCTGTTGAAAAACTTCTCTCTTACTCACTTACTCACTCACTCTAGGTCTGAATGAGGAATTCGCCCTTGGCGAGCAGTGGACGGTGACATACTGAAGGAGCCGAGACACATCAATCAGAAGAACAGGTGCTTGCACTCTGTCCCTCCCGTCTAATCCTTCTTGCCCTCGCAGAGAACAAGCTTGTTTCGCCAGACGTCCACCTGCTTTGTCTTCTGACCCTTCTCTAAAATGAGTGAAAACCTGCAAGCATTGTTTCTTTTATTCTGTACTCCTTTTGTCTTTTTCTTCTGACTCACAAGTAGTGCTGTCAGGGTTAGTTGGCACCTCCAAGTTCAAGTTTCTGTCTCACTATGTCAACAGAAAGATACACACATGTCCTTTACTGTATTTAAACAAATACAAACATAGGGGACATATCTTAGCATAACATTGCAGGTGAGCTAAGTATTTGGTATTTTTACCAAAGTAAGCAGAGGCTACAGTCAACCACAAATGAATAATAGATGAATTTGGTCCAGAGAAACAAAATCTGTCACAATTCAATCTGATGAAATACAAAATATTTCACATTCGAGGCACTAAAACCAAAGAGGCCCTATCCCAGTCACTGTTTAGATACCAGTGTTAAAATAATTGCTCTCAAACACTTTGGATGAAACCATCCACGAAATGGCAGTTATTATATAATGTTTTTCACTCTACATTTGGCATCACCGGTCATCAGTATGAACACTGCAGACTGCCTCAACAGATGCAGACGGCCGTGATAAGCCAGTCACTGGCCGACTATTTCGTTCCGCTTCCTCCATCCTCCTTTTCAGTGTCTGTTTTCATTAATACTGACAGGTGATCGACCGAAAAAAGAAACTATAGGTTAATGGTAGAATACAACTTTTAAATTGATACAACTTTAACTTAACATTTGTAACATGACTTTTGACACAAAATTAATGCAGACTGGATGTTTACAAGTTAACCAACAACAACACCAACCTATTTTTAGGCCCTTTCCTCGAAAATTGCATACCCAAACTAAAAAGGGTGTATCTCTGCAACCACTAGGGCTATTTGAATACATTGGGTGTTATAATAAAAGGTCCACATGTGAGATTTTGTTCAGATGTGTAAATATCTGTCTATATGTTACTGGTTAAGAGTAAATGAAGATGACACACAGAAAACAATGAAAAGGTTTCAGGTCCGCCTAGAAAAAAAGCACTTTCAGGATGATTATTTCTTTGAAATTATGCTGCTGTAAGGTCTAACTAACTCAAACCCAAATCATAGCACAATATGTGAATATTCTCTCTACAAAGGTTGACTTTGATAAAGTGAAGCAGAACAAAGTTAGAGAGGGTTTAGTACAAAGGAAATTCAGGCAAGGTCTCCAAAATTTGCATTTGCGCACATTTGCGCGCATCTGTGACATTTTAAGTTTGTTCGTGTACCAAACCATATATTTCACTTGTATATTACTTAAGGTATTCAATACATCCAAATACAGCAGTTTGGGGCTTTTTTTTTCATAAAACAAGCTATGATTTACAGTTTTATATAACAATCGCTCAGTCTGGGATTACAACACATTCTATACCCACTCTACTCAGGTAGACATTACTCCACTATATCTTTACATAGCAAATAGTTATGTGCTGATATATTCATGTTCAGAATGTTAAACACAGCTCCTTCAAAATCAATTATGTTAGTTTACCTTTTTCTGACAAGCGAACTCTTTCAGTTGCACAAATTCCAGCAGAAATTAGTTTTTTCAACGCAGATATCTAAATCTCCCCAGCAGCTTTTACCCATGCTACAGAAAAAAAAGCTAGTGTTTTTTCAGATATTTCACCTGTACACTAAATCAAACAAGCAGGATACAATTACCTAGACACACAAAATATAGTCCACACACAAATGAACACAGACTGTAATTACACTCAAAAACTACCAACTCTAGTCTCTACGAGGAAGGCAATCATTATACATCTCACTGTACGAGGATATTATATGAACATTGAAGTGAGTCATTATGGCCCACCATGATGTGCCCCTTTCTCTTCCATCTTTCTCTTTTTATACAATGACTCTCCCTCTCTTCCTGTCTCCCTCTGAGGTCTGTGAAATGACACACACAAAATACACACACAAAACGCTGCTCTCACCATCTCCAGAGACACACTTCCTCCCACCATTTCATCCCCGTTTCCTCTCTCTCTTCCTATATTATTTTGCTCTGCCTTCATTTCTCCCTCCCTCTCTCCTAGCCTGCTTTTCTCTTCTTGCGCCTTCTTCCTGTTTTCTTTGTGGGACGTGAATATTTTAAATCAACCCTGAAACCAACACTGTCTATGACCTTCACGAATCAGGCTCTCATATACCTCTTCTTTCATTCTTCCACACGCTCCTCCTTTGTGATTTTCCTTCATATTCCTGTATCTTTATTTGGGGCACCCCCCCTCCCCTGCACCAACACCACCCTCCCCATCCTCACATATTGTCCATCTTGCCTCTATATTCTCTCATCTCTTTCAGCCTTGCTGGCTGGCATACTGAAGTCCGCTTTGCTCCATCCCTCCTTCAGATGCAATGTGTCACATTTATAAAAGGTGTTCCATTTCACACGATTCAGAAAGAAATTATATTGATGTTAAAATCTTAAGTTTCCGACGTGTGAATGGCATAGATAGTTGTTTTTTCGTTGTTTTTTTTCTGATGTGATTGCACAATAAAAAGCTAAGATAAAATTTATGGAAATGGGGCCCAGTATGCGTTTGTAACCTCAAACACACACACACACCTCCTCATTTCAGTGAGTCACCCTCTAAATGTTTCTCCTCTCATTTGACTCAAGGAAAGCAGAGAACTGCTTCCTGAGAGCTGTCTGCTCAACCAGCCGTCCTCACACTCAACCCCCCTCCCTACACACACAAACACACACTCAAAACACTGCACTTTTCATTATTGTCGCATGTCTTACCTAAGAGGCAAA
Organism: Myoxocephalus aenaeus; assembly: GCA_038501785.1. Classification (NCBI taxonomy): domain Eukaryota; kingdom Metazoa; phylum Chordata; class Actinopteri; order Perciformes; family Cottidae; genus Myoxocephalus; species Myoxocephalus aenaeus. Next base: position 710,328 of record JBAMJR010000195.1, read on the forward strand.
AAAGCACTTTGAGAGCACCACATTTTTTGTCAGGAACAATTTTCAAAAACAAAGCAAGCACGTTCAAAAGCATGTAGATGAGCTGCAGCCTTATTAACATCTGAGACAAGTTTGGACACTTGAAAGCACACAAGCTCAGACTTTCCTCATACTGGGGCACATCCCTAAAATCTGTATTATGGAAATACCCTCTGCACCACTGTGGATGATAAACACACACACCCAAACCCGAAAACATACACGCATACTCACACAAAGAAACACACTAAATGCTCAGCAGGTATCTTTTCCTTCAAAGCCCTGAGTCAAAGGGAAAAAACTCTCTGTTTTTGCCAGATAACAGAAGAACAGTGTGTGTGTGTGTGTGTGTGTGTGTGTGTGTGTGTGTGTGTGTGTGTGTGTGTGTGTGTGTGTGTGTGTGTTGGGAGGTTTGTGCTTAAGGATGTAAGCCTTGACCTGACTGCTGAAATACACCGTGAGGCAGAGTTAGAAAGAGGAGGCGTTGAGGATGTAACTCATAAGTGATGGGCATTGTGAGTAATGAGAAACTCCAGTATTGGGAGGACAAGGTTTTGTCTTTCACCTGCCAGAAGATGTTGTCGATGGTGTTGCCAAGGAATCCTTCTCTGTTGTCAGATGACAGAAGTTTGGGCCCCAGTATCGTCATGAACTCCTCGAAGTCCACCTGGCCGTCCCCTGCACACACACACACACACACACACACACACACACACACACACACACACACACACACACACACACACACACACACACACACACACAGAGACAGGCAGAGAGACATACCGGGACAATAGAAAATCAGAAACACAGACAGAAAGGCGGGCAGACAAGAGCTAAATAATGCATTTTTTGTTTATTCGCTTGCCGAAACAAAGAGCAGCGCCCTCAGATAGATCAACAGATGGATGTTCCCTCATCCATGACAAACACCCATGCATCATCAACACTAATTTACCTTTCAAATAAGGTCTGTGCACCTATATGCAAAGTCGTACCTGTGTATGTGTGTTTGTCTGCGAGCGATTGTAGATAGTGCTTACTGATTGTTTTTTTTTTCTCTTGAAGTGACAATTCAGAAAACATTTTGTCATTTTCAATTCAAGAGACGCAACTTGTGTTTGCATTATGTATTCTACTGCTGCATGTTTTTTGAGATAACAATCAACAGTCAGTGTCCCGTGTAATTAATACTCAGTGAACATCCACACAACAGCATGTCTTATGACTGAGTTACTGCATAAACAACTTACACTATATATCGCCGATATTGATATTACCACCCTTTTACAGTAATGTTCTAGTTATTGTTTGCAATAAGTAGCTTATCAGAAGCATTATATCTGTACAAGTCTCAGTGCTGCTGTGTTAGTATTGGTAGTAAGATACCACTTTATTTCATGGGTCTGTAATGTCTGAATAATTAGAACTTCCCTTGAATAAACCATGTAATTTGGTGCTAATTACAGGGACAATAAAGACAATATTCAATCACTACACTTCCAACAAATTCTAATTAACTGTAGTAACCTGTAGAGTCTTCTAGTCAATCTACAGCGGGCCAGCTGAACAGACAAAAATGTGAAATTTGTCCATAGGCAAGCATGCAATTCAACATGTAAGGAGAATTACGTTTTTCGATAATCTTTAGGTAGGTTTAATTTGAGCTGTTCTTTCCAGGAAATTAATTTTGCCCCACAATTAGTGCCAAATTACACAGTCCTTTGTAGGAAATGTCTTGGAAATTATCAAGAAATTACTAGGAAATTGCAGACCAGCAAAATGAGGCGTTACCTTGTAATACAGAGTAATATTATTACAAACAGCATCAATTCTCTGTTCTGAAACCTAACTGCAGTTTCTAAAAAAATGGAGCTTCAAATTAGCGTAATATAATCTTGTGTTTTAAGACTACTTTACCTTAAACCTTAGGGAAGGATAAGAATATAATGCAAGGGATCGGTGGATTAAGATTTTTGTTTAATGACGTAAAATTAATCATCTGAGGGACTGCGCAGGTTGTCTAAGACCTGATAATGATTGACATTCTTGAACTAATTGTGCTGCGACCGCTTTCAGTGCTTTATTAGCGCGGCCGTGGAGATGATAGAAGTCAGAGGTGGGGGATTTTTAAAGAGATATTGTCTCCTCTCAGAACAAATGGCAGCGCTGCTCTCAGATGGTCAGACTCATGGAGGCAAAAGCTTTTAGCTTTTAGCTTTGACCTTTGATATTTAGCGCAAGCTGTGGAATCAAGAGGCAGATAAGAACCAGTTGAAAGATTGACTAGCTTGTTTGTGATTCAGGGACTACTTCGGAGTAATTGCAATCGTCTGTGGAGTTACAAGCACAGCTGGAGTTTAAGGAGCAGCAGACAAGTTCTCTCTTTATTGTCTCCAGGGGAATTCATTTTTGACAATTGTCCACCTGCTGCTATTAAGGCAGTTTAGAAACTGTTTTGCAGGGACATTCTGAAGGTGGCAGTAACACCAAATCTAATTTGGTCTCAAACAATTAGAAGAAGCATTAACTTTTTGGCCTCTTTTAACAGTGTTCCTTTACAGCAAATTACAATTCAACACATACCAAATATTCATACGGCTTGATTTTAATGAAAGGAAAATATGTTGACTTGTGTATATCATATTTGAATATAGATGAAACAACTACAGCACACATTATACAAGCAGTAAATGTTAAACAGCCTTTTATAAAAGGTTCACTAGGTGTGTGCGTGCATGCTCGGTGCATGCACTTGTGTGTGCGTGTGTGTGTGTGTGTGTGTGTGTGTGTGTGTGTCCTTATGTAGTGCCTCACCATCCATGTCCAGTCTCTGCATGATGATGGCCAGCTCCACTTCGCTGGGCATGTAACCCAGGGAGCGCATGGCCATGCCCAGCTCCTGTTTGGAGATGAACCCATTCCCATCTCGATCCAAAACACGAAACGCCTCACGGATCTCTGCACGTCAAACAAACAACATATCACTGTATTGTCTGTCAGTGTGTCTGCCTGACAAATCATTTATTTTCCTGGTAAGGTTGATATGTTTCAATGGCCTACTTGCTGTTTAGGTTTGAGGATATTTTTGATTTTAACAAGTTGTAGTTGCTTAAAGTCTTACACATTGTAACAGTGAGTCATCAGGTGATGTCAATGGAATGAGTGAATAACAGATTTGATCAGGTCTGTAGACGGTGCTGAAATGTGCTTCCCTGGTGCTGATAACAGGCTTTCCCATTAACTAGAAGTGCTGCATCCTTTCTCTCAGGCAAGTCAAGGTGATGGTGAGCTAGCGCTATTCTTCCCTCCCCTCTTCTCTCTTTCCTTGTCTCTCTTACATCTTTATATACTTATTGTGTTTTACAAACCCCGAGGGTTCTGTATCAATCCCTCCACATAGCACAATCTCCACCAGCACTGCCAAGAGCATTTCCAATTCTCTCCTCCCACATAAAAGGCTTCCTTCTGACTTGAAATTGTCAGTAAACGCAAACAGCTCATGAGGCATCTGTCTGTTCGTGCAGCAGAATTACTCAAACCTCTGAGGACCTACTTAGAAAATACCCTGGTCAATCTCCGGCTAATTACCTGCCAATCAGTTCGTACTTTCTGAGCGGATGTGGAGCATGGGGCTGGGGTGGAGGTGGTCAAATGTATCGACTTCATAAAGACAGCAGAGATACGACAGACTGTGCCAGTCTTTATTCAGCATCTTTTCACGGGCGAGCATTTTTCCTGTGGATCTCTACACTTCAGGGGCGGGAGAGGGTGTAATTTCAGCTAGCATTCGCCATTCGTGCAGATCTTTGCAAAGAAAGACAACTGAGAAGAGTAATAGCCTGCTGCATGAAGGAATTTAAATCAGAATGTTCCCAAGACTAATCTTTATTCCGAACTGAAACAATAGATTTTATATGAAGTTTGTCTCCCTCAGGCTGTGTGTCAATGATATTCTCGTCCTGACATACTGCTCCTTCCTTCCTGTGTTATAAGTCAGTTTTAGATCTGCCTCCTATGACTGTCTTTACTCTGTCAGCTGCGTGAGAGCCGAAGTTCAGTCGCAGCCCCCATATAAGTCTGTAAATATCCCCAACGGCTGATAACTAGACTCAAGCGCCGAGCCACTGCCTCTCCCACTAAATAAAGTGAGAATCAGATGCGAGGGATTGGGAATGCGGGCGAGCGTGCAGCCCCCCAAAAGAAAGTGAGACGTATTTGTATGCATCTCAAGAGTAAAGAGTACATTTTCAATAGGGTACGACTGTGTCTGTGTGTTTGTATCAGCATGTAGCCGTGCCTGTGTGTGGCTGTGTATTACAAATTCAACGCCCAGGACTGTACATGTACTCACTGTGATTGATGAATTGCCTCAAAACCACAGAAAAGGATTGTGCCCATCCAACACAGGGGTGATTGACTAGCCTTCTATCTGCGCTAACAGATGATCCTAGAAGAACCTCCAGCATCTCTCTGAAGTGGGATTAGGAGTTTTCAAATGCTGGAAGCGAACGCCATGGATATTTTGTCCACATCAAACAGTCCAATTGGTTGCGTTGGATCAGTGGTTGACAGAGCTTAGATAATGCCTCATCATGATGTCTGGAGTCTAAGAGTCCAAATTTAATTTACCTAATAGCTCTACATCACCACACACGTCCAAACTATCTTAACCTTCTCGCTGCCCTTGACAAACCTAACCGACACTAATGATGGTGAGACATTTCAGTCACTGTACCAGCTCCGCTTTCAGCTCACCAAAGCAACTGTTTTAGTGAACTGGGTTGAGTCGAGTTGTGCACAAGGGACATTGGATTAAAAGATTTATGCTACAAAGTACTTCATACCAAAGCTCATTCTAGCAAACTGCAATAGGCCACATGTATAAACACAAACAAACAGCCTCAATCAGAAACACACTCTCGTGCTCTCTGTCCGGGCTCAGTGTCAGGGCTAGCTGTTTATTTCCCTCCAAAGCAACCCATGTAAGAAATATATTCACTCATTGCGGTGTATAAGTCTTTGTTTTGTGCAAATGGCACATGTGAGGTTATCTCATAGGATAGACTATAATCAGGACCCAAATGTGATGACGTGGAGTAAGCTTCAGAATCCTTCAGTCTGCGGTCAGGTGTGCACTCACTGAACACACTGTATAGACTGCTTGGAGGTAAAACTCCTTTGAGACAATTTCAGCCAATTTGGCTTAAACCTGCAGTTGGTTGCTGGGTAACACAGATTGTATACCGCTATATTTAGAGGTAAGACTTAAAGTGTGTACATCTGGAATGATGCTGCTAATAATCAAAGTTCTTATTTCACTATCTGCCTTCATCTTCTCCTCATAATACATTTGACTAACCTTGTTTACGACTTGCTTGTGTGCCAATCAAAAGAATTGCATTGATAATGCTTGTTGCCACAATCGTTATTTATCTTTTAGCAATGTTGCCCCATTCCAAGATCTCAAGAATTACTTTGGGGAGTACAATGTTATAATAGCTGATACAATCAATGGTCAGAGCTAAACAATAAATAAAACCCATGTTGTAATACTCTAGTTTTCCTTCAATCATAAGGGTGTTGTATCAGAAAAACACCCTTTTGGATGTAATTGATATTACATATATATATATTGAGAAATGTTGGTAAACTTTGGACTTATTCAGTCTAACCGAAGGGCTCTTGTATTGACTGTAGAATAACATACTTGTGTAAGGGAATTGTACAGGGGGATTTCACCTATAATTTGATTGTTTAGAGAAAAAACACGTGGCTGTGCTTTACATCAAATTGTCAAAGTGCAGTTTTATTTTCATACAATCTACCAAACAGATCTTTTTGAGCGATGTTCATGCAATTTTCATGGAGAAAATGGATTAAAAACTTGAATGTGGAATACAATATCACATTTATATTATCAATACACTGGTGTCCTACTTCAGGCATAATCATATATATCTTATTTCTGTCATTCTGAGTCCTGTGACTCGCTTTTTTTATTATTCAAAAGCAGCATAATTGGAAACCAATGCATCCAGTCAAGATCTGATAAAATGGCTAAATGGAAAACAGTTCCCCGGGAGAATTGAGGCGTTGTAACTGCATTGTTTCAGTAGTGAAACATGACTTATATACCTCACACTCTACTCTGCAGCCCCATCACCTCCCACCGCCTCTCTCTCTCTCTCTCTCTCTCTCTCTCTCTCTCTCTCTCTCTCTCTCTCTCTCTCTCTCTCTCTGTAAGCACACTCACCTCCCAGCTCCTCTGTGGAGATGCTGTTGAGCTGGAAGGCTTCGCTGCCCTCCGTCAGGGAGCTGCTCAGGTAGTTGTCTGGATAGAGCAGGCCCGCCCGCACATGGTGGAATGGCATCTTCTCCCTGCAAAGTAAACACACACACCAATCTAAATAAACTTTGCATGTGTATGAGCGAGAACAACTACAGGTAAGAGGGATTTGAGTCTCAGTGTTTGCATGTGTATTCAAAACCTGACTGCCAGCACGGTCATGAGCCCTTTTTTAGAAACACAAGCTCCTGTGAGGAACATTGTTCATTTCACTCTGCTAATGCTCATTCCTGGGAGAAACCGCTGTCTCCTCGTGACAGAATCACAGTGACAAATTATGTAATCACATTATAATTCAATGGATTCTCTAAAAAAAAAAATTCCGCTGTTGTTTATTGTTCTGATAAAATACCATCACAATACATTCAGCAACTCTGAATTATCTAGCAATCATTCTCTCGCTGTCTTTGTCCTACTTAAGTAGGTACCTAAAGTACTGAAGTCCTGTCATCGCTATCGTTTCCTTTAACCCCCTGCTGCCATCTAACACCTCACCAAGAGACCTCAGGGCTTGACAGGGCATCAATCAGCCCCAACCGCTGCTGTCATATGATCAGAGTGATCCTCTGCTTTGATTCATGAGCGTTGCCACTCCGAGGGTTTCCCCTATGTAATATTTGACACTGGCGATGTGCTTCATGTAATAATCCTGCCAGTAAACATGCTGAACTGTTGAGGTGAGCGAGAGAAAGAGTTACAGAGGGAGGAAAAAATAAAGATCCCTAGAGTATTTTGTGACTGTGTCAGTGCCAGACAGGACAGATAGCGATAGAAGTGGGAATGTCTCGCTCTCTGGAAGCATAGTCCTCTCCTCTTCCTCTCCTCTCCTCCCCACCCCTCTCCCCTTCCCTTCCCTCCCCATCTCCCCTCTCCTCTCCTCTCCTCCCCCTGCATGTGACATAATAAGGGGAACCAAATCTGAATGGCTTGTTGAATCACATGTTTTGTAATCTTGGCAGCCCATAAAAAAACGGACTGGGTTGTCTTATTTCATGGTTGGTCGGCACTCCAGATCCCCAAATGTATGTGCACAAGAACTGATAGTGAGTTTTTTTTTATTATTATAGGTCCCCTTTAAAGTACTCCACATCTGTAGATGTGAGACAGGGTTGCAGGTCCCAGCTGCTTGAGGTGGCTGATGTTAGCAATTTTATAGACGTTAAACAAACAAAACCATACTCTTTCATTAAGGTGCTATGTGAAGCAAGTAAACAACAATATCATATTGCCACATTAACTTCAAAACTGAATTCATTTCAAGATTACATTTAAACTAATAAATACAGCCATCACTGAGGAGATTGGCAGCACCTCTACTACATTATACCCTCAGTGGCATCAGGCTTGTTTTGCAACACAAAGCGACACAAGAGCCTTTTTTCTTCAGTTTCTCACAACCGCAGATGACAAAACCGAAAGGTTGACTAAAAAAAAATCACATCACACATGTTCATTCAAAAGTGATAGACTGGAAGGTTTATATGAAATATATGGCTGAAAATAATGAGAGACAAATTGGATACAGATGCATATACTAAAGTGAACATGTTGGGGATATGTGTATGATACTCTGTATTGGTTGCTAAATTAATGCGTTGGCATGTGTCTGCATACAGCAGATTGATTTTTTGAAAATAAAAAAAAATACATTTAATTGCTGTTAAAAAAGCCATGTAGCCATCTAACTTCTTCAGCTCCTCAAATTAAACAGGATTCAGCAATTATTAAATCAGTGGACATTTCTTTATGACATGATATCACAATATTATGAGAATGTATTTTAACAGTCCATATGGTCCTACAATTGTTCCACTGACATAAACACCCACTCACTCATGGCAAAACACCAGTGACAACACATACACATTCATCAAACTCAGTCACACACAGATTCTATATCTTTTTTCTACCTCTCTTTCTCTCATTCCTTATTTTTCTCCCCTATATTTTTGGAGAGAGTTTTTTTCTACATATGAAAACACAGACTGTTGAGCTGACAAGCTGACAAGCACACACTTTCACGCAAAACCTCCATCTGATAAGCATCATGGCCTGGCTGAGAGCAGGAAGAGGAGTGGCAGGTAGACAGACAGAGAGACTGACAGAGAGACTGACCGACAGACAGACAGGTGAGGAAGAGACAGGGATTAGGGGGCGCAAAAGGGATGAAAGAAGCCAATGAAAGCGGGCTGGCTGACAGTGTTTGAACTGTGGGGTCACTTGCACCCCAGGGAGCTGAGTTGCAAGTCTGCAACGTGGGGATCAGAACAAATTTAAGCACAGACTGGAGGGAAGAGACTGAGATGAAGGGGAAAAGAGCAACTGAGATTGAGCCCAAAAAAAACTGTGAATATGAAGAGAGGAGAATCATGTTTTTTCCTCACCTCTCTCTGTCCCCATGGAGTGGAATGCATTAGCAGAAAAGCAGAATAGAGCTGAGAGGTCACAACGGTGTTTTTCCCCAGCAGCACATGCACAGCGCTGCCATCACAAGCAGGCAGTCCAGACAAGACAACAGTACTAACAGAACCAAGCCTTATTCACCAAATGAAAGGAAACAGGTTGTTGTTACTACTGCCGCATTCACAGATCAACCATCAACACATGCAAATGATTTAGCGTCATCCAAAGACTGTCTGATGTGGGATGTGTTAGCTGGCCGGAGGGACTTCAAAATAAATCAACATATTATTCTCTCTTTACTTCAAGCGACAGAAACGTCAGTTAGCGCGCTACGTCTTCTCCAGTTTGGGAGATAAGGACCTGCTGCCTGCCAAATATAACAAGAGACCATATTGATCATTAAAGGGATACACTACAACTCTGGGATTTGTCAAATAGACCACAAAGCCAAACAAAAGGGACAGCAGACACATTTTACACATCAAAAGACAGCCATGTGTTACCTCAACAATGGCTTCTTATTAGATTTGCAGCTAAATCAATAATAAAAAACAATTAATAGAAATTAAAATAACTTGCTCTCTTTTCTGTTTCTGCTCAATGTCACATTGTCAGTGTCCTCCACTAGAGTCACCTTGGGCGAAGACAGGCACAGCTGTGATCTCTGCTGCCTCCCTCTCACCCATCAAGGCGGCAGTACTCTAAACACATTTTCTCAACAGAGGCGCTGGATGGGTTGCCCATCTTGTCGCCTACAGCCGTTTCTCCCGGAGGTCAACCTGGGTCATCTAACAGGCTCTATCTGACCCCACCACCAACTGCCGCGCCAATTGGAAAGCTCTGGTGCTCGACCACCTGCCAAGGCAGAGGAGATGTGGACGTGTGATCTTCCGTCAGGTGATCTGAAACGACGCTTGTTGGTGGTTAAAAGAGTCCTAACCGACGGGAAAAGAGTTGGACACCCACGATGAACTGCCACACTGCGCGGATCTGTAGTGGAGGAAGCGTATCTGGATTCACACCGCCTGATGCTCAGAGTCGGCGCTATACTTGTCACCCTCATTGCACCGAGTAAGGGATGTCTGAGAATGAAAATATAAAAAATATGCGCGCGACCCTCCAAAACGCTCGCACCCACATGCCCAACAACGTACACAACACATTTCACCCGTCACCATCCACAGGCGGGTCCCCAATGGGCATCAGATAATGGCATATTTGACGATATGGTTGTGGAGTTTTAAAGCATCTGGCAGTTAGAATGAATACAACTGGGTTTTAGATTGCAGCCAGTCCCCATTTATCATAACCAGTATGAGAGTTGCTATAACGGGAGTGCGGGTGAAAAGCCACAAAGCATAATGTATAGTGATGGATGGCTATACGTCCCACTGCGTGCTGAGACAATTATACTAATTACACTTATAGTGCGTGCGTGTGATGGACCTATAATCACCTCATCACACCGATCAAACCCACACAGCGCGCGCTGACGCGCGCAGCGCACGGAAACAGCTGGAGAGAGATTTTCAGGAGCAGTTGAAATATAACCGAGTTGGATACTGAATGCAAATCATTACGTTGTCAGCCATTACAACAGCACAGCTCATCTAGGTTGTCAACACATACGTAGAGGTATATTTACACACGCACGCGCACAAGCACGCCCCGCACATTTTCACAGAATACAACAGGTGCAGTCGCCTGCGCGGCTCCGCGGCCATCAGTGGTACCGCCGCATGGGCGGTCGGTGGCGGTAATCACCTTGATCACCTTGATCACCTTTAACGCACCAACCCAGATGTGGCCCACTAATAAGTAGTCGGGGTGTCGCCTACCTGCTTGTGAAACGACTGGTTCCCCGGTGTCAGGTTCACGCCGCTCGGTTAGAACACCGTTGGCGGAGATGCTGAAGGTGTTTTGAATTGCAAATGTGTGTTTAGTCTGTTTGCATCCGTCCTGTGCTCTTGAGGAGTCCGTCCGACAGCCAAAGATGGACTCATTCAGTCTGTGTGTGGGACCTGCCTCGGGGATTCACCAGTGTGTCATGTGCTGCACACTTTTTAGATAGTTCTTTTTTTTTTTAAACATCCACTGGTTAGAGAAAGAGGAGGAGGAGGAGGAGGAGGAGGAGGAGGAGGAGGAGGAGGAGGAGGAGGGAGGATGGTGGTGCTGGGAGATCTTGTCCGTTTTAGCTGAAGCCCAGACCCACTCCCATCAGTTTTCTACATGTCACTTCTTATCGCCATATCTTCAGAATTTGGGATGAAGCAGTTGGTAGAGTGCCAGATCTTCGTCCTATCAGCTCGCCCAGACGGACGCCAGCCGCCCACGGGTCTGGGTCTAACAACCGGAGCTGGTGCTGCTGCTGTTGCCGGTCACCTCTTAAAAAAAAAAGATGAATCACGATTGAAATTCAATCTACTCTGTCGAATCAACGCTGCATGATGGTCGTTGAGAGCTTTGAGCGCAGATCGGTAAAAACAGCGGAGGGATCTCCCGACGCTCCCGGTGCATTTATCTCGGCAAATCCCGGTGACAGATTTAACCCATTTATCGGTCCAGTCCGGTAAGGGAGGGGCCACATGGGGGCCACAGCAGCAGAGGTGCGACTGTAGGTGAGCGAGGAATATGCGACTCCGTGGCACTCAATGGAAGCTGCTCGCAGGTGTGTGGAGAGGGAGTCAGAGAGAGAGAGAGAGAGAGAGAGAGAGAGAGAGAGAGAGAGAGAGAGAGAGAGAGAGACTCGGAGGAGGCAGAGAGAGAGAAAGAGGGGATGGGGGAGGGGCCGGGGGGTCCGAGCAATTAAGGGATCAATGGATCATTTCAGCAATATCTGCCCTGGGGAAGTGTGCTTGTGTGTTTTCATTTAGCCTTTCTTCGCAGCTTTAAGAGTCATTGATGACCAATTATGGTGCTTAGGAAATGACATCAGCTGCAGTAGGCTTTCCTTAAATGATGCAGTATGCAATCCCCCCTCCTCTTTCCATTCCCTATACCCATCCCAAATCTTCATCTTCTTCGTGGACCAGGCGTCAAGATTCAAGGCATCTTTCTCCACCCAAATCTCTCTCACGGGTATCTCCCCTCCTTTTATCTCCTAATCAGACTATCAGTGTTTTTCGCCCCCTGCCTCTGAAAACCCCACCACTATCATTCGCATCCCCTGCACTAATTATGTAATAGCCTGTGACGCCTCTGTTTTCCTCGCCAGTGGGACCACAGCAGCTCAATTGCAGTCTTGGCCCTGAGGTTGAAACTGTGCCTCTCGCGCTGCGTTGTTTTAATTAAAAGTGGTAACAGCAACTTATTTAACCAGCCTCTATCTCCCTCCCGCTGATTGCAATGGGTTAAGTGTGCACCATGGGGGTTTAACACCGGGAGTTGAGGCATCAGTGAAAAGTAAAGATAACTCAACTGATTCACGGATGTTTCACCCTGGTGCGATTAATATCACTGCGGGCAAATCGAATAAGAAAGGTTTCGAATATACTTTCTCATGCAGCCAATCTGAGTTAACAGATGCACCCTTTAATTCTCATAGAAATCATGTGAAAGAGGTGGAAGGTATCCAAACGCGTGCCTATCTGTGGTGCTGATCATTTGTGGTGCTGTCCATGGTGCTGAAGAGCTTTCTCCAGCATAGGCCGGACGAATGAAGGTTAAGTGATGCGCCTCATGTCCGCATTTACAGACATCTAAACTGCATGACAGCGATTTATGCGATTTTATATTAGGTTTGAGTTGGTTCCAAGGCACCAGTATTATCTTAACCAATTCAAAACCAGACTGAGCGATTGTTATATAAAACTGTACATCATAGCTTGTTTTATGAAAAAAGCGAGAGTTAGAGGCCATTTCCTTTTTACATCACCACTAGTTCTGTAATGAATCCATATGGCTTTTGATATATGTCACTGATAATTTATGAACCCTTATAACCTAACAATATTATCATACACCAGCCCCAAAAATAAGACTTTATGACCACTATATGACTTTTTAATAGCCAAAATGTCCTGTCCATTTGTGTACTGAACATGTAGAGCTGGGTGACAAAATAAAATAAAAACTAAAGAGTGTAAGATGGAAGGTATTAAATCACAAACTACTACAATAAAGTAAAGTATATCTTCGACTTATTTCAGTTATGGTCATGTTAAAAAAAGATACAGATGTAGGAGCATGTGACATCATACTACAACAATAAATACAATAACAATAATTTGTCACAATCAATAAAAACACTTAGAGCTCAAATTGCAGTGATACATTATAAGGTGTGAAACATAATCTTTTCCTCAACGTTTATACTTTACGTATTGAACGATAACTTCTAATACAGTATCTCAGAAATTCAATTAAATGAGCTTTCAGTGCTCCTTGTCATAGATTCAAGTTTCTCAACTCTACTGGAGGAATGGAAAACATTCTTCCAAAAAATATTCCATCATTTGGTATTTTGATAGAAAAGGCTGTCTGACATTTGGCTCCAAAATATCTGATTGATGCATATGGGTTGAGATCTGGTGACTTGGAAGGTCATAGCTCATGTGTCACATCATTTTCATACCCATCAAACCATTCAGTGAGTCATGTAGCATGTTTCCTTAAATTTGTCGCCCATCAGTTGGTTGAAGGGCGGACTAAAAAGTTAAATCCACTAGTGGGTCCCATCCAGGTCCTTGTTCTCTTATGGTCTCCATAGTCCATCTGTCTAGACACAGCTGTGTGGCAGATATCTGGCCAGGTGATAATTTAATCTCATGGTGAGCAGAGCACAATTTTCTCCGCTATTGAGAAATCCAATTTAGTTTTTTTTGTTTTCATTATGCTGCAAAAAAAAAGCGGCATTTGCTATTCACATTAGAAAAGAAAGAAAGAAATCACTCTGTCACATAATAACAAAATGTCAGCCACTCTTTGTGTCTCCATCAATACAAACCTCTTCACTGAGTCAAATAACTTGACTTATTTTCAGCTGTTGTGCAGTTCCCTGCTGACTGGCTTATATACTTCACCCTGGGTATAACATGGATTTTACATTCACAGCCGGATCCTTTTAAGCGATCTGAGAAAATTGGCAATTGGAAAAACCTCAGCCTTCACAAATAGGCGGAGTCATGAGACAAAGTCTAAACCATCAAATAGAGCCACAGGGACATGCTTACATGGACTCTGACCTCATAATAAATCAATAAAGGGAGTCATTTCTGCAATCAAAAGTGGCTGCCCTATTTCTTCCAGTAATGTTTGCTTTGTCAGACCATTTATTGCTCACTAATAGAGATATGCCTTTATCCTGCCTCCTGAGCTTTAATCACGACATAACCGTGACCATGACTAAAGCATAGCCTGAAGTGACAGACTTAACACACTGGATTATTTAAACTAGATTGTTGACAGTGGAGTGTGCCAAGAAATATAAGGGCATTCCTGATGTCCCCAAGACTCAAATCCAGTCAAATGTACTGAACAAATAAGTAAGGTAACAATAATAAATGGTCCACATTCAAACCAAATGAAGAAAGCTGGACAGTATGATTAGCCAAGAATTAAATTCACATCAGCATTTTATTCTATTAGACATTTGTGTGATATTGTTTCAATTAGCATATGAAAACCTGAATTATGGACCTAAAGAAAAAAGCTTTTTATGAGGTCAGTGACCTTTCACCACCAAATGTGTTAAATTTGAAGAGATTTCGTCCAGGCGTTCATTTTATATCACATTCACAAGAATAGGACGGACGGACAATTTAAAAACATAATGCCTGCCCCCACGGCTGTCGTCAGATTGAAATAGTCTGTGTTGAGGTCACACTACAACAGTCTTCTGAACGAGAACATTAGCATTTCAAAGTTCATATGGCAATTTATTTCCTCCGCGACAGTGAAAGGGGACGATAATGTGCTGCTTTAATAGCCTCTTTCAGAGTGGTGTATTTATCAAAATGAAAAGATTATCTTGAGGGGCGGCAAAGTTTGTGATTTCAGTGGAGTCTCATGATAATAGAACTGCAACTGGAGATAATAAGAAATTAACTGTACCTTTCTATTTTAATACTGCACTGTAAAGCTGCAGAAGACACGGTCCTCTTCCTGTTATACATTACTTGTGCTGTAAATGATGTCTACTTTGTAAAGTTGTAACTGCCTTGATCTTGTTTCCTGCTCCCTCATGAAGTGGGAACCTGGCAGCCACAGGAACATGAGAAAGCATATTATGGTTTCAGATCACAACCCTGCTGTATAATACATCCAACATCTCTTTAAATCTAACATCATTTTCATTAGCATTTAAATATTGTCATCATCCATTCCACTCCATATCCCTACTATGCTTATTCCAAGTCCTGCAGCAACGATGACCTTCCATGGGGGGGAAAAAAGTATTCTGTCAGCTAGAGTTTTGCACCGTAATTTAAATTAAATTGAAAACCCCTAAGGAGGTTAATTCACATTCGCTTATGTACCCGGGATTGTGAACAAGGGGAGATACTAAAACAATCAGCAGATAAGTGTGATATAGTGTGTTTGTGTGCATACATGAATAAGTAAATAATTGGCAAATGAACAAAAGAGAGAGATCAAGGGAAATATGTGGTAAACAGGTGAAGGCTGGAACTGGACCTGACATACATATATAATTCAATCACAACATTACAGCTCAAAGGTCAACCAGCCAAACAACAAGCTTGATCATCATGTGCCCTTAAAATATATATCTCAAACTAAATGCAAAGTTCCCCTCAGGGAGGTTACGTCTGCAACAGCTCATAAATAATGCAACACTGACTGGATTTAACATCCACATGGAGAGAGAGTATGTGCAGACACAGACGTGATATAGAAAACTTAAATAAGATAATGAACATTATAAAAGATTTAGCTTCTCACAATAAAGATGACTGACATTGTGTAGGTTTTATATCATATTCAACCATCTGAGAAGCCATCATTGGAAACTGTTTGGAAAAGGACAGGCACTGCATGCTAGGTGATTGAATGAACCATCTGTCAATCAAATTTTACAGAAGCCAGCCAGGAGAAGAATGAAAACATATTTTCCATCGAGAAAAGACACTGATTGTTCCATGCACTGGCTTGCAAGACACAAAATGCATTACCTGCAGCCTGACAAGATGGATTTCGTATGATATGCGATTCCGCAGTTCTTGCATGATCTCATGACATCTCGAGAATTCAGCTGCCAGTGCAAGGTAACTACATATTCCCAAAATAGACATACATGTACTGTACTTGCTATGTTACTTAAAGAATCATGAGTAGAAATGGGTGTGGAAAACATGGTTCTTTTAGTACACCTAAGCAAGAGAAAGATAGTCAAAGATTGTATAAACAGTGGCAAACCTTTGAAATGTTAAACGGATATCTCAGTAAATAATATTGTACTTGCAAGCAAAACTGAATATCTTAAAGGTATCGATGTTGAATGTTATATGAGGCTAAAAATAACTAAATGTGATCACAATACATTACTGAGGACTAAGAAGGATTATATTACTGGATACAGCAAGTGCTGTAAAAAACCTTTTCTGTCAGTCAGTGAGTTCCCCACTCCATATTACGTATAAATAGAATAACATACATACTCTGCATAGTAAATTCAGATATTTTGGCAGAATCATCGCAACACCATCCACCATTTTCCAATCACTATTTTTAGCTGTAAGCAGATCCTCTATTTCCTTTGCAGATTGAATGAGGGGAAAATGGTGTCCATCTGCACCACATAAAAAATGGGGCAATTTTAGATTTCATGGTTGCATTAGTGAGCATATTTGATTCAAGTGTGCTGATTTACATAATGAAAACACTGTCTGAAATAGTATTTAGCATGACACTAGGACCCAAAGAGTGTCTTTGAGAAAGTCAATGAAGCTTTACCTGCTCACTGTTTGTAAGCTGTCAGCTAAATTACTAAAGTAAAGTGTGTTTGACAGCCTGTAATGACTAAAGCCATGGTAACTTCAACATAGTTTGTCGCCCAGGCTGTCCACAGACCATAAAATTAGGAATTACTGTCAACAGGCAAAGCGAGACGCTGCAGAGGTGCTAACGAGTTAGCTGTGCACTGCACTACCCGATGACCTGCATGTACCTGCTGGAGACATGACGGATGTCTCCTCAAAATGTAACACTGCTTCCATTTGGAGATTGCTGAGTGACTCATCATCTCCCTTAAATAGATGGATACACTCAGGAATACACACACTCACAATATAACACAATATATCAGCCTGCTACGTGTCAGTCAGTCAGTGTTGTTTATTGCTGACATGACTGATCCACAGATCAATTCTTTATGTTTTTTTGCAGATCTCATTTTCTCATTTAATTATCTAGTAATGTTTTGGTAAATTAAAAGCTCAATTTACCCCACAGTTTCTCCTGGCATTCAATAGGAGATGCTAAACCCTGGAGCAATTACATTTTTAATAGGGTTTCAGGGGAAGTTTTAGTGCAACGTGAGAGTTTAAATGCTATTTTAGAAGCTCTTTCTACCTGGGAAAAATGAAGTGAAATATAGAAATATGATCATTTTTGGCATACAAATGCTTAAATGTAATGCAGAAAATATCATCTTTTCAATGCAAAAATATCAAGAATCAGCCATAATCCCATATCAGCGGAACCTTGCAAACATATACATATACACACACATATGCACCCACGCACACACACAGCATGAATAAATCTCACACCTTGGTGGGTTTAAGCTGTTTCTAGTCCGTTTTCTCTTCTGAGCCATGCAGCTGCCAGTCCATCATCTCTCCAGACACCCAAATTCAGCTGCAGCAGGGTTCTTCTTATCCTGTCTGGTTCCAAATGGTTTGAGGTGGGATCAGCCTGAATTTTATATCCAAAAACCACACGTGGACATGTACGTTGACAGAGTCAACAAACACATACAATTTCTCTCTACATATGTTGTGTGAGTGTTGCTTAACCTCTATATATCTCTTTGTATAACTGTATGAACAGCGACAGTAAAGGGGCACATCCAAACCTGATTAAATGCAGGCAGTTGATGGTAAATATCAACCAACAGCAAGAGACGAGCAACAAAAAGAAAAATGGAAAAAGTTACTGAATCAATGAAATTCGATAGAATTGAGAGTGCAGCCAAGTAGCCCGTCTCCGTCTGAGCAGCATTATGAGTACGTGCACGACAGGAGTTCCTTTAAAAACTCATGCTGGAGTCACTCATGTGCACAAGAAACACAAAAGCACAGACTCACTTCACACACAAAAGCAATAAAACCCCATCATCCACCCACCCAGCCACACACGCACACACACACACACACACACACACACACACACACACACACACACACACACACACACACACACACACACACACACACACACCACTGCATGCTGGTAACAGACCTAAATGAGGATTAATTAAAACACGATTACATGACTTTTAATTCATGATATGGTAATGCTCCTGGCATCAGGGAAAGTCTGAGGAATGAAAATTAACAGGATTACAAGTTCATCTGAGCTCAAAACTTGATGAAAGTAAACAAACAATTCTGATACACAACAGCAAATGAGTTCTCACACTGACACTAAAAAACATGGCCCAAGAGAAGAAGAAAAAAGCAGCAAACGCAATTCCGAACAACATCTTAGTCAAAACCTTTTAATTTCCTTTTTTCTTAATGGTTATCTGATGAAATTTCAATGAATTAGTTTGAAAAGCAACTCATCGATGCTGCACAAAAACATTTTACTCTATTAAATTAACAAATAAATGTACTTGAATTTTTTTGGAATCCTATCAATCACATGAACAGACATAGTAAGAACAAACGTTCAAAGACTCACAACACTGCAGTGTGATGTAGTATCATATAGAACTGTTTTGACAGGAATATTATCATATGACTGGAGCCACAGGATAAACAAAATTGTTCGAGGCATCTTGTTTCAGTAGATACATATCACAGATAACACTGCACCTACAAGATTGTACTTTATCTCAGACTTTTTGATCTGTCCTCTGTAGCTTATAGAATACATCTTGTGTCTTCTTAGCTAGCGTACTGTATATAACGGCATGTCAAAACAGTCTGGAGATTATTGCAAGTGAAGACCATTCCCTCCAGCGAATAATTCCCTTGTCAATAATGCATAAAGTCATATAAATCACAATATGTCTGTTTATCTGGCCTCCCCAAGGTCACTTCTCTTCCTCAGCTTCCTCTTCTCGTCTATATCTCGTCCTGCAGCCCTCATTTCTCCCCCACAATGGCTATCTCAATATTATCCCTCATCATCCTTTCCATCCAACGCTTCATACTGTCTCCTAACTCTTACTCAGCCGTGTAAATAAGTAATGACCGTCTTGGCATGATTCTAAGTTAGTTTGTTTTCTTTGAGACAAACTCAGGCTGCAAAAATCAAACATCTCTGCTCTGCCGAAGGGCATTTTAGTGCATGTGTGCTCACTGCAGACCTGTAAATGCACGCACATGCGCGTGATCGCACACAAACAGGGACACGCGCGCGACAGCACAGCTACACCCCCCGAATCCCTGCTGAGCCATCACAAGTCACGGCTCTCTAAATTAAATAACATCAAACTAGATTAAAGTAAATGAAACATCACTGAGGAGCAGAGGATGGAAGGGTTGTGCCGGGATAGAGAGGGAGAGAGGTGGGAAGGACAGGCAGCTAAAGAGTTTATCTATATTAAGGTGAAGGAGAGGTCGTGGAGAGAATGAGGTGAGGAAGAAGAGAGAAAAGGGGAAGGCGAAGCTCAGGAGAGAGTGAATAATGGAGAAGCAAAGAGTAGGGACGAGCAGGAAGGTAAACAAACACTTGATGAGGACTCAGGAGGACTCAGGAGGTGTGTGTGTGTGTGTGTGTGTGTGTGTGTGTGTGTGTGTGTGTGTGTGTGTGTGTGTGTGTGTCTAAATCTGTAAATCACAGAATCTGAGCAGAAGATAATGTGATGGAAATACAAGTGGTTTCATGTGTGGCCAGCTAGTCAGACTCAAGCGACAGGAATATTCAACTCAGCTGCCATGGGAATTGCCATGGTAACATATTAGCTTTCTGAGTCATATGTGCATTGGCCCTCACTCACAGCTGAAACCAGAGCTAATTTCTACGACAACAATTTCAAACATTTTACAGTAAATGTACCAGTCCCAACAAAAGTGTGTTTTGTTCCATTCCGGTTCTGGTGAAGGGGCATAACAGCGCTGCGGAGTGTTGCTATAGCAAAGCAGAAAATGTATTTGCAACGACATAGTACTACACTTGTTGTGTGGGTAATGCTCTTCCTCTCTGGCAGTGAAGTGCTCAATAAAGTCCCCACTGCAGCAGGTGAACAGAAGCGCCGTGTTTCCTCCTAATATCGCCCCCGGGAGGGAGCACTAAGCGGGAGACAGATGCAGACGATCGTGGAGGGGATCTTCATTCGGTGCTGGGCAGTAAATCAACGCTAGAGGCTCAAGGAGGCAGAAACCAGAGAAAATAATGGACCTCCTCGTGCTCCATCACCCAGCCCACTCCCATCCTCCCAACCTGTTCCTCTCGCCCCAATCCGTCGACCTGTCTTCCCCCCTAATGTACCCTGTTCCCCTCTATTTCATACCTCCCAGCCTTTTCTCATTCACACCCGCTTCATCTCATTCCAGTGCTTTTACCTTAGATTTCCTTTAACTCCTGAACCTCACCTTTTCCTCCCAACACAATCTTACCGGTTCATCGTCGACAGTTTCTCATTAGAAATACCTCCCAAGATTCCTCCCCCGTCCTCTCTTCTCACCTCATGCTGGCAAAATCCCCAGAGATGCGGAAAAGGAGGTCAGCTTTTGTCACAACACAAGTTAACATTTCATTGCCTTTGTTGGGGATGAGAGGATGCAGAATTGATGGTTTGGGGGTTTTCTGCTGATCTAGAGAGTAGCTGAACACAATAAACACAAAGAGATCCAGAGATAGCGAGGTAGAAAGTAAAGAAGAAATCCATTTCTCACTCAAAATTCAAGTTCTATAAAACTGTGAAAATGTAAGCCAGGTGAATTATTAGTTAATCTTACTTCTTCTAAATGTCTGTCCTTCTATTCTTTAAAATCTTGAAGCGAGATCAATAGATCTTGTTTGCTAACTTGAGGTCAACCGAACAAATTGCATACTCAACATTGACACAGTTATTGTGGCATAGGTGTTAGCAAACAGCCTATTTTAACATCCAGCATAAGCATTAACCAGGAGTGTATTTGTCCATCTGATGAATGCAAGTCTGATATTAACCCTCAGTTTTACTATAAAGAGCTGTGTTAGTGCAGCTTAATGATGTCAATAAAATGGGGTGTCTCATGCCAAGTGTTTGCTTGAATGACAGGTGTCTCAGAGTGTTACACTAGACGGTGGTGGTTGTTGCTTGCTCACTCCACCTGAGCTGCCCAGTTCCACTACGGACATGATGGCAATGCAAAAAAAAAATACTACTCAAGGCTTAAATTAAAGCTTTCATTCATAATTTGTTTGTTCTTTATGAACAATGTCTCCTTGAACTGTAATGAATTGAAAGAGACAGAGACAATGAAGCAGATGTATTACGTGTGTGATTCATTAATACTAATGAGTAAAGTGTAGATCAGTTGCTGCATCAAGCACACACACACACACACACACAAACACACACACACACACACACACACAAACACACACACACACACACACACACACACACACACACACACACACACACACACACACACACACACACACACACACACACACAGTAATAGGGCCTGACCAGGCACAAAAAGGCAGAATGAAGATACTTCCCCTTGCTTGAACTACAACAGCGGGCAAAGGTCTCCATCTGTTCCTAGTTTAATGCCCCATAATAAACTCTTGACTCTATCTGTCAATAATGCCTTTATATAGTAACACTGCTTTTATTGGTCTCTATACTCCCAAACACGACACTTCTCAATTTCACACCTCAGCTACAATAATGTCTGACCAGGAAGTCTGAGTATGATAGATATTTTGTACAAATACTTTTTGTGCATGTCTGGGTTGAAATTGAATGTGGTAACCCTCTGCAAGTCACCATCTGTCACACAGCAAACACAACATCCCATCTGCATGTAAACATGCACAGATGCTCATAAACGCACCGGCTTTCCTGTTGCATGCAATCGGACAAAATAAATAGTTTGAACATCTTGCATATTTAGTTTAACTGTTGCAGCACGGTGGGAAATATAAAAATCAACCTTAAAGTGATAATTATAGTTGGCCAGTCTACATGATCTTGATTACTATTTATTTTTTTGTCAGATTTTTCAATAAAATAGCAAGTGAATTTAGTGCTGCTTGGAAGCCAGATATGAAACCTTCCAATCAGCACATGACAAAGAGGAGCGAGCTCACGTAATCACCACAGCTGCTGCAAGCCGGCGTCAGTCGACTGACACATGAACAGGGTGGGGGAAGCTCACCTTGATCTGGGACAGCCAATCAGAGACCAGTATACACGTCCATCTCATGTGCAGCAACAGCTCCATAAAAAAAACTCCAACAATTCTGGAGAAACAACAAGAAGTACAGCGGGATAGTGTTACATCATCAATACACTTAACAAACACAAAAACGCACACATTAAACACAGCACACATAGAGCAACTTGGTAGCTGAGTGTGTACAGCACATGCCATAACTGCAGTGTCTCAGGTTAGATTCTGGACTTGGGGCCTTTGTTGCATTGCTCTCTCTCTCCCTCTCTCTCTCTCTCTCTCTCTCTCTCTCTCTCTCTCTCTCTGTTCTATTTCTATACTTTCCAAAATGACGTAAAAAAAAATGCACACACACCTCAGCTGACGTCTATCTGTTTTGGGCCTGAATCAATAATTACCTGCAACTCAAAGAGTACATTTTTTTCTTATTCAATCTCTATGAACACAACATTGAGAAACTCTTGGCAGCAGCTACACCAACACCTGCACAAGGAAGATTGATTTTCTGCAAATATCAGTGTATGTGCCTTTGTGCCCTTGTTCGTGACTGTGAGTATGTCAGTGTGCGTTCATGTTTGTCTGCTCTGTATTGATTCTGCAGCAAGAGAATCAAAGACATGCAGGAAGAAGGCTTTCTAGTGAACAATTAAAGGTTAGTTTGTGTCACTCAGTAGGTGTACATAGAGCTTCATCCTCTTGCTAATATTCTCAAACCCTTTTCATGTGGGGCAAACGTACGAAGAACATAAAAGACAGCATGGAAGGAGAGGGAGCGAAAGAGAGAGAGAGAGAGAGAGAGAGAGAGAGAGAGAGAGAGAGAGAGAGAGAGAGAGAGAGAGAGAGAGAGAGAGAGAGACATCAATCATTTGTTCGTTTGAGGGGTTCAGACTTAAATGGAGCAGGTGAGGAAGAAGAGACAGCAAGGTTTGTCTGCAATTACAATGTCGCTGATGCTGTGAATGGAAATAATGAGGGTTGTGTCTAAACTAATTTTTTTTTCCATTTCCTCCGCCTTTGTCTGCTTATTAGCTTTGTCATAAAAGGGAGCGCCTGGGCCAGCAATATAATGGGGTAAGAATTTGGAAATGATAAGAGTGTGGGTATGATTGAGTTTGAGTGAATTACGTGTTTAGTCTTTGGAAAATATCAAACAAGGTGTGTGTGTGTCTGTGCATGTGTGGGTTGTAATGGAAGTTTTTCCTAGTAGATCTGTTAAGAAGGAATGATGTCTCTCTTAATCAAAGTTGTCTTAAGTCCGTTTATTCCTGCAGGAAGGAAAAGTCTGTCACCGGTCATAGCAGCCTGTGACACAAGATTCAAAGAAGCACCGTCATCAGGCCCCTTTTAACACAATCAGGTCTCCGCCCCCAAACCCCCATCAAGGACCCAAAGTTCCTAGTCTTCTCGAGAAACGTAAACACCCCCGCTTCCCGTGGCCAGAGCAGGGAAACATTTCCCTTGAACTGGGAAATCAGCCTCTTTTACGACCCCCCATATACAAATGAAGGACAATCAACAGTCCTTTGATCCCAGCCATTCGGTCTTCATCTCTGAGGGTCATTTAAGGTTCGATTTGGGCCCTCTCGTCCTTCAACAAGATAACACTATATTTTACCATTACATTCCACTCTTTTGATTACATCATAATCACACAGTATGCAAAAATATAGCTTGTACATCATATTACGGAATCCTATAAGGTACAAATTCATTCATGGTTTAAAACACTACATTACTAGACAACACGTAAAAAATAAAATAAAACAATTTCAAAGAGAGGTATTTCTTGGTGCGTAGCAAGCATACATAAAACCCTTTTTGTTTTACACAGGAGATTCGTCGTCAGAGGATGAGACCTCGTCAATGTCCTTAGAGTCGTCGTAGTAATCTGGACTAGGACATAAATCAGTCGTGTCGAGTCGTATGTCACTTGAGTCTGAAAGTTGTGTGTATTTCACCATCTGTATGCAAATGAGCTGTGACGCCCAGCGTTTCACCAAGGAATAACACAGCATATACAAACACAAATACACAGTAAAATGAGGGTGATAGGTAAACCAGAGCACAGGTTCCCGCCCATGCTGGAGTTAGCATCTGGAACCAGTGATCTCCACACAGCCAAACATGCCATGTGAGACTCCCTGTACCTTAATCAGCTGGCCAGTGAACTAAGTATTTATATGTGGAGTTAAGTAAACTTGCATTGGCTATACCTGGTTTCAGTGACACTAAACATTCGCTAATATTGAACGGAGCGTGACTACATGTTGCATTATGGGTCACAACACACCCAGAGTGCCTGTGTCGCTGTGACTTAGGTTTGACAGGAGTCGTCTGTTTATGCGAGTGTGGGAAAAGGGAACAGACAAAACACGATTCATTATAGCCGGTGTCTTTGTGAATTTACTTATTGTCGCCATCCAAACGTTGGTGCTTAGGGACCCTTCATTATCAGCATATTGCACCCATGGAGCGATGTGTTTAAGTTGTTGGACTATCTGTGTCTGTGCGATCAGCTGAGTTTTACCCGTTTCCACTACATCAATGTAAAACGCGCCGCATGGATCGGTGTCCTCTAGATAAGCAAACACAATATAACAACCACTGTCAGATATCTTAGCATCCCTTAACGTAAGCAAGACTACTGGGGCGTACGGTTATGTTTGGTTGGTTACTGTTATTATACTGAGTGCGGTGGTGTCATTCCTAAGTTCTAGTCAGAGTATCGTGTGGTGGAGTTAGTGATGCAGTTGTTTTGTTCAACAAGTCGGTCAGTCGAGTTGAGAAGTCTGGTTGTATGTGGGAACTGTACAAAAGCAAAAGCAAAATAACTGCACATGCTACAATAAACATTAAACATATACTCAGCCGTGTGCCACAAAAGAGACGGAAAGGATTTCACGGTCGATTCATTTCAGGCATGATGATGAGATGATGAAACAGTCAACCAACTGGTTTGTGTGAACAGTTCTGTTTAAACTTCATCATGTTGTCCAAGTAGAAGCCGTTTATACAGATCCATGTACTCGTCCATATCAGACTCAGACCGGTCCGGTGGCAGCTCTGGAGCAAAAGTCTCCGCTAGCTTCATCAGGTTCCACCTGCAGATAGCTTGCTGGGCCTGTTAGGAGTATCCTTGGTCACGGGGGCGGACACGATGCCAGCACCCCGGAGTGCAGGGATGAGACGCACCAGCACGGAGCCACAGCGGCCAGTCACCTTGCAGGGCACGGTGTGGGGCTTGCCGCTTGTCCAGAACCTTGGCAGCCTCACGGATACCACAGGCAAGACCATCGTGAATTAGTGCGGTCTTGAACCTGGTGCGCTGACCAGCCCTGGTCTGCTTCTGGACCCGTCCTTGGCAGTTGAGTTGGTGACACAGAACCGTACCAGTCCGTCACTCGGTGTCGGTTGGTTCAGCTGGAGCTGGGACGTGTTTGCAGTGGGTCGCTCGTTCCCAGGTGGCTCGTTCTGCCATCTTAGCTGCTGTGTGGGTCACCAACAAGATCTGGAATGGACCTCGCCACCGCTTCGCTTTCCAGTTCTTCCTTCTGAAGGCTGTCATCACCACCAAATCACCTAGTTGCAGTGAATGGAGTGACCTCGAAACTGGAGTCGGTACAGCTGGTGCTACCTGTTTTCTGACACTGGATAGAGATATTAATGCAGTAGGTCAACATTGCATTTCATGTATCGTTGTTGAGGGAGGACGTTCCCTCGGACTTCCCACACCAATGTGGAGTGCAAAAAGGATTTTGAATGGACCCAAGTTGCTGCGTGTTTGTCCTCTCATCCTGATGTGCATCAAAGCAGTGAGCTGAGCCCTGGGGGAGAGCTGTGTCTTTACAACACTTAGCCAATCTACATAACAACAAACCTTTTGTTATCAGGGATGATCGTTAGTCTTGCAGTGGCAGTGGTTTTTTATACAATGTTGTGAGGCAAAAGGACACAACTGGATTGAAAAACAAAACTGTCAATTGCTCTGTTTGACTTAATTCATCTATTAAAATCTTGCAGGTCTCCTGACAATCTAAGCAGTAGAGTTAGAGCCAAGAGGAACTTGACTCACTCAGACCATATGTCTGCTATACTTAACAGTACTTTTATCTTCAGCATATGTTCAAACAGTGGAACCTGTCGAGAAAATCTTAAATGAATCAATTTGTTATCTATTAGACAACCATTCCATCCCTTTGTCGCAAGGTGATCTAACCATGCGACAAACCCAACACATTGAGAAGAAAAAACATTTAGGGAGACAAGACCTCCCATAAGATCTGAGAAATCTAAAACGACCAAGTCAGCTGCCTATGCAGAGAAATGATGAGGAAGAGAATCATATACAAAAGTGGCCCAATCTGAATTAACATCAAAACCAATATGATCAGCTCCCATAGACAGATCACGTGATTTGGACTCATCCACCTAGAGAATGAAATCAAGGTTAGACAAATGAATATCAGAGAGGTTCAGACGAGGAGTTCACAGAACTTGGAGTTCTGCAAAACAGTTCCGCCATCCTCAGGTTCTGGAAAAAGAAATTTAGGGTTAAAAACATTGCAGCGTTTAACCGTGACATTCAGCATGTCAAAGAGACACGTGTGATAACGCAGGTAACGTGCTGCGGAAAGGTGAGACGATTTCTGTTCGAGGAGAATCAACGAAACCGAATGTGGAACCAGTAAAGTTAGTGGAGCATAACCCACTATGTCACGAGAGGCCATGAGAGCCTTCTCTGCAGCTGCCACTACGCGGAGAAAATGTGGTAAACCTGCAACGACAGGATCGAGTTTTGCGGAGAAATATGCAACTGGTCGCAATGTATCGCCATGTGACCGTAAAAGAACCGATGTCATAAAGCCAGAACATCAGGCAGACCCAAAGTGGTCGGAGTCTGTAAGGCGCATTTCATGACTGTGAAAGTTTCTGAGGCTGCAGGGAGCCACTTAATTTTGTCATGAGCGTTAAGATTTTTACCGTGTATCAATGCGGACAGTTCAAGCTGAGAGTAATTTGGAATAAATGAACGATAGTAAGAACATATGCCCAAAAATGACATTTGTTTCGTTGGTTGAAGTTTTGGAAGCGTCACAATTGAGGCAATGCGTGTAGACGAGAGTGTTTTGCCTTTACCGGAAATATCGTGACCTAGGAAATGGACATTCTGTGAAACAAACTGTAGTTTAGACAGGCTGGCCTAATGTCCCTCTGCTGCCCTGTGTGTTACAGGGGTCACTGTACCCGTCTCCCACTGTTTCTGTGAGGGAGAGGCAATCAAAGGGTAATTAACATATGACACCCAGGAAGTGCCTTGAGTCAACACAAGAGCCTCCAAGCCATCTCACAACAGCCCCAATGAGGCGAGCAGATGCACACAGTCCACTGTCAAAACCAAAGCAAATCAAAATTGCCACAAAAAAAATGTTGCATCCAATGATACTTGAGATTAAAAAAATTATGGTGTACGGATTTGGAAACAGTGACTTACAAATGGACTTCTGCATTAACTGCCTGTAAGTCCTTGACAAACCCCCACTCTTTTGGTGCTCCGTTATCTCTGATCTTCCTCAAAGGAAAAATGTAAGTACTGACAGGTGAGCTATTGCAGGGGATGATTACGCCTGCCTGCAAAAGAAAGTTAACACAGGAGTTATGCCATCAATAGCTTAGTGATGTTTTGCAAAGCCGAAACAAGAATTTAGGTGTGATGCCCACAGGTTGTGCATTTCTGTCCCACGTCATATTTACCCATCGCCCAGAGGGAAGAGGGAACTTCCTGTAAGGGTGGGGGAGACTGCAGGCGTCAGCAAGAAATGAGACAGTGTGTGGCTTATCATCATCAAACAAATACACAGAGCGTAAGGCAGATGTGCAGAATAGAAGTGTAGAATAGTCTTTTGTGAATACCTGTGCGCGGTGAATACATCACCTGAAAATCACCTGTTGCTTTCCAATCTGTGATAGACTGAAATTTCAGCACAAAATATCCCAAGTCACTCCATTGATCAGTCTGACACATGAACAAGGAGACGTGTGGGTAGGAGGAGTCCATTTTGATCAGCTGTTTCCAGGGTCTGTGAGGATAACAGAAAACTGTACATCTTCGATTAGACCACACATAGTAGAACATTGGAGAATATTATTCAAATCCTAAAACAAATGTATTCATACGTAGCATATTTTCCCAAGGAAACATATGCTGTACACTGCATGTGTGTGGAGCTCATTACTTCTGCAAGATGGGAAATGACCAGAGAACAGTAATGTTCCAGGTCCCTTCCTACTGGAACAAGGATAAGCTTCTGATACACACATCAAAGTGTGATGGGCTATCTTAGACCATGGTCATGTTGGATGGAAGTGCGTACGACTTTTAAACCTTTCAGGTGTGGAAATCAAACTGATTACCATACTTCAGCTTCAAGTCTCTGCTGAAAAAAACTTACAGAAAAGATGCCTGAGCACCAAAAAAATTCATGCTTAGTCCTTTTCTTAAAAAAAACATACGCGAGTCGAACCGTAAATAATATCTTTTAACGTCAACCCTAAGGTTCCTACAAAATAGACATATTGTCCACTAAGTTTAGGGTGAGACAAAACATTTTGTTCCACAAATCTAAGTTTGTGGTTCTTGAATCTACAAGAAAAAAAAAACACCTTAAAATCCCCCTACTATCAAAATAGTTTCTGGTAATTTTTAAAAGACTCAGTGGTATATTATATACATACATTCTGTCCCTGCAACTGACTTTGATGCCCGTTCTAAATATATGATTGTATCTGTGCATGTATGTGCGTGTATGTGCGTGTGTTTGCGGTTAGTAGAGCATGCTTTCCTTCATTTGCATGTGTGTGTGTGTCTTTCTCACCCCTCCTCTCTGCTATTCCAACAGAATTTCGCCCTTTCTCTCTTCATGCCCCCACCTCACGTCAGCCAGATTCCTGATGTCTTTGTGCTTTCTGGACATGGTTTTGTCCCACTGTGGACACTCAAAAGCCCAATGTCCTCTCTGGTAGCAGATACAGCATTCGTGTCTATCTGCCTGTGATGCCGGTATCCACGTCCACGTCCTCTGCCACGTCTGTTGAATCCTGTGTTCCAACGTGGAGCTTGGTCTCTTGTCATGCGTTGATTTGAGCCAAGTGCAGTTGTTGTTCTTTTGACACAGTCTTTTGTTCTTGTCGGCTGTGTCTTGCTTCTCCGCATGAGGTCTGAGGTGAGCTTTTTCACAGCCCATGCAGCTCAATCTTACTGCTGCAGAGATGGCTCTCCTGATTAGCTGGGACCTCACCTCTGGCTTTTGGTTCTTGAAGGCCGCTTGTTTGTTGAATACAGCGTGCAGCTTGGTGTAATATTCTGTCGCTTTCAGCAGCTTGTTGTCTGCAGGCTGTTGATTGGCTGGTGTGAATATGGTGGAGGGCATAAGTCTGAGATCAGGATCCATTCTGTGTGCAACAAGAGAGAAAAGGATTCCCGAGAAGCTTTGTCTGCTCCGGTCATGTTAGCATCTACTTCAGGCATCATTACACACATTACCTTCCTTTCCCTAAATTCTGCATCATTGTTAGTGTACACAATTTCATTTAAACAGATAAACAGTCTAAAGATTCATCCCCATATTTCTTTTTTCTTTTTTCCTTCATCACATCCATTCCATTTTTACTCTGTGAACCTCCCATTTTCATTAGGGTGGTCTAAGTATACTTATTTATTAAATACAGTCGTCACTATAAGTCCCAATTTTAGAAAAATCAAGTGAAAACCGTCAATCGTCTCGATTGGACAGTCAAGGACCTGGAACTACGACCTTCAAGGACCCTAATTGAGTCCTGTATTACATCGCACCACTCAGTCCTGTCTTCTGTGTTAGTCAAGGACCTGGAAATACGATCTTATATCGCATTACTCAGTCCTGTCTTCCCTGTCGGTCAAGGACCTGGAAATACGATCTTCATCGCATTACTCAGTCCTGTCTTCCTTGTCGGTCAAGGACCTGGAAATACGATCTTCAAGGCCCCTAATTGGGTCCTGTATTTTATCGCACTACTCAGTCCTGTCTTCCTTAGTAAAAACGGAATGGATGATGACGAATCAGGAACATTTTACAATTATTTTATGAATCAACACACATTTTAAGTAACAGGCTAAGACAAATTATCATCATTAGAGACCATATCTTTAAACAGAATTTGTTTAATTCTCCGGTTTTATCAATTATTTTACGAAGTTCTACGTCTTCGTAATCTCTAACTCAATTTTAAATTTGGAATATCAACTTCTTACCAGATTTGAAGAAAATTGCTTCCTTGTTTGATCGTTGTGAAGTAGATCTGACTCGTTGGGCACAGGACCCCTCTCTCTTTGTCTAATGAGGTATGGGGCAGAACCAGTTTTTTTGTTCTGAAGTGGCCACTACCCTGCACGCCATCAGAGTTCAGACGAAGCTTCAAACGATCCCACTTCTGACACCAAATGTAATGGAAGTTTTTCCTAGTAGATCTGTTAAGAAGGAATGATGTCTCTCTTAATCAAAGTTGTCTTAAGTCCGTTTATTCCTGCAGGAAGGAAAAGTCTGTCACCGGTCATAGCAGCCTGTGACACAAGATTCAAAGAAGCACCGTCATCAGGCCCCTTTTAACACAATCAGGTCTCCGCCCCCAAACCCCCATCAAGGACCCAAAGTTCCTAGTCTTCTCGAGAAACGTAAACACCCCCGCTTCCCGTGGCCAGAGCAGGGAAACATTTCCCTTGAACTGGGAAATCAGCCTCTTTTACGACCCCCCATATACAAATGAAGGACAATCAACAGTCCTTTGATCCCAGCCATTCGGTCTTCATCTCTGAGGGTCATTTAAGGTTCGATTTGGGCCCTCTCGTCCTTCAACAAGATAACACTATATTTTACCATTACAGGGTCTTTGTATGTTTGTCACACACATTGTTTAAGTGTGCATGTTGGAGAGTATGTATAATCGGATTCAGGACCGCATCACTAGAAGGACAGAGGGATCAAGGGCATACTTAATATGGAACGGTGCCCGCCATTAGAATGACAGGGAACTGCAGAGGAACAAAATAGAAGCTCTTGTTTTATGTCTCTCTTTTACTGGAATTGCAGCATTTTTTTTTTTTTATATATATATAATGGCCAGAAAGAGACAATTGAGGATGTTTCTTCCTTTTTAGTGATTTCCAGCTCATTTTCCTTGTGTTAATGCAAGCAGCTTTCCATTGCAACCTCTGTGTTTACTGGTAAAGCTGAGGTCAAGGGCATTTTATCAGCAGCTGTTGTCGGTGGGAAGACATATGCAAAAGCAAAAACCAGTAAAGAAGCTCTCATAATTCTACAGAAAATGAGACTTTCAGAGTTAAAAGCAGCACAGACTCACTTTCTTGAGTGAATTACAATGGAAATACAAGGCAGAACACCTTACAAGTTTAGAAAGGTTCAAGTTATGGGTGTGTTGAACGGTGATGTGAAAGGAGGTTACAAAAAGGAATTGTTGTTGACCTATAGAGATAATTTTGTGATTCAAAGGTCACAATTTCAATCCTTGCACAGAGTAGCTAATTTCCTCGGAAGTCATGAATCCCGTCAGAGTGCAGTTTAGCAAGACATTGAAGTCTCTTTATAAATTGGATGAGAGAAAAATCCATAAAAGGAAAGGACAGCGGTACATCTAAAGTAAGTGATCTAATGTTACGACACAGCAGACTTGGAGACATACCAATAAGCAATAACTGGAGGTTTAGACTGAAGAGGCAAACAGCTCGTCTCAAAAATATTGTCTTACATGTACAAGCAAAAATCAAAAAACACACAGTATCTTCTCACTCACACACACACAAACAAACATATACACACACACACACACACACACACACACCAGAGCATCCTGGGACCTGTAGTGTCCTCAGGCATTATTGGACCTACGGTGATCCCATTTAAACACCGTCACTGCTCGCTGGTCACATGATCAGGGAGGAAGTAGGCCATAATAGAGGAGTATGTATGTGTGTGTGTGTGTGTGTGTGTGTGTGTGTGTGTGTGTGTGTGTGTGTGTGTGTGTGTGTGTGTGTGTGTGTGCCAGAGAAAGAGAAGGTAAGAATAAAACACTATATAAGCATAGTTAGACTTCACACACACACACGCTCACGCAGAAACACATATTCTAATATCTAAATATACGTACACAGACAAACAGGGAGAAGATGCCAAATCTCAGATGATAAGATGAACAGCCTGAGGATTTAGGAGGTTGAGCCAAAACACACACACACACACACACACACACACACACACACACACACACACACACACACACACACACACACTCGCGTTCTCCCTCATCTGAATCCATTGACATTTCTTAAAGATAAGCTGCAACCTAGAATTTATTTTACCATCTCCATTTTGCTTTTATTTGCATATGTTTTTGAAAAGTGTAGATAAACAATTATAGAGCTTTTCCTCTCAAGTTCTCGTATCAAAATAAACACAAGTCTGTTTTAGTTGGCATCCTCTAACAACACAAATGTGCGCAAACAATTTATGGATTCAAATACCATGGAAGAATCCTTCACACCCGTCAGCCTCCAACAACAACAACAGAGGCCAGAGCTGCAGCTCGTTGCTGTGCAAACTTCTATCATTCTGCTGTGTGCAGTTTCCTCTACTTAGTTATCTCCTTTAAATTGTCTTTGTTTGTGCCAAATCATTACATTTAAACGTTAAACTAGTGGCAGAGTTGGAGGTCACGCAGTAATTTAGATTGGCTCCAGATGGCCTCCTTAATGTAATTGGCTCAGAGTATGTGGAACTTAATATTTGTAATAAATGTTCAAAAGAGGTTCATACTGATTTTGGGATTACGGTGCCTATAATAATTTTATTGGAGGCTGTGGAGCACACTGTTAACACAACACTGACATATTATCACTTTATGAAGTTGACACAGCATTGCCATCATGGAGCAATATTAGCATTCATTTCAGTTCATGTTTCTGGCAATGGTGAACGTAGGTCCTCCACCAACTCCAAAGGGAAATATCTGTAAATACTGTTTACGGTGTTTTTCACCGTAAACAGCTGCCTGCCACAGCCCAAAATAGTAATGTTGCAGCCAAATAGCTAAACAATTAACTGAAACACGCTATAAAGCTCCATAAAGCCAAGTTGAGTTCATATGATAATCCTCTCTAGGTTCATTACCACGAGCGACCACTTTCACGTTATCATTGATACAAAACCTATGAATTTATCTGCTTTAACAGCACACTTCTAAGAGGATAAAACATACTTAAAGCACAATCAATCATGTTTCAGACCATGAAAATAAATTTCAACATTTTAATCAAAACGTATTACTGACCATTGAAGATGGGAACATTACAAAAGTAGTACAAGTCTGTGTGTACCTTACTGCTGAATTTGTAAAGAAGAAAAATAGAGTGTAACAATGGACACAGACAGAGTTAGACTTGTAAAGTTTTGCATTATAAAAAGTTCTAAAAATATCCTCATCCTTGTAGAAAATTACAGTGCACACCAAACAAAATGCATTCACAATGGCATTAGCAAACACATAATGCTGAGTGTCAGAGTGCCTCATTATCTTCTGGTTTGACAGTATCCTGTCCTATTGATTCATCGTCAAATCAACAGTGTAACCTCATGTCGGTGAGCTGCAGAACAGATATAAGGAGGACTCAACCTTCACATTGAGGGGCTGTCCACACAAATGAGAATCGATCCACTAATAGTTGTTGAACACAGAACGCACAAACTCACATTTAAAGAAGGGAGAAGACATCAAATATTCAACAAGCTACTGGCTAATTGTTAACTTGATATCAAAGAATGACCTGTGGTTCATAGATGCCAGAAAGCTTTTAGATAAATCCATTATAGAGAGACCGGAAAAACAACCCACACATAAGCTCACACACACTTGAGATCAATATCCAATTTGACACAGCCGTCACCTTCACCAGATCTGTGGAGCAAAGCAAAACACAAAGTGACCTCCAATCACAGAGCAGTGATGGGGGCCATATGGCGGGTTTTTTTTTATGGAGGATGACCTGTTGTAAATATCTTATTTTATGGTATTATATGTTGGAACTAAGGGAACGGGAATTAAAGTCGGACAAGACAATTGGTTGTGTTATCCCATGTTGTGCGTTATAACGTTTTATGTGCAGTTTCAATTTCCGTGGAAAAAATGTTGGTGGAAAAATGCAAAGGAAACAGACTGAGCAAATAAAATATGACATACATGTGACTTAAATGTCACTCAAGCATCTGTTCCACTCAGAGATGTTACAGCAGTGTGGACCATTGTCACATTCCTAAAGATTTATCTATAAATGCCATATATTTGTTTGCCTTCCTTCTCAAAGTTAGACAACTTCAACAATAACTTCTGTTCCATGACCTTGACCTGACCGCACAGATCACTCTTCAGTGCACAATTGCAAACATGGTAAAACCAAAGAGGAAGGTTGTTTGATTTAATTTAATTGAAACGGGAACCTACTGACTATCACTCGCTGTTGAGAAGCATATTAATTCATCAACTGTGGGTGCAACGTTTCCCTCTGCCCTTGATGACAGGGAAGGGAATAACCCATCTTCACCATGGGTGACAATAAATGGTTCCAAGTTCACTTGAATTGGTATCACCATGATTAATACGTAAACAATGTTGGTGCTATCAGGTGGGACAGAAAAGTCTGTCTGTGACAGCAGGGATTTATATCTTTTAGATAGATTTATTTTTACTGTGAAAATACATAAACAAGATCCAATACCACTTAAATTCCACAGAGTTTACCGAGAACTTTAAGTTATGACATATTTTGAAGCTGAAATGGATACATCATGTGTTTAGAATACAATTATTCTGTTATTGAATAAGGCCCCACATGGAATACCTGTATTGCAGAAGATTGGGTTTCGTAAGGATGATCAGTTTGATTAAATTTGTGCACAGGACGGCACAGACGGCTCTGTGTGCTGCAGCGGACACCGACGGTGAGTGCATCACTAAGTGACTTGTCAAGAAGAAAGACATTTTTACAATGCCGTGTCTCAGCAAATGCATGTATTGTTTGAAGCATTTGAAGAAGAAGAAAGCTAGGCTTACATATTGTGTGTGTTTGTGTGAGTGAGCACGGCGTCCATGCGTGCAGTAGCCCAGCTCTCCTCAGTGCTGCATGGATTTGCATCTCATTGTCAAAGTTTATCAGCTAAAGAAGCCACTCACGCTTTGTGTTACCCCACCAGAAAGACTATAACGGCTCTTTTGAATCATACAAAATATCTCTATATAAAATCAATAAAGGCATCTATTTCTCCTGGTATTCTCACTGCCTCAATTCAAATCGGAAGGATACAAATAATAGATGAAGTTTTGTAGCCTGTTAATCCCTTCTGAGGCTGCATAGTGGTTACAGAATAACAAAAGAGATGAATATATATACATAGTTTTGTCTCGACAAAGAAAAAGCATACAGATATAACACACAAACACACATACATCACACTGAAACGAGCCCTGTAGATATAAAGCAGTCAGTCTGTATCTACCATTTGTTTCGTGCAGTCAACTGTTGCTGGAGTTTGACAGATTAGAGAAACCCCATAGGCCCAGATGACTGATGTGCAGCATTGACCTTGCCAGGTACAGACGGCACACACACACATGCACGCACGCACAAATCCACACCCACATACAATATGAGCATATGCAAACACATTCAGCCACGTTCCCCCAATATTTGTAATGAGCAGCCATCAATCAAGCTTGCGACTATGTACCAGGTATGTGGGCATTCGTGCTTTGTGAACAGCTTTTACATACTGAACCGGCACACCATCAGAATAAAGACAATTACAGCATGAATTGAGAAGAATTTTGCTGTACGTTGCTGGCCGTAATCTAAACTACCGAATTAGTTACAGAACATAACTCCATGTAAAAACAAAAAAATATTGTTTTTACACTTAAAGGTACAAGATCCAAAATTGGGAGGAGCTTGATTGCCTCTCAACAGCTCTCAACATGGTGAAAGCGAGATGGTGCTAACAGCGCTAACAGCGCTAACCACGCTGAAAGTGCTGACAGAGCCAGTGTTTTAAGGGGAAACCAGAGGATGGGTGCTACATCTATGCACAGCGCTGTCGGTCAGGACTTATATAATAAGAGACTCTGAACACGGCTCTGGTAGCGATAGCGACCTGTCAACCACAAGGTAGCCCGTCCTACAGCATACCATGTTTTATTGGCCATTTTACTTTGTATGGACCATAATTTACTAAATGAACATCCTGCTGTTTTGAAGATGATACATCTGATTGTATGGAAGTCTTTGAGACTTCCATACAATCAGATGTATTTTTGCAACCAGAGGAGTCGCCCCCTGCTGGCCAGTAGGGAGAAGGAAGGTTTTTCAGAACTGGAGGTTGCCGACTGGTCGAGACGACGTTGTCAGCTGTAACCACTGGACGAGAGCAGTGCAGCGTAACGGCCATGAGGTACCAGTGGGGCAAGCTCACATGCACAAACATGCACTAAAAGC
Source organism: Myoxocephalus aenaeus (assembly GCA_038501785.1). Lineage (NCBI taxonomy): Eukaryota > Metazoa > Chordata > Actinopteri > Perciformes > Cottidae > Myoxocephalus > Myoxocephalus aenaeus. The sequence goes on from JBAMJR010000195.1 coordinate 747,205, forward strand.
ACACTCGGCAGGCCCAGAGCATGAGAAGCTTGGATAACAACATACACAGGGTTCTCTGCTCAGATTTACAGATATTACTTTTACATTTACAGATAATAGTTGTGTGCTGCTGTATTAATGCTCTGAATGTTTAATACAGCTCCTTTAAACTTTAGGAGAGAGCCAGGCAAGTCTTTGTCTTGAGCTAATCCATTCCATTCTCCAGCAATATACTGAGTACACAAACATGACATGCTTTTCCACCTTTTCGTCCAACTCGTAGAAAGTGAATAGCCTGAACATAAATCCCCAAATATGGAACTATTTCTTTAAATCTTTCTAATGCAGGACATTATACCCTGAGCTGAACCTAATCCTAAATATGACTTTTGACAGTAAATCCAAGAACAGTCCAAAAATAGTGCACTACCAGAAGAAAAAATTGCGGAAAATTGTCCTCAGCCTTCTTCATTTAGGGAATATGGACATTTATTTATTTGTGTTAGAAAGAGGAGATGACAGAGTAAAACGGAGGCCTTAGTAGTTTGGACTTTGGTTCTCAGTATCTAAGGCGACACTAACCGCACATTGACGTGTTTAAATTAAATATGGGTCAAATGATCTCAACTCAGCTCCAATTAATTACCATAAACTGAATGTGGATGAATAAGATTAAGCTTGGCCAGTGCCTGTCCCATTGTTCTTTACACAATCTCCATTTTTTTTCTCAGGCATTCATTCATTCATTGCCAAGTTCACCACGGCGATACCAGGCGGGGAAGCAGCTCGCTTTCATCTGCAGTAGAGCAGACTAGCCATGAAAGGATCAATATCAACAACACAGTGTATGTAGATCCTGCAAACGTGGCTTCTTGTCAAGATACAATTCAGGCAGAAAGAAACTGCCCTAATTCCGTTTATATTGAATGTGTGAAAATAAAAGATATTGGTTGTGGTTTTACTGGATGACAACTCCTGTCACCTGATTCACCTCCTCCACATGCCTCACACTCATGGAAAGAATGGGGTTTGCATTATTGCTTTTGCTGAGACAAGGCCTCCAGCATCCAATTATTTCACTCCTTTAAATGCCTTCACAGCAAAACCTCTTTCAAAAGCTTGTTCTCTCTTTCTTTCTGTGAGTAGGACGTGATTTCACTCCTTTAAGTCTTTGTAGCCCAGTTAACGCTGCCTCAAATGCAATTTACAGTCTCTAAATGTACCGCTGTCCCTTCTCTCCTGTTACTCTAATCGGTGTGCCATGGGACCGATCACAGGTAAAACAGATGGGAGAAACTGTCTCAGGGTCTCAATAGTTAAAGAGGAAGCAAACTCATCTCCAGGGAAAATGAACTCTGTGAATGAGAGTCATTCTCCCAAATCTGAAATTCCTGTGGCTGTTGGACACCACGCTGTGATGAATCCCTGTGAGGGAAACCCTCTCCCTCATCCACTTATCTCCTTCACTCTTCCTTGGTTCTTAGCAAATCCTTTTTTGTGTGTAATCATAATCTCATCCGAACAGATCCATCATTGCCATTGAGACAGTTAATGCAACAAAATGCCCTGAAAGGGATTCTGTAAAAGAGAAAGTTTCTTTTTTTTTTATTACTGTGGAGAATCCAGTCTACCTATTTTTAGCTCTTTTTAATAAGATCAAACACAAGTAGGAAGGCACTAAAGCAAGGAAACAGGAAGTCTGACATTTGGGTACACGGTTTCCACACAGCAGACTCATTTCTATGTTACTCTTACAATGTGTTAGACAGTCCATGCACTAACACACCAAGGTTGATGGGTTCATCCGGACTAACATTTCTTGTCCATGCGAGAAATACTGTTTGTTAATCTCAGTTCAGATCATGTCTTTATTGTCCTACAAGGAACATATTTTTGGAGTAATATAGCTTGAACTATTAAAACTATCATAAAACTATGAGATCCATGATCAGACATTACATGTTTATGTACATTTATTTATGTTTTCAAACTATTGTTTTTACCATTATTAGGCCATCAGTCCGATCTCAATGTCCCCCTCAGGCCTTAGACCCTGAACCCCCTCAGGAATTGAACTGCCGTCACTTGGTAAATTGTTGAGTGAGAGGCAGCAAGGGCTCAAGATGGTATAAATGGGACAGTGACGACATACCTTGTAACCTTGACGATGCCGAAACATGTTATGTACAACTGTGGGTTTTGATTTTACGTTTTTTACGGCCTAATGTTAACGTCTAACATAATAGTCAAATAATCTATTTAGAAAACACCCCCATTGAGCAAAAACATCGTAATTTTACATTATACTTGGTATAAGTATGTTATGGTGATTTCAAACAGAAACTTTCCCAGAGGACATTATTCACAATTCATAGCTCTGTGACGTTAAAATGAGCAGTTAGCAGGGAAGCCCGGAGGCTGAAAGGAAAAAAGGTTAATGGAGAGGACGGCAAATGGGTGTTCATCATGGCAAATTAAATTAAGACAGAGGATTTCCAGCATAAGTTATAATGCACACCTAACATTAGTTTATACATCAAGCTTTATATTTTGCTTTTAATGCTCTTTGACAAAAACTAGTTAATTGATTATTTGACAATTACCTCCCGTCCACTTTGTAAGGGCTGGAAGACATTAAAATACAGCAGTAAAAAATTTAAACCAACAATTATACACAATATTTTTAGCATTATCATGATAAGTGATATGTGGCAGCAAAATACTGTCCCATTCGTATTGATACTGTGTCAAGCATTTATCAGGAGACGGTTAAGTGCCTCGGGACATTGGGATTGGACCAAACCCTGGTGACACACAATCACAACTATTGACGCATACAAACAAACGTGGGACTACGTAGGGCAAATAAAGTATATATTCCCCTTAGATATTCAAGAGAGCTGGCATAGACCTAAAACAGGATGCCTTCTATAAAACAATGCTAAGAGATTATATTTGATGTCAATCATCACTCCAAATGAAATACATAGATGTATCTTGCTTCTTGGAGCCTCATGACCCTGAAATAATAATTAGGGATATATACGGACGCAGGACATGTGGACACGGCAGGCAGTCTGAGCTGGTGAAGAAGTCTTCCCCTGTGCAGGGAGTGTGATGGCCCGCTGGTTGTCACTGCAGACAGGAACTGCTTTCAGGAATGGAAAAGCTCACTTTTTAGCAGTAGCGGGCCGTAAGAACAGATCTAAAGAGTCAAAACACCAAAGGCGCTATGTGTGATTTGAATAAATATCCGTTAGATTATATTTCCATTTTGTCTTTCTTTTGTATTTATGTTGATAGGTACATTCATATGACTTCATTGCAGCATACATACTCTGATAGCCAAGCTGGTTTAAAAAAAATATGTATGAACATTGTGCATTACAGTGTAAATAAAGAACAATGGCTAAGACCTGAGAGGGGCATTATTAGATAGGCCTTCTATTTATGCGCTGTTTCCATTATATGCTAGTTACTTGGATGCCGCTACATTTCAAAGGGAATTATTACTGTTACTAAAACAGTATGTAAAAGTTAGGATTAGCTCCATCTCCAACTTTAAAATGCCACTTTAACATTATGTCTTAGTAACAATAACCCAGTAATATAATAGCCTATTACAACAACACACACGGGGGCTATTTTTCTGTGCAATTCATTTACGAGTTTAAGACTTTCAGTATGTGAACATCTGCGCAGTTCATGTAAATGTGCTATATGAATATTACCGCTTTATTTGAATGTTGTTTTTTAACTGATGACATAAAAAGCAAGTCAGATTCAGAATCCCATTATTTAATGCAGTAAATCGCAATGTAGCCCATAACAACAGGGTTTGTGACACATGAATTACACAGCAGCCTAAACGACATCCTTACATTGGGAAGAGAAGGGTGCCACTGAAGGTGTTGTGGTTATCGCTATCGTCATAGAGAGAATAGGTTGATGGGAGAACCAGGTGAATTTTGTCTCCTGCCATCAGCTCCAAGATAACAGAGTTAGTGAAATACTTATAAAGTTGGTCTTCCTTCCACTCCACGTTATACATGATCCTTTGATTGTTCTTGTACACATAAAGACCCATGAGGCCTGTGTGGTTAGCACACACAGTGAACTGGAGGTAGTAGACCCCTTTGACTGGTGCTGTGAAGAAACCTACGGAGAAAATGAAAAGCAATAATTATTGATTTATATAAACTTACATGTCCATGTGTCCTGAAGTATTACCTGTAGCTGGACTGTAAGCATTGCCGATGTTGGTGAAGACCTTGCTGTATTTCAGTGTGACGTCTGCGTTGTTTGGTCCAACATATCCCGCATCAGTCAGAGCTGTGTAAAAGGCCACCTTTGGTTTCTCTGTTAACACAAAACAAGTCAATGTATCATCAATCATTAAGCTTAACCTGGAGCTCGCAACAAGTCCATCAGTCCATGGACACACTTCTCACCTGCAATTTTTCTCTCCAACTGGTCCATCCTGGACTTGCTAAAAAGAATTTCACTCTCACTGCTCCTCAGTCTGGTCTGTAAGTCTGGAGGGGATGCAACGACAGAGAGTTACAGAGCAGAGCAAACAGAGCACAACAAATTATATGCAATAGCTTGACTCCCATCTTTTGACCCAATCCTCAAAAAAATATACTTGAAACACTTCAATCTAACTGTTAAAAGGACAACATTATGAACATTCAACAGGAAGAGTAACCCGTCTTTACCAGCAGTGTCTCTCTGCAGCAGCCGAAGGTCCACCCTAAGCTCCACCACCATGTCCATCAGAGCCCTCACCTCCGCACTGAGGTCAGTGGTTTGCTTTGTGGTCTGCTCGATTCATTCGTCAGCTGTGTCTCTTGGAGCCGTGTCCTGAAACTCTCTGATCTCACCCACCTCGGCGAAACCCTCCCCCTGAGCCCCTGGCCCACAGAGACTGAGCAGCACCAACAGCAAACCAAGAACAACCCTCATTGTCCAGTGTTAAGTGCAGTGGTGCAGTTGAACTGTCTTATATAGTCTCCAAATAATCAGCTGGCTGAACTAATGGGAAAAACAACATGTGTTTTTTGTTTGATAGTATGGTTCAAGGCCTCTGGTGCTGGTGAGAAAATACAAGCTGCATACTGTTGGAACAATTTAACTATAAAACCCTCTCATGTAGGCACAGCTGTAAATACACTCTGTTTATTAATACACACAGAGACAAACACTCAAAGAAACTCACTTATCCTAATGCTGAGACCTTTTACTGTGATTGAGGATTAGCTGATGAAATTCAGAGAAGGGAGTAAAACTTTTGTCTTCTCTCTGATATATTACAAATTAATACAAAACTGTCCTCTGTTAAAACACTGTGATAGTCTTTAACATCTTATGTTGTGATTTTGTTTTCATATTGTAAATTATTTGTTGAACCATTGAAGCCCGCAGAAAGTCAATATGGTCTCCATGGCCCTCTGGTGGTAACCCAAATACATAAAGTCAATCTGGACAAAGCAAAGTCCTTTAGGTTGCTGAACTATGGCCAGGGGTCCTAGGTCAGATAGGCATGCATTCACTCACATTAGATATGAGATCTCATTATTTTCTGGTGATCCAAGACTTTAAACAACAAAACCTGAAACAGTACCGTTCATAGGCTGTAGAGACCAACACTAGATATTATTCTGGCTGTAGTTTATTTGACAAAAACTCTCATAAACATTGAGCAAACCGTCAGTATCTTCCACCATGTTTACTTTGATTTAGATCCAAATGCAGGTAAAATAACACATTTATAGAATTCTGTTTCATTGATGAAGGTCGCTCTACTGTTGCTTTTTGAGTGTTTCATTCGAATATTTTCACTGTTTATGTTCACGTGTAATAAAAGTTGACAATTGAATTAAGTATCCAAACTTGACTCAAGACTTCAATCAAATGTATAATTCTTGAAGCTCATATTCTCTCACTGTGAAAAGTCACACTGTCACAAGGTTTGTAAACATGTTTTGATGGAGAAACAAATACAGTATTTTCAAAATCCATGTCCATGTGTACCAACACTTAATTTAAATAAAATCCTTCAATGTTTTTTACTTGGCCATTCAAACCCTTTTTCTCAATTATAAAGACGCTTTCATGACTAATGGGTTGCCTGTGCTTAATCGAACCTGTTATCTGAATCTTTCTGCTGAGTCACAAAGTGCATGATTCATATTCATATTACACTTTCAAATTGATTAATGTGCAGATATTAATGCATTAAAGACACAGTAAACAGACACAAGTTGTTTATCACATGGTTCTCATGTTTATACAATCATTTTCTATCAGGAATAATTGACTGCATATCCACAAGCTAGTGTACACATGTAAGAATCTGAGGTGTTTTTTTCAGATGCCAAGTATACTGTGACATACCTATGAATGAAGCATGAATATTGTTCAAAGTGAAACAGAAACATTTAGTCATTAACGTTTTAAGTCTAACATTTACATTACGAATGAAGCTCCACAACTTTAACTTTGGGTCCGAAAGAGTAAAATTAGTTATTTGTACATTTTGTATCCTCTTGAATTGTTTTGTACCTTCGGTGTGATCTCACGCCTTCGTTGTCGTGCGATGTGCTATAGTTGTAGCTTCCTATAGAGGTACACAGCACCAGATATGTAGCCTTCCTCCTGCTCCGACACCGCTCTCTCCCAGTCTTCCACCTCAGTGACCTCCACACAAGTCCAGAGCCCTTCATCCTCCATCTGCTTCAGCTCACGCTCCAGGGCAGCTTTGTATTCCACGTTTTCCCGATTATTTCTGGTTGTCATGCAAACGTGGCCACCTAGTGGATTCAGGTCATCGTCATTGTTTTTGATTGATTAAAATTCACAGACAGTGAGGAGATACTGATTCACAACCACGAATCAGAACGCAGCAGAGACAGCATCAAACCATGAGGCATATTCTCACCTGGTTTGGTGGCCATGCACATCTCTCTGACGACACCAACCGGGACCTGACCAGCACTGAGTGCTCCAACGATCACAACCACGTCAAACAAACCTGCAGGAGGAAGTGAAAGGTAGAGGATGATAAGACAGTTTGCAGTACTAGTGAAAACAACAGTAACGATTAGGAATATTAAATAGCCATAATATCATGAAAGACAAAAATGTTTTTTTAAATAAGTCAACAAAGTCATCTAACCTAACCCGCTTGAGGATCACCGATTGAACCACAGAGACAAATGACCCATGTGGCATGACTTAAAGCATAAAATTACCCTTCTGGACCGGTAGTGGCCCCTGCCCCAGCATGGACTGCTTCAGGTCCTGGTACAAACCGCTCTCTCTGGCCAATGTCAACATCGCCTCGCTTCCATCAATCCCCACAAAATGTCCAAATCCATGTTTCTTCATCTGTACAACACAGACACATTTGGTACTGGTCAACTCAATTCAAAGTCAAAAGTCAAAGTCAAAGTCAGTTTTATTTGTCACTTCTTCCATATTGTGCAAACATACAGAGGACCTGAAATTATGTTTCTCTACTGTCTGAAAAAAAAGTGAATAGTGCAACATTTAAAAAAGTAAAAAATAGACAACATATAACATATAAACATATAAACAACATCTAAACTAGACAACATATAACATATAAACAACATATAAACATAGTGCAGAAACATAAAGTGAATAGTGCACATTTAAAAAAAAAAAGAAGTAAAAAATAGACAACATATAACATATAAACATAGTGCAAAGACATATAAACATAGTGCAAAGACATATAACATATAATGCAAAAACAGATTAGGAAACTATTTAAGTGTGCGTTAATAGCAGCGGTCAGACAGTTTAGCAGCAGAGTCTAGATGTGGGAGTGGTGAGGTAGAGAGTTCAGCTTCCTGACAGCTTGGTGGATGAAGCTGGTTGACAGCCTAGTGGTGCGAGCCCGGAGGCTCCGGTATCTCCTCCCAGAGGGCAGGAGGCTGAAGAGACCGTGTGAGGGGTGGCAGGAGTCGCTCACAATCGTGGTCGCTTTGCGGGTGAGGTGGGTGTTGTATATGTCCTGCAGGGAGGGGAGTGGGGGGAGTGAGGCACCAATGATTCTTCCAGCTGCATTCACTATGCGCTGCAGGGCTTTCCTGCTGTAGTCTGTGCAGCTTCCGCCCCACACAGTGATGCAGTTGGTCAGGATGCTCTCGATGGTGCCACGGTAGAAGGTGCACATGATGGATGGAGGGCTTCCTGCTTTCCTCAGTTTCCGGAGGAAATAGAGGCGCCTCTGTGCTTTCTTTGCCAGGGTTTTCGTGTTGACTGTCCACGAGAGGTCCTCACTGATGTCCACCCCCAGGAACTTGGTGCTGCTGACTTGTTCAATGTCAGCACCGTTGATGGTCAGTGGTGGGTGTTGGGTGTGGCCTTTCCGGAAGTCAACAACAATCTCCTTGGTCTTGCTGTTATTCAGAAGGAGGTTGTTGTCTCTGCACCACGTGGTCAGAAGGTTGACCTCCTTCCTGTAGTGGGTCTCGTCATCCTTGGTGATGAGACCTATCAGAGTGGTGTCGTCTGCGAATTTGACCATGTGATTGGTGCTGTAGGTGGTTTTGCAGTCGTGTGTCAGCAAGGTGAAGAGCAGTGGACTGAGCACACAGCCCTGAGGGGCCCCTGTGCTCAAAGTGATGCTGCTCGAGGTGTTGTTGCCGACGCGTACTGCTTGTGGCCTCTCACTGAGAAAGTCCAGCAGCCAGTTACACAGCGAGGTGTTGAGCCCCAGCTGGTCAAGTTTGCAGATGAGTTGTTGTGGGATGATGGTGTTGAACGCTGAACTAAAGTCTATGAACAGCATTCTCACATATGAGTCTTTTTTGTCCAGGTGGGTGAGGGCTGGGTGGAGAGCAGAGCAGATTGCATCCTCCGTGGACCGTTTGGCACGGTATGCAAACTGGAAAGGGTCCAGTGTGGGGGGGAGAATGGATTTGATGTGTGACATGACTAGCCGTTCAAAGCACATCAACAACATCGAAAACAATTTAACATTGAAACTAAAAACTTAGTTTTGTTCTAATTTGCAAAAACATAAAAGGGAAAAGTTGGAAATAAAGGTTTTGATCCAAACATGAAACTATAAGCAAGGAGAGAGGAAATTCACTGGAAATATACAGTCAGGTCCATAAATATTTGGACATTGACACATTTTTCATTATTTTGGCTCTGTACACCACAACAATGGAGTTGAAATGAAAAAGATGTGCTTTAAGTGCAGACTTTCAGCTTTAATGTGAGGGTATTTACATCCCAATCAGGTGAACGGTGTAGGAACTACAACAAATTCAAATGTGGCCACCCTCTTTTTAAGGGACCAAAAGTAATTGGACAATTGGCTGCTCAGCTGTTCCAAGGTCCGGTGTGTGTAATTCCCTCGTTATTTCATTTACAAGGAGTAGATAAAAGGTCTAGAGTTCATTTCAGGTGCGGTATTTGTGTTTGGAATCTGTTGCGGTCAACTCTCAATATGAAGTCCAAAGAGCTGTCACTATCAGTGAAGCAAGCCATCATTAGGATGAAAAATCAAAACAAAACCATCAGAGAGATAGCAAACACATTAGGTGTGGCCAAATCAACTGTTTGGTACATTCTTAAGAAGAAAGAACGCACTGGTGAGCTCAGCAACACCAAAAGACCACAGAAGACAACTGTGGTGGATGACAGAAGAATCATTTCCCTGGTGAAGAAAAACCCCTTCACAACAGTTGGCCAGATCAAGAACACTCTCCAGGAGGAGGTGTATCTGTGTCAAAGTCCACAATCAAGAGAAGACTTCACCAGAGTAAATACAGAGGGTTCACCACAAGATGTAAACCATTGGTGAGCCTCAAAAACAGGAAGACCAGATTAGAGTTTGCCAAAAAACATCTAAAAGAGCCTGTACAGTTCTGGAAGAACATCCTATGGACAGATGAGACAAAGATAAACTTGTACCAGAATGATGGGAAGAGAAGAGTATGGAGAAGGAAAGGAACTGCTCATGATCCAAAGCATACCACCTCATCAGTGAAGCATGGTGGAGGTAGTGTTATGGCGTGGGCATGTATGACTGCCAATGGAACTGGTTCCCTTGTATTTATTGATGATGTGACTGCTGACTAAAGCAGCAGGATGAATTCGGAAGTGTTTCGGGCAATATTATCTGCTCATATTCAGCCAAATGCTTCAGAACTCATTGGACGGCGCTTCACAGTGCAGATGGACAATGACCCGAAGCATACTGCGAAAGCAACCAAGGAGTTTTTTAAGGCAAAGAAGTGGAATGTTCTGCAATGGCCAAGTCAATCACCTGACCTGAATCCAATTGAGCATGCATTTCACTTGCTGAAGACAAAAGGGAAAATGCCCCAAGAACCAGCAGCAACTGAAGCCGGTTGCAGTAGAGGCCTGGCAGAGCATCACCAGGGATGAAACCCAGCGTCTGGTGATGTCTATGGAATCCAGACTTCAGGCTGTCATTGACTGAAAAGGATTTTCAACAAAGTATTAAAAGTGACAATTAGAGTTATGATTATAATAATTTGTCCAATTACTTTTGGTCCCTTAAAAACGGGGTGGCCACTTTTCCATTTGTTGTAGTTCCTACACCTTTCACCTGATTGGGATGTAAATACCCTCACATTAAAGCTGAAAGTCTGCACTTAAAGCACATCTTTTTCATTTCAACTCCATTGTTGTGGTGTACAGAGCCAAAATAATGAAAAATGTGTCAATGTCCAAATATTTATGGACCTGACTGTACGTCTAAACTGACACAGACCCAACATCAACACAGAAGTCATATTTCATAGAACTGAATATTTTTAGTCTGGTAACTCTTAACTCTTTTTCCTTCTCAAACATTCAATTACGTATTACTGCGTCAATCCTGTATCTTGTGAGTTACCTGTTTGGCCACCAGTCCTGTACCACAGGCCACATCCAGCACTACAGCTGCTTCACGATCACCGCTGAAATGGGAGGAGATGCTGTTTGCAGCCAGACTTGGTGCACGGTACTCCAGAACAGCCACATCCTACTCAACCCAGTTAAAAATTAAGAACAGTGGCTTTAAGGACTGCGGTCAAGCCAGCCTCCACTTCGAAAAACACAGTCGGGCCAGCCCACACATAGATTTTCGGGACGCGTTTATACTAGGCATTACGGTACGAGTGTGTACAAACTGACTTCAAAATAAGAGGACTCTTCTGATGAAGGCAATTTCAAAATAATAAAAGCCCTTCAAAATCCCCTCCTTGAGCTGACTATCAATTTATGAGGCAATGTATGTCTACTTTCAGATTAGATATGAAAAGAAATGACTCTTGTTATGAACTAATTCCACTTCATAGTGATAGTAGACTACCTCAAGATGTCACCCAGAGACAATCAAGGCATGTTGATGTTTAATTACAAAATAAAAGCCCTTCAAAATACCCTCCTTGAGCTGACTATCAATTTATGAGGCAATTTATGTCTACTTTCAGATTAGATATGAAAGGAAATGACTCTTGTTATGAAGTAATTCCACTTCTGGGTGATAGTAGACTATACCTCATAACAAGAGTCATTCCCTTTCATATCTAAATCTGAAAGTAGACATAAATTGCCTCATAAATTGATAGTCAGCTCAAGGAGGGAATTTTGAAGGGCTTTTATTTTGTAATTAAACATCAACATGCCTTGATTGTCTCTGGGTCATATCTTGAGGTAGTCTACTATCACCCAGAAGTGGAATTAGTTCATAACAAGAGTCATTTCTTTTCATATCTAATCTGAAAGTAGACATAAATTAACTCATAAATTGATTTGTAGTCAGCTCAAGGAGGGGATTTTGAAGGGCTTTTATTTTGTAATTAAACATCAACATGCCTTGATTGATAGTCTACTATTAACATGAAGTGGAATTAGTGGAATTTCCTTTCAACAAGCTTTTATTTTGAAATTGCCTTCATCGGAAGAGTCCTCTTATTTTGAAGTCAGTTTGTACACACTCGTACCGTAATGCCTAGTATAAACGCGTCCCGAAAATCTATGTGCGGGCTGGCCCGACTGTGTTTTTCGAAGTGGAGGCTGGCCTGACCGCAGTTCTTTAAGGACAGATAAAGAAGGTATACACGAGCAATCTACATGCGGCTAGTTTTAAAGAAATTAGAAGACAACTTTTTAATGTCCCCCTGCACAATAATATCAGTTAAACCATATAATTTAACTGGAGGACCAAAAAACACTGCCTTTATGATCTTATTATACTTTCGTAAACTCACCTGATCATAGTTCTCTGCCCAGGAGTTGTAGAAGTTGACCTTTTCTCCTGAAGTGGTGCTTTCATGAGCTGATAAGATAGTGGCTTTCACATTTTCAAATGTGTTACTGGCAGCTTCCATTAGGCTATTGACAAACCTATGAAAACCTCATGAAGTGAAAGAAAGATGTGAAGGAGAATTCAGACAGATAGAAGAAAAGACAACCGCGGTGTAAAGACCTGCCTACGTAATAATAATGCGACGGCGGTTGTTGCTTACGTCTGCCGTGGTGATACTACAATGGGTCAATTCCAATCTCCACCCTTACGGACTCACGGACTTTGAGGCGCGCTCCCGCGAAGTCCGTGAGGGTTTAGGGGTGTCCCATTGTCACATCGTAGAGTGCTCGAGGCTCTCTGGCAGACATTTTGAGCCCTTTATGAACCCTTTCCGTAAGTCAGCATTAGATGCTGGCCGTTTCTCAATATGTGTACTTCTCTGTACTTGTGTACTCGTGAACTTCTGAAACGTCATCAGTCCGAGCCCAAGTACTGTTCCAATTCAAAGTTCGCATCAAGCCAAGCACGGTCGAAATGCCCGGATGTGGCTCGCTCCTCCCATTTTACCGAGCCTGCATCGATGCTGACTTGTGTGTACTTTGAACGGCCAAATATCCCAGAATGCATTTCACTCCAGCAAACAGAAGAAATGGCGGCGGAGACAACACAACTGTAAGTTGAAACTTTCTAAATACTACTGCTGTTAAGTCACACAAAGTAATTTTAGGATGTTTTTAGGCGATAAGTTAGTTGTTTAAGAATCAATTTGGTCTTCGGTTTGTCGAGAATCAGCCGATTTAAAAATTTGCTCCGGCGATGTCGGAGCCGCTAGTGGGACCGTCAGTAAACCAGCACCGGGGCTCAGCGCTCACGGTGCCCGGCTAGAACAGCCTGATGTCGGGAAGTCTTTTTGAAATTTGCCGGTGGTATTGACGTCTCTGTTGTACGGTTAAACATGAGCTATAATTCGGTTTGGTTGAATCTAACTAACAATCTTTTGGTCTCAATAGTCTATTGTTTGTTTACAGGTAACGTTAAATCCGTTTTATTATTACAATTACATTTTAATTTAACTTTAACGTTGACCTAGAGCCCTGTCTTTTAACTTCTGACCGACTTGTTAGCTCCTCTCTATCCATATTGTGCAGACTGATTATGCTCTATCAATGTGCATTATAAACTACAATTTTAATGAAGGGACATCTGAGGAAACCTGGGGCCATATAGAATGAGAAGCTTGTAAATATACTGTAAATAAATGTATTGTTTGAATTTCAACCCAGGATATTCAAGCAATTGTGTATATTTACAACAACAAACAATTACAAAGTCCTGTTGTTTACAGATAGTTATTTACAGTCAGGCAGTTACATTTCAATTAGACAGAACAAGAAGAAGAACATTGCAAAAGAATTATGTTCTTCCAGTGGACATAACTTCATCTGGTATCTACAAGTAGTCATGTTGACCCAGACATGAGGCAGTCCTGGGCAGCAAGCCTTCCTCTGATCCCGTTCCGTTTTCTGTTTATAATATATATATAAATAAATAAAATGCCCTCTTGTGCTCTGCAGGAGGAGGAATCCGGACGTGACACCCATCGATGGCAGCACAGCGGAGCGTCTCATGGCCGGCAAGGCCCCACCTCCTCCATCTCCTCTGCTTTGGGGAAATGCACAACTCTATGGAGGATCGTCATCATTTCCTCCACCACGTTGTGGACGGTCCTGCACACGGTGGCATGGCAGATGTCTGAGGTGACCCTGTAGGAGGCTCCACAAGCAGCCAGCACACCGTCACCAGCAGCTCAAGCTCATGGCTCCATCCATGGTTGTTTTGCCGGGGCAGCATCTGGACCAGTATGTTGATCCTGTTCCTGGAGAGCCTGAAGGCTGGTCTCAGGTCAGCTTCAGACCAGCATGTTGATGCTGTTCCTGGAGAGCCTGAAGGCTGGTCTCAGGTCAGCTTCAGACCAGAACACAGAAAGAATCGGGACATGGTCCTTCAGTTGCGTTTACCGCTGAACAGGACTTTGGTCCTGTTAAAAAACAGGATATTATTTTGAAACATTGTTGTAACATTAATGTATGTAGTATATGTATTTGTGTTTTGACTATTTAATAATAATAAATAATGATTTCTAAATATGAATTGTTGAAGTCTACCAGTATTAATATCTGAGGTGTGCTTGCTTATGCTGGAGAAGGTTTCTATGTATGTTACTGGTCGACAGGCAGTGTAAAACACACACCTATCTCACCAGAGTGCAGAAGTCACTGCAGCCTCCATGATCTCTGGATCGTAGACATGAACACTGTTGTGTCTGTCCTGCTTAATGACTAATGTACGAGACACAGATGCGTTCAGGTACCTTAGTTTAATGTGTAGTGGTGTTTGTGTATCTAACTGCACTGATGATCAACCTCTTGATGTTTGCGGACCAAGAAGACACATGGTAGGTGTGTATGTGGAATATAGGCTAATGGATTTAATATTTAAATACTTTTATAATGTTACTGTATCAAACCTCCTCTGCCTGCCATCTTATTAGGCCTCGATAGATCATATATTTATATTGCAACAGCCATGCAATAAATGTTTACATGAGCAGTGTTCTAATGTAAAGGTATTTTCTATGTAATCTAGTTTTTGAGGTATTTCCTTCATCCAATATGAAAGAATATATATTAGATACACCTCCCAGTATAACCAGTAGAGTACAACAGCAGCAGAAACTACATTAAACTAAATGATCAAGTTCCTAAAACATTAAATCTAAGTGTTATACACTATTAAACCACATTATTTCTTTGGGTGTACGAAGTAAACTGTCAAGTCTACCTGTAAGTGGGAGGACAGGTTACAAAGAAGAACAACGGGTAGCCTGGTTAAAACAAAGTGTAATGTTAAGACAGACTTACAAAGCAATAAAGATGCTGTTAAGGGACGTCTCCTCTCCCTCCGCTGCATCACGGCTCTTCTTTGAAGGATTCGCCTCCTCTTCGGCTTCTTGATAGAGATGGCCGACCGCAACCGCAATCCTCCGGGTCCGATCCATTACTATTATATATAATATATCTATAATATATAGATGTGTAATATATCTATAATAATATATATATATATATATATATATATATATATATATATATATATAATAATCAGAAGCAGCTTTATTATAACGGCATTATATATAATATATTAATATATATATTATATATATAATATATCTGTAATATATAGATGTGTAATATTATATAATATATCTATAATTATATATATAATATATATATATATATAATATATATATATAATAATCAGAAGCAGCTTTATCATAACGACATATCTAATATATATTACATCAAATAAATTAATATCTAATATATATTATATCTAACATAACGTTGTATCCACAGCAATCTCCTATACCTTTTCCCGCCACTGGCTCTTTAAATATACGTGCGTGAAGAAAGAGCTGCCAACGTGATGACGTCAACAAGTAAGCTTCCGTTCCAATTCACCGTACTTCTGAAGTCTGGACTTGGAGTCTGGACTTCAAGTCCAGACTCCAAGTCCAGACTTCAGAAGTTCACAAGTCCGTACTTGACGTTAAACACGCAGTTCCCAATGGAAGCATGAAGACGTAAAAAAAAAAGGTAAACAAAGAGACACGTGGGCGTTCAGCTTGATAAAATACATTTACACTACAACATTACGGATTAAAGATGGAACATAAAAACACATGAAATCAGAGGAATGCAAGCAGAAAATATATTTATAAATATTTTGTTTACATTCATCAAACATTTCGTTTTGACAAAAACAAGTAAATATATCATCTAAAATGACTTCTCATCTCGTGAGGAAGACGTTCAAATCAGTGAATAAAAAGTATAAAATAAATACACAATATTTTGTATGTAGTCACGTGATATGTTGCAGCAAAGTGCTGTCCCATTCATATTCACACCAGTTCAAGCCCTCACAGCCTCTCACACTCAGCCACTTAGCAGCTGACGTCAGTGAGTGCTTGAGGGTTCAGGGCTTGGGGGTTTAGGGTGGAGATTGGAATTGACCCAATGTCCCGAGGATAAACTACAAAAAGCGCGTAAAGTTATTATTTTGTTTGCTGTATGAACAGCTCTTTGAGTGACAGACAGACAGATAATTCCGCATCAAAGTTTCCATTCGGCGTGGTGCTGCATTCACGGCCAACATCCTACTTGCCCTTAAACGCCCGGAGTTGCAATATGTCCGACAACCATTGAAGGCGGCAATGTCTCAAATTCGCGCACATGCGCAGTGACTTCATCCCAGGCTGCTGTTCGTGTTCCCACCTGTAGAGTGACTTCGGAGTCAAAACAAAAATCTTCTGGAAAGTCCTGATATGTAAAAGCAAGCTAACCAGCGAAAGCACGTAGCTACAGATAACGTTAGCAAAGTTGTTTCCAAATAGTGTTTTAAATAACTTTAACAGCTCACAAAGTAAATCCGTTGGATACATTTCATAATGGAGATCTCTCCAAAGTTCCGCTCAGTCTACAACTTCTTTTGGTGCGTTTTCGTGGCATAGCTGAAGAGCTGACGTTGTCTAGTAATATCAGTTAGCTTAGCATTGGACTCCCCAACAAAAAAAGTCCAGCCTCCTCTGAGCCTTGTTGGACGGCAGGCGTTGGTAACGTAACTCGCTGGTAATGGGCCTTTTCTACATTTCAGCTGTACGTTATCTTTAACTAAGAAGTACACTAGCGTTAACGATGTGTTTCCCCCCCCCTGTAAAACTGCTTAAACCTTTACATTATTATCGCCTAGCTTGTTTCCAGCTCAAATACCACCTTCAGTTAACTGTGTCTTGACTCTACAAAAAGTTTAAAATTGTAAATGTCACTGGATTGTTCTGTTCTAGTTACTGGATGCAAATCCTTCTCATCACTTGTACGATGTCATGTTTTATACTTCAAATGTGTTTCCACAGGTTGCGTTGACTGCAACACTAAACATGTCTATCCTCGGATTGAAGAAGAAACAGCCAAAGACTTTCAAAGTCAAAGTTATCACCATGGATGCTGAAATGGAGTTCAGCTGTGAGGTATGGACTTATTTAGAAGAAGGGCTGGAAATATTAGTGTTTTTTTTTTTTTTCACGATATGTAGATTCATCCAATGCCTTATGAATTCGTTTTTAAGTTCTAGTAACTGCTTAAGGTAGAGTTCAGCATGTTTCCTCTCATATACAACCATTCATTGTTTACTTCTTTTTCTGTAACATGCCTAGTGCAAGAAGTCGTTCAACTTCCTTGGAATCGCATCAGTCAGGGTTTCCCCAGGGAAATTGTTAAGCAGATGTTGTAAGCTTCCCCGACAGGTGCATCTCATTTTGTAAACTATTTAGTTAGACTGTCTAATTGATAGTCACGCTCATTAAATACATGGCATATGCTGTGTGAAATAGTGCCTCTGCTTTTATTTCCCCCTGATAAACTGTACTGATGTTTTATGTTCGTGTATTTGGTCTTTAATTTAAGCAAGGTGGCACCCCTCTGCTATAAGATACTGGGGAAAAAAAACGTTAAAATAAGTTGAATCAATATTTTACCATAACGAGAAAAGCGATATTCTGTCCCCAAAAAGAGCATGAAATATAAGTTCATGTTTGGGCTGCTTTTACCAGGGAATGGGTGCAGAACAGCAGCTTTCAGCCTCTTAACTCTCAATGTCGCTTGCTGTTTCTCTCAGGTGAAGTGGAAAGGGAAAGACCTGTTCGACCTGGTGTGTCGCACTGTTGGTTTGCGAGAGACCTGGTTCTTTGGACTCAGGTACACAGTAAAGGACACCTACGCCTGGCTGAAACAAGAGAAACGGGTGAGTGAAGGCGTGAACTGGCTGAAGAGGGTTCAAAAACACACGACTCCAACAATATGGTTAAATGTGGTTAACATGTTTTGCACAATGCAGATTATATTTATGTGTTGTCCATCATTTAAAATGTCAGGCTACTCTGGATTAAGGGGCTGGAACTAATTATGCAACACATTTTAGATAATTCATGTATTATTTTTCAATCAAACAATTGTTTCGTCTACAAAATATCACAACAAAAAAATACCCATCACAATTTACCAGAGTCCAAGGTGACATTTCAATTGAGCATCAGTCCAAAACCAAAAGATATTCAGTTTAAAATATTACAAAAAAGCAAATTCTCACATCAGAGAGGCCAGAGCGAGCTAATGTTTGTCATGTCTGTAATTCATTGATTATTTACATTGTTTATAAATTATAAGTTGACCAATCAAACAATGAATTGCCAAAAGTATTGCAAGTAACTAATTAATCATCATGTTACTAAACATGACATTCCAGCTTTAGTCAGGTCTAGTTAACATTGTGCATTATTCTGCTCTTTTATTTGTTCACCAAGGTCTTGGACCAGGAGGTTCCCAAGGACTCTCCCATAACATTTCATTTCCTGGCTAAATTCTTCCCAGAAAAAGTAGAAGAAGAGCTGGTCCAAGAGATAACTCAGCACCTCTTCTTCTTACAGGTAATATAACTGATAACATTTATTGTAAATGAACCTTTTGCCCAGGGATGCACTGATCCGACTTATTCAGGACCGATACTGATTTGTGGGCTTTGTCTATCGGCCGATATCGAGTCCTGATCCGACGCCAGTCTTAAATTAATAAACTGTATGCCTCACTGTGTGGAAGAAACTAGGATCCTCTTTTTATGGTTAAGGCAATATCAGGCGTGACTTAAATGAAATATAACAAAGAAATGTATAGATATAATTGTAAGAAATTGTTTTTTTATTAAAATGAGGGCACCAGATCACCCCATTGTTACAGATGCCTGTTTCAGCCATTTGAGTCAGTATTGGTATTGGTGCATCTCTTCTGTTTTTTTGTTTTTTTACAAACACTTTTACAGATGTTGATGTCGGTTTTATGCTCATAGGTAAAGAGAATTCATCTCCATGTTTTAGAAAACTGAATTCAATACATGTTTATACATTTCTTCAAATTCTTGTATAGGTGAAAAAACAGATCTTAGATGAGGAGATATTCTGTTCCCCTGAGGCATCTGTTCTGTTGGCGTCGTATGCTGTTCAGGCCAAGGTAAGAAAGCCCTACAAGGTTAATGTTCTCTAACTTTAATTTGCTGCACCTGCAGTATGATTTTCCTACCTGTATCTAAACAAATATTGTCCTTTTTTAAAGTCCACCTGAAGTTCACAGTGGAGGATTTATGCAAATACACTTTAAGAAACAAAGTTTGATCATCTTTATGCTAAGAGGCTCTCTGTGTGGACATAACGGTACAGATGGGGCACATTCATGCACAGTTCACAAGTATACAAATAAATGTATCCCGTTTGGGTCATGATTTTGTGTCCTCAAATGAAGAGACAGCACAACTTATTTATGGTGCAGATCTACATGATGGTGCAAAATCTATTTTATTTTCTGTTTGACTTCTATATATATATTTATTTTAAGTTTTGCTAATGTGCAACAGTAACATTATTTATTTCCTTGTTTTCTGCCGTCTCCCCTTCAATTTCATGTACAGTATGGGGACTATGACCCAAACTTTCACAAGCCGGGTTTCCTGGCACAAGATGAGCTTTTGCCGAAAAGAGTAAGTTTACATTACTATGTGCACATTTTACTTTTGTTGTTCACTTGTATTAATTGTCTGTCTGGTATTTAATGCCACCGCAGGTTGCGTGCGTGTGCGTGTGCGTGTGCGTGTGTGCGTGTGCGTGTGTGTGTGTGTGTGTGTGTGCAGTATATAATGTTTTTCTCTGTGTCCTAGGTTTTGATGCAATACCAAATGACCGCTGACATGTGGGAAGAGAAGATCACAGCTTGGTATGCGGAGCACAGAGGCATCGCCAGGTAGGACTGAACCCCTTTACAAAATGTGTTGTCCTACATTCTTGTGTTAAACGTATCGTGCTTTGATGTGATTGATTATTTTTTACATGGTCCGCACAGAGATGAGGCTGAGATGGAATACTTAAAAATTGCTCAAGACCTTGAGATGTACGGTGTCAGCTACTTTGCAATTACAGTGAGTGTAAATAACTGTGCCTTGATGTTCTGTCAATAAAGGTACATTTTCCATGGTGCATTAACAACCTTAAACATTACCGTCATGTTGGTTTACATGTCTTTTACACATCTCATGTCTTTTACACATCTCATTGACAGCAAAATAAGAGGGACACAGACCTGTTACTTGGAGTGGATGCTCAAGGACTTCACATCTACAACCCCAACAGCAAACTCAACCCCAACAAATCCTTTCCTTGGAGCGGCATTCGCAACATCTCTTACAGCGAAAAGGAGGTAAATGCAAACAGTGATCTCTGGTCAGGACCTGCATGTTCCTGTCACCTGGGAGGAAGTGGAGAAATGGCTGCAATATGAAGTGGCAACCACCTTTTTTTTGTTTTATTGTTTAGCTGCATATAAATTCCACATCATCATTATTTTGTGAGGAAAGTATGCTTGAATATTGTTTTGACTTTATATGTGCTAAAGAAAACTGCTAGTGCATAAAGCTGTTCATAACATCTACAGCAGGATTTTCACTCTAACCAGTTGGCTGTGTCAAAACAATGCTAAAAAGTTGGTTTTAACGTTCTCATGTTGCAGTTCACTATCAAACCCCTGGATAAGAAGAAGGATGTTTTCAAGTTCTACTCATCTCAACTGCGTGTCAACAAGCTGGTCGGTCGGCTCTTTGTCCATGTAAATGTAAATGTTCAACGATAACAAAGTTAGGTGAGAGTTATGTGAAGTAAGATATTGCTGGTTTGTATCACCTGTTTCTTTTAGATCCTGCAGTTGTGCATCGGTAACCACGATCTATTCATGAGGAGGAGGAAGGTGGACTCCATTGAAGTGCAACAGATGAAGGCTCAAGCCAAAGAGGAGAAAGCCCGCAAGAAGGTCAGTGCTATCGTCTCCACGAAAGTAATACGAATAACAGATTAGACGTGATTACACTATGATTACATATTTATAGCTTAAATTGAATTTTCTGGCATCCATCTAGATGGAGCGTCAAATCCTGGCAAGGGAAAAACAGATGAGGGAGGAAGCAGAACGGGCAAAAGAAGAGATGGAACGAAGACTCTTCCAGCTGCAGGACGAGGCACGACTGGCCAACGAGGCACTGGTGAGAGCTTCGTTTGTGACATGAGTTAATTGTAGAATCTTCCAGACTTTTGGTGAGCTCCTGTTTTGGCAACAAGCTCCACAATCCTGTTGTTGATTGCAAGGACGATACCGAGCCAGATTTCTCCATCACGCTAAGCTCTAAACTCTTCCACAATCGTATTTTAGTATTTATTGATACTAGTTTGTATGTTACAATGCATTTTCTCTAGTTGCGATCTGAGGAGACAGCAGACCTGCTGGCAGAGAAGGCTCAGATTGCTGAAGAAGAGGCCAAGCTGTTGGCCCACAAGGCTGCAGATGCTGAGCAGGACAGGCAGAGGTTAGAGGTCACCGCCATGAAGACCAAGGAGGAGAAAAGGCTGATGGAGCAGAAGATGAGGGAGGCAGAGCAGCTGGCTGTGAAACTGGTGGAGCAGTCTGAGAGAAGGTCTGGAATCGTGTTGACTGGTGTCGCTTAAAGCTTTTGTTTTAGTTCATTATTACTCACTTACAGATTTCTTTATATGCATTCAATTGATCTTATCTTTCAATGAAAAGTAATAGTTACTATTAAGTTATATGTATCCATAATAAGTGAAAAACACATATAGTATTCTGTTTATAATAATCCCAACTGTTAACTGTATGTTAACCATCAGCCTTGAACCAGCCAAACCTTTTATTCCAGGTTGAAGGAGGCAGATCACCTTAAACAGGACCTGACCGAGGCAAAGGACGCTGAGCGGAGAGCCAAACAGAAGCTGCTGGAGATCACAAAAACGACATACCCTGTACAGTGATGCTAGTGCTGCATGTGTGCTCTTTGTGATGCCTTTGTTCTTTCTCTTTGTGGATGAATGTAGCTTCTTTGTGTTTAGAAGGCTGTTATTGAATATCTCTTATATATATATATATATATATATATATATATATATATATATATATATATATATATATATATATATATATATATATACACACACACAGTTTCTTTCAGTGCAGTCATTTTGTTAGCTCAGGCCATCGATTGCCTGCTGTGCTTTAAAGGTAATTTATATTTCTAAAGTATGAATCCCCAATGTGTGATGATTGGTGCATTTCCTGAGTTATTGGAGAGGATAATTATTGTGCAAGTTCATACTAGAAAGGAGCCTCTGTGATTCTACATATTCAAACAAAAAACAATTTAACCAGATAAATACACCACCAAATGAGAAATAATAACCCTGTATACAATGTGCACTACCACCAACTATTTTTAAGTGTTTTGTTATCGATTAGATTTAGTTGTATAGGAATAGTTTGCTTTCATTTTGTGTTGTCAGGCCGAATAACAGCTGTCAAAGGGCAGGTATGGTACTATACAAAATGTATAATGTACATTATGTCAAGCTTCATATCACTATATATTTTTGCCATTGTGTTACTACTTACTTGACATCTGTTTGCCTGTCTTCCAGCTCATAGCAGCCTACTCCGCTCCCCCTGCACCCCCTGCACCTCCTGAAGCAGCCGACTTTGCATATGAATCAACATCTTCGCGCCTCGACTTCAAGGACTCCGACATGAAAAGGCTGTCTATGGAGATCGAGAGAGAGCGGTGAGATTAGATCCCCTGCAACAACACTTTAGAAAGACGGTACAGATCCGATTGTGCATGATATCGTGACGTGCATTAATACAGGCTGGAGTACATGGAGAAGAGTAAACACCTGCAGGACCAGCTGAAGGAGCTGAAGACGGAGATCGAGTCTCTGAAGCTGGAGGAGCAGCAGCAACAGGCTGGCGTCTACAGCCTCCGCAATGAGGCGAGGGGATACGTCCAGGAGCCCGTCTACTTACCTCACAGCAACGTACGTATGCTCTTCTTTGTATTGTTATGACTTGTATCGTACGTTTTACTGCCAGAATGCTTTATATAGTAAATAACTAGTGAATAGAGCTAATACTGTAAAGTGTTTCCCCTCCTTTCTAACGTTTAATAATGATGGGCTCACATGAGGAAACCACAGCCGACTTACCGCATTACTCAAAGCATTATGGGAACTATAGTGCCAAAACATTATTTTTAAATGGAAATAACATGATATTAGATGTAATTTGACAGTACACAGATGTTGACTATCCTATCAGAGTTGTTATTGTATATGTGGAGCACAAACCTTCTCCTCTATAGTTAAATAAGAAGAAAAAAATTCGCCGAAACGGTTTAAAGGGTTTCTGTTTTAAATATTTTGTCATGCGAAACACATTATTATTATTAACGACATCAGTAGTGATTTTACACAACTGCGCACATACGTCTTGTCTTTGAGTTGCTTATCACACCGCAAATGCACATTTCTTTGCACAGATTTTGGCCTCCTTTGCTATTTTAAACTGCTCATCTTGTTTTGCAGCGAAACTCTGCGTACATGTCTCAGATGGCCTTCTTTGAAGAAGTGTGATCCGAGTCCTGCAATATGAAGAAGGAAGGCACCGGCTGTTGTGACTCTGCACTTCCTCAACATGTTTGATTATTGTTTTTACCTGGCTGAAACTAACAGACCGACACATACACCTTGACTGTGTGCTATGGAAGGACTTTAAATGTATCCTCAATAACAAACAGCCACTAGTTCGGCTGCCTGCAGGTTGTCTTGCTTGGTCGTACCACCTGCTACACTACAGCACCTTCCACATTTATTTTTATATATACAATGAACACACTAATGTGTGTATCCAACACTGATTCAGGACATGGTGCTGAAGACGGATGTATTATTGAGTTGCTGATGTTTTAAGGGATATTTAGCTGTAATATGTCATGTGACAAGTTAGACATTTATGCCTGAACAACATTTTGGGACGGTCATGGTCGAAGCAAACCGCTTTAGGCAAAGTTCCTGTATTGAATGTAATTTGGTAAATTACCTTTTCAGGCTGGAGGATATTCTGAAAAGTTATGAATATCCAGATGATTTTGTTAATATGGTCATCCTCTTTCAAACCAGCAAAGTGTTTCTCAAACTGGACTTTTAAAAATAGTAAATAAAAAAACAAAACCCAAATTTCTGATTATACATGTACCAAGCTATTGTTGAATGTATCTTTGAACACTAAATACACTTAAAACAACTCTTGATCATTAATATTTAATGTAAATAATTTAAATTGTAATCTTGCTGATTTTAAAGTAATTTAAAAAAAAGTCCAAATCTGACGAGCAGACGTGTGCAGGGACAATGTCTAGATGTGACACTCCATAAAAAGATCAAACGCTGTGTTTGATCTTTGTTTTGGTCTTTCACTTGTGTTTGTTTGATGTTATTTGGTTTTCTGTTAACAGCACACAGGTGCCTCTATTGTTTTTAGTGCCTCATCGTGGCAGTTCATAGACATGTAGTATATATTTACAAGCTTGAGCGCTGCCATTTCAAGTTTTTATATTTTATACTGTAGACTGTTGATGTGCCTTGAACTTTATTTTTTACTATTATGATTGGAGTTGCTACGGTTTTATTTGCTCTCATTGTGCTCTTAGCCTTAGGTATCCTTCAAGTTTGGGGTTAATGCCACACCCCGATTTGCAGATTTATGGCTTTCCTGTTCTCTCTTTTTCCTCAGCTCATGTACTTCTCAGGGTCAGTGTTGGAGACGATCACTACAGGTAGAATCTAATTGTTTTTCCCTGAGATAAACAGTCTGGTATATCCATTAATGTTTAACTTGGTTAAGCCCAATAGTAATTAAAATAGTAAAAATTATTGACAGCGACGTGTGCACTGCATTTCACAAATATAGACCTGCATAAACTTAGTGAAAGTTTATTCGACTATACTCCTCATTGCATCCTCAAAAAGGGAGAGGCTGGATGCCAAATGCACAGCCTGAGACGCTGCGTGTTGATTATTTGGACAGACTTCTTTATGGACTGAACAGGGACAAATGATTGGTTATTTTTTTCCCATTGGTTTATAAATGAGGCCGAAATTGGTCTTGTGTAAATGTATTTGTGGTAAATGTGGAAGTGTCCTTTCTTTTCTTCAAACCATTGCATAAGTGCTTCAATTTGTATTTTTGACCTTATTTATTTGTACTATAAATCCTTAAATAACATCACCATACATGTTTTCTTGAGGTCATTGTGAGGAGTTTGTTTCATATTTTTAGAATGGGATTTTCCTGCCAAATTCAAGTCCAGTCATATATATATATATATATATATATATATATATATATATATATATATATATATATATATATATATATATATATATATATATATATATATATATATATTTGGCACCTTAAACCATCTTGTGCCTAAGGGGTGCCTTATGTTTCTCATATGCACAACAAAGTTGTGTCTTTGATTTGTGAAATTATTTTGTGCATATAATTTAATTACAACATTGATCATACAAAAGTTTTTGTTTTCCTGATGTCTGTGCAGACGTCAATTGTTGTCTCATACACAAGGATTTAATCTTTCTTGCATAATGTGTCAGTAAATTACAGAGCGAAAATCTTCTAGAATGGATAATTCTTAGGAATTAATCATCTCAATATTTCAGAGTAACTCAGATGTTTTTAAAAGACCTGTTACAATTTAAGACTGACTGCTTACATTTTGTAGACAAGTTTGCACTTCAGACTGAATTCAACAAGTATTTGCAAATTAAACAAATTAATTACATGACATCACTATTTATACAATTTTAGTAAATTACCACAACATCCAGTAGTTTATACACAGCATGTTTGCTTGGAACAGATTACGTTAGGCTGTCTTTCTTTATATTTCACTTTAAAAAAAATCTATCATCATCTAACCGCAGCTCAGGTTTAAACCTAAAACAACTATATTTCAGACATTTTCTTTAAGTGAGAAAATACTGTTGACATAAGCCTTTATAAACGCACTGCTTTTGAATACAGTGATGAAATCTGCAACATGTGTATGCATTCAGAAATATTCATATTGAAATGGAGTGAAGAGCGTTATTGTGTTTACTAAAGCCATTTGAATTTGTGTGGAATGAAATAAAAATGTACCCTAATTTTATATTGGTGTAATGACCTCTTCATAGCCATGTTGGGCTATATTAATCTACCAGTTTGTACTGTGATCTTTTTACACATAGAAACAAAACACCTGGGAACAAGTTGGAGGTTGATCTTTTAAAAAAAAAAGTCTGATATAGTAAAGATCATTTCGAGCAGGAAAAAGCAGAACGCAGATTAATAGGCTACCTGTCAAGAGTTGATAGTGTTGCATTATATATCTGAGATACAACTTTTGTGGGGAGAAAAAAAAAAGAAACGAGTCCAATATAACACCAATACCCCATGTCAGTTTGCTGCAAAATCAGCTGTTCCTGGGTAATCCTATCCCAAAATAATGTGTACGGTCTTCTTATACTGAATGCAGTCTAAGGTTTAATCACAGAGTGGAGAGTAAAACAATATAAGTGAGCTTCGATCCCGGGCTGCACAACACTTCTGTGTAGAGTTTGCATGTTCTCCCCCTGTCAGCGTGGGTTCTCTCCGGGTTCTCCGGCTTCCTCCCACAGAGGAAGACATGCATCCGAGGTGAATTGATGACTGTAAATTGCCCGTAGGCGTGATTGGTTGTCTGTCTCATATTTTATTACCACCACAGCTCCTCTCTTTAGTTACAACCTGACCTACAAGGGGGAAACATTTCTCAGTGGAAACAGAGCGAAAACTTATCGACAGTAGAACACTACTACAACTACTGTATAAAAACTCCAGTATCAGTACAATATATTTGTTCAGCTGACATGAAACAAAAGAAAATCCAAGACGGGAGGTAAAACTTTCTCAACAGTTGCAGTTGTGTCACACTTGCTCAGAGCATGATACACAAGACAAAGGTTAGTTTGCAACATGGACACTGATGAGAAACTGTTCACCTTCTTTAAACATTGGAGTGATCTTATCTTGTGTCTCCTTTTCTGTTCATGCTCCCTCCGGCTTTTTTCTTATCCGCCTTGGCCTCTTATGGATAAGAATTAGCAGACGCTCGGCCAGTTTGAATGGAAGCAAGGCTGTTGGAAGAGGCCCAAAATAAAGGGCTGTACCAAGACCTCAAGCAAAGCATTTTGGGAGAACCTTCCTGTCCAAAGAGGTAGCGTAAATATGCAAAAATGACTATCTTTTTTGTTAACAGGGCCATCAAATGCAGCTTTAACAAAAAGGAAGAATAGTTAATATGACAGATGTGCTTACTGTGTTCACTCACTCCTCACTTCCTCCTGCAGGATGATTTGACTTGGTTGTGATGTGTGGAGCATGTTTCTGTAGGTGTGGCCAGAGGGCTGTGCTTTGCCTGCAAACCAGGTCAAACATTGTGGTGGAGGCCTCAATCCATATTGCATGAAACATCATTGTGAATGTTTTATCATGTTTCAAACTAGGCTGTAATTGTATTTATTTTATGTAGGCTAGGTGTTCTCTGTCAATTATACCCATCAGCTACACTGTCACCTGTTCTTTTCAGGTTGCTACGTTTGTCTGACATGCAGAGAAAGGGTTTGCAACCTGTAATACAAAGCTGCTCTGGAGCGTGAGCTGATGCAGATGGAGGATAAGGGGCTTTGGAGTTGTGTAGCTGTCACTGAGGTGGAAAAGTGGGCAAGAGGAACGTCAACAGCAGGAAACGTTGTTTCATCGGGTTATCTATACCTCTCATAACAACCCGAACACACGACAATGTTCAAATGACAAACATGCATACGAAATGTAACGTTTCTCCAACAATGCAGTGTGCAAAGCAAATAGAGGAGCTGCAAACAGCTGCCAAAAAACACCACGAACTGTAGATGATGGAGAAACAGCTCCATGAATATATCAGGACAACAACTCAAAACATAAAGTGTTGGAAACATGTTTGGCATAATTTTTGAGTTGTATTGGCACCAGTATTCTAAAATTCTAGTTTGATTGACACACAATCACATAAATATTGAATTATTTCTTATTAATGTAAAAGTTGTTCATGCAAAAACTGTGTCCTATGAAAAACAATATAGGCTAATGGGTATAGTCAACTGTATATATTTAGTATGTGGCCTTGAATTGGGACAAGCGGGACCTGAAATGTGGATTGTTATTTTGATCATACTTTCTCCACTGACCATGGGATGGCAGTGTTTCACAATAGCAAGAGACGAGCGTGAACATCAATCAAGCTCATGAAGTTACGGTGGCCTGTGCTGCTGGGTCAGTCATGCTGTGCACCTAAACATTGTTCAAACCCAGAACACTTGATTTTGTTTGTGTTGGCTCCCGTAGCTGTGTATAAATGTGTGTGTGAACGTTGGTTACTCCTGATGGGCAGGTGGCACCTTGCATGGTAGCCACTCATCAGTGTATTAATGGGTGTGACTGGGTGAATGATGTCATGTAGTGTTAAAGCGCTTTGAGTGGAATGCGCTACAAGTACAGTCCATTTACCATTTGGCTTGCTTCATGTGGTTTTATTAATGTATACTACTTGTTTCTCTAGTTTCCTTCTTCCTTACTGTATACGTAAATGTATCCATAACAAAACGTAGTAAAAGTAAAACGTATGTATTTTTTTTTATTTTAGATAACTGGCAGCATTAGATTAGCTAATGATGCGACTGCATATTTAAATGAATAAACATCTCTGACTGAAACTGAGGTTGAATCCTCTACAAACAAACTGTGCCTCCCTCCTCCAGCCTACACACCTGCAGGCTGTCAACACACTCTCTGTCAAACCAGTTTTGCATGTAGATTTTAAAAGCCAGGAGCTGGAATGAAAGTCCATGCTGTACAAGGCTGCTTTGAGGTCATGTGTGATCTATTAGCACATTTAATACATTTAAAATAGTGAAAATTACCAGCTCAATCAAATTACAGTAATTTATTGAAAAGTATGAATGAAAATGTACAAATATCTGTCAACAATATCTGTACAAATAAAATAAACACAGAATCACATTTCACAGTTGAGACAAAATCACAATCTAAAAAGTGTAACTATTTATATATTGTTGTTTTTCATGGCCGTTAGCGCATACTTGGATTTATCAAGTCAAAGAAGGCTAGAATGTGTTGCTGCTTCATTGCGTATGTTGCTTAATGTTGTTCAGGCCAGCAGAAACAAACACGCTAAAAAGTCTGAGCTGAAGTTGGTAATGTGGATGGATTCATCCTCATTCATGCATTTAAATAGTGAGACAAGTTGATACCAGTGTAATGCCCCACAACATGTCAAAGTTAAGGCCAACAACGTTCTTTAAATTAAAATGATTTAAAAAAAAAAAGAAAAGAAAAAAAAGACAACAATAGCATACTTCACTTGCACCTGGAGTACTGTGTTTAGTTTTAAATTCTGTTTCAGTGCACATAACAATGTAAAACTTATGTTCTCCTGCATATTGAGAATGTAGTCCAGACCTCCTTCTTTCTGTCATTTTATCAAAGCAACATATACAAACTATAAAGATAACTATAAACACAATGAACAACTTGTCCTCAGTAAACTGTCACAAAATAAGTAAACTTCTACTGCTTAATAACTCCTATATGTAAAACTTCTGTATTGTGTGTTTGAGTGTGTGTGTCATATCATAGGTATGTTCTTGCTGGATTTGAGGACGCATCCTCATTATCACTCTGAACTGATAAAATCTCTTCCATTTCTGCTCGTTTCAGTTGAGACTTTGTAGACGGCGCCTCACTGTTTTCAGACT
The DNA here is from genome assembly GCA_038501785.1 of Myoxocephalus aenaeus. Taxonomy (NCBI): domain Eukaryota; kingdom Metazoa; phylum Chordata; class Actinopteri; order Perciformes; family Cottidae; genus Myoxocephalus; species Myoxocephalus aenaeus. The sequence goes on from JBAMJR010000195.1 coordinate 777,390, forward strand.
TTGTTGACTCCGGTCCTTTCATCTGAGACTTTGTCGATGGTGCCCATGATCCTTCTGACTCCAGTCTCGAGTCCGGCTCAGGCCCGTCCTCCCATGGAGGTCTTGTGTACAGCGGTGGCTTTGTTGATGCTCCATCGTTGCTTTGAGACCTGGGATGCACCGCCCTGACAGGCTGAGACGTTGCTGGTGTTACTCTGCTGGGTTGAGTAGGGGCCCTGCTGGTCCCGTTGGAGGAGCGGACCGCCAGGTAGCGGACAGACGGGCTCTTGTCTGTGTTGTCGGCATTGAGGGGGCACGCTGAGCTGATGAACAAACCCCCTCCCAGAATAAGCAGGATGGACGCTCCCCAGCCGATGTAGATACAGGCTCCAATCTCCCTCCGCTGAGCATCTATGGCGGCGCTGTAGAACTTCTTCACCACGGACCCGGCCGCCCACGACGTGGGAATCAAACACAGCAACCCTGTGACAATCAAAACTGCCCCTGCTGCTACAGCCACCTTTCCCTTGACCCCGCCTCCTTCTTCATCCAAAAAGCGAGTGCACTTCCCTCCAACGAAGGCCAGAACGAGGCCTGCGGCGCCTGTGACGATGGCGAGGACGATGAGAGCCCTGGCGGCCTGCAGGTCTGCGCTGAGAGCGAGGAGAGAGTCGTAAGGTTTACACATGATCTGCCCCGTGCTCTGGACCACACAGGTCATCCAGATGCCCTCCCAGATAGTCTGGGAGGTGACGATGGTGCTCCCCACGAAGGCCGTGACCCGCCACATGGGCACTATGCAGCTGATGATGACCCCTGTCCAACCCAGCAGGCACAGGGCGCTGGCCAGCATCTCCATCCCCATAGAGGCCATGACGTATGGGGGCTGCGAAGATCTCTGAAGATGCTCGAGAAATCCTCACAGATCTTTGAAAAGGGCTCAAACGGTTTAGTCTTGTCTGTGGAGCTTCTTTTGTTTTAACTCCTGGTGACTCTTCTCCCCTCTTGTATCTCTCTGTAAGCTTTTCTTTTTCTTCAATTTTTCTCAAAGTGTGAAGTTGCCGTTCTCATTCACCTCCATTTTTTGCGCTTTTCTTCAGCTATTTTGTTCTTGCCATAGTTGCGATGTTGTAAAGTGTGTGTCCCAGAAATGCAGAGCCCTGTCTGAATCTTTCAGTTGTCCGTCCAGCCTCCAGTAGCTTGACTCCGGGTGTGTCTCTCTCAGCCGCAGCTTATTTGTTTACAGCACACTTTTCTTTAGTTTCAGTCCCTCCTCCTTCGTATCCCTAACTGCTGTCCGCTTCCTCATCCTCCTCATCTCTCTCTCTCTCTCTCTCTCTCTCTCTCTCTCTCTCTCTCTCTCTCTCTCTCTCTCTCTTTCTCTCTCTCTCTGTCGCCTTTCTATTTATTTCTCCACCTGAGTGTTCTTTCTTTACTGTCACCTGAGCGGCTGCCTGTGCGCTACTGGTCAGGTGTGGATGCACCACACCTACTCTACAGGGAAACAAAAGGGGGAGGAGGCTGATGGAAAAACAGAGAGGGACAGAAAGAGCGTTGTAGCTGTGAAACCGTGACATTATCTATTCCCTCCCTTATCATCTTTGTCTGATATTTTGGTAATGATACGGTTTGGGTGAAGCAGAGAGAACGATAGGCCTCTGGCCATACAGCAAGTTTACAAAATGCACACTCATGAGGCGCTGCATCATTTTCTTTCTGCAGAAGTCAGATTTAATTTGATTCAAAAGTTAATACTGGAGTGAGCTCAGTGTGTGTGTGTATATGTATTCACATCCTCTGGCAACGCTTTTGTGCATGTGAATAATGCGTGCATGCAGAATGTATTTCTGGAACAAAAGGAGAATACTGTGGAACACAATCTCCTGGGAGAAAACCAGTTTCATTCTAGCAGCGCCTACTGCGTAGAGAAACCTGTTTGAAACATGCAAAACCCCTACACACACACACACACACACACACACACACACACACACACACACACACACACACACACACACACACACACGGCTCAAAATAATCTTCAATCTTGCTGTCCATCTAAAGTTCAGAGAGATACTTTTGATCAAGGGTGTAGGTTTTGTTTCAACATTTGTAACAAATATAATATAATTAATATAAATATAAGTCTGGGGCCCCTCTCACGGGACATTTTGAGTGTCAGACATTTCATTTCTTACATTCTGATGAATTTCTATGCACTAGTTTATGATGAAAATGTATTTATGTAAAGGAAATCATACAAATATATAATAATATGATGCAGGCTTTCTGCATTGCTTTCAAATATAAATTCTAATGTCGATCAACTTTTCTAACTAAATGTTGTCTCTGCTATGTCAACACACACGTTGGCATGATTTACTCTTCCCTCCTCTTTTGTGTTTTTCTTTTTATATGTGCATGTGACGCATTTTATTCCAATGGTAAACAAATAATTGAAATGTATTTATTAACCCCTGGACTTTTGCGGCTTGTGTTTCAGCAAAATGTCATACACATGACATACAAATGTAATCTTTGCATAATAATACATTTAACAAAAATCTCTTCTTCTTTTTCTTAGTTTACCAAGATAAAAAGAGGGAATACTACATACACACATTCAAACTCAAAACATACACAGTTATCACTCAGTCTCTTTGTTTATTTTGCAACGTTTCTTTGGCAGGAAACACTTCGTCTCACAACCTGTTAGTGAGGATTCTTTCAGCTACACTTGAAAAACCTGATCTGCTTCACAGCAAGTTTTATTGGCACAGGTCTTCACTGTGACTGTTATTTCCTTTAATACAAATGCAGTGAAGAGATAGTAAAGTACTTAAGAGAAATTCTGTCTTATATTCTCACAAATATGTTTCTTACAAATGACAACAACAAAAAAAACAGCTACTGTGAATCAGTAACATAATCATGAATATTCTGGTTTTATTGAGAAAAAGTAGAAAGTATCAGGGTTGGACGTTTCATAAATATACAAATATAAATATATACTATATATATGCATCATCATATATTCATGTTCTAAATCTCACATGTCAATGAAAACATGATGTATTAGTGAGGAGAACCAAGGAAAACTGTGTGAAAGTGTAACAGTGTTAAATACAAAAACATTGTGTACTCACATATAGAGAATTTGAAAAACTGCACATTTGACAACAAATAGGATTTTTATCAATGTACTTCAGTTACACTGTTATACTCCTATCTTTAACCACCATATATATATATATATATATATATATATATATATATATATATATATATATATATATATATATATATATATTTATATATATATTCCTCTAAACGGTGGAGTCATCTTCATGGGACAAACCGAAGGCAAAACTTTCATAAACTCTTTGTCTCTTTCCAACAGACCGGCCCAGTGTTGCTTCCCTCTGAGGACCTAAACGTAAGCCTTGCTGCTGTGTGCAGAGCTAGCCTTAGAGTACTTCACATCATAGTTTTTCTCATCTCTGGGGGGACAGGAGCTGCAGAGAAGGCCCCCACCCAGGAACAGCAGCCCTGCAGAGCCCCAGCCGATGTAGAGCGAGGCCCCTAGCTCCCTCTTCTGAGCGTTGATCATAACGGGGTTGTAGAAATCACGGATAATGGTGTTGGCGGTCCAGCAGACGGGAATGAGCACCAAGAGGCCTGCGATGATAAAGATGATTCCAGAAGCCATGGCCACTTTGCTCTTTTCCCTTTCGTCATCCACAAAGTTGGTGCACTTGCCCCCGACCACGCCGAGAAGGAGCCCAAGGACCCCGGCGATGATGGCGATGATGACGAGTGCTCTGGCAGCCTGCAGGTCTTGAGGTAAGACCAGGAGAGAGTCGTAGATCTTGCACTGCATTTGACCTGTGCTCTGGGTCACACAGTTCATCCACAAACCCTCCCAGATCACCTGAGCGGTGATGATGTTGGCACCGATGAAGGCTGTGACTTTCCATGTGGGGAGAGCGCAGACGATGATGCTCCCCACAAAGCCGAGGATGGCCAGGCCCAAACCCAGAATCTGTAGTCCAGCAGACACCATGCTGAAGCTCTGTTGGTCTCTTCAGGGAGGTAAGACGGTGCGTTGCGGAGAGCTGGGGGGGATTTACCCTTGAGACAGACAACGGAGCAGGTGGAGGCTTTTATTGCCCACTTAGAGGGGAAGCTGACAGTGGCTGCCTCACCTACATGTTTTGCTGTTAAGGGAGAAATCAGAGGAGGAGTTTGCCGCCGTTGCCTCTCAACTGAAACTGGTTTGCGAAGAAATCTCACCTGACCAGATTGCTTCTCCACAGAGAGGCACACAGAGGCCCCTATAAGGTCAACACCACTGTACAAACGATGCTTCTCCTCAACACACAAGCATGGTTGTTCTGTAAGTTTGAGATTACATTTCAAATCAGTAATGAGTATGGTACAGTGTTTGCTTAGGAATTATGCAAAGAGAACTTACCAAGTGATCTACACAACTGTCACTGTGGTAACCCTCAGTTTTCAGGGTGAGTTTCGTCTGTGAAACCATCCGGTCATTACTCATGTAATGTTTTAATTCAAAATATCTTCTTAAAGCCCCAAGTAAAGAAGCTCCTATTAATAAATCAAAATTAGTACAGTATCACTGACATATGTGACAGTCATTCACAGTGAATGTTAATGCTCAGGTACTTTTGAAATGGTTTTAGACGGAGAACCTGAGTCACACTTCCTGAATGATCACAATGTCTCTCGTTAGTGTAATGACATGTCTGTGTTTGGATGCTCACATAACAACATATGCCTGCAGGGCAATCCCCTCTGGTTCTTCTCCTTGCAGAGGGAGGTCAGCTGCAGAGCACTGTGTGGCTGAGTGAAGCAGCAGATATTTGCTGAACTGTCCTGCAAATGTTGTCCTTGAACACAGATCTGACACTCAAGCACTCTGCTAACGTTGTAGAACTCTATAGCTGACCTTCATTCAGTTGAGTCATTGTATCAAAGTGGAGTTTGTCTGAACCAAAAAAGAATATGAAGTATTTTCCTCAGTCAATATAAAGACGAGCCAGTGCAGTGAATCTGAATCTGAGTATTTGTAGTTTTTCTTTTAGCATTAACTTCCTATTTGTCCTGCTTTTAATACATAGCTCAGAAAAACATACTAAACATGCACTCCTAAATCTGCATTTTATAATCCCAACACTTATCACAACAATATCTCCAAATGTGTGCATGTCCCTTCTCTTGATAAATATAAAAGAAACTAATTAAAAGAAACTCTATTTGATCAAATACGTGTTGAAAGCCCTGTACATACAGTTTCACCCTTTTATTTCCACATAAGTAGCTTTACAGTTGTTAAAATAATCGTACTTCACACGGTTGAGTTGATATACGTCACGTATCATGAGTATAAAAAATAAAAAGCTTTACAGATCCCTCCAAAAAGAAAAAGTGAGCGTAACTGCTTAACATGTAAACAGTGACCACAGTTAAGTAATTATTGTGTTCAGTCATTCTCAGAGCAATGATCCATGCAGATCCACACACACAGATTTAGGCCATATTGTAAACATATTCACTAGTTACTGTTGTGGCTCTGCTGGGAAGGTCACGCACCAGATTTGTCTTCATTCCCATGAGTAAACCCTTCCCCTTATTTGGTGTCCTGATCTGTTTGACGGATTACGGCCAAACATCCCCTGCTCAGATCTTGGTTGCGTCCCCTGAGGCTGATTAAACAGCCCACGCTGAGCTCTATTCAGGTAGTTATGCTCATGCACTTGAGCGACGTGCTCCAACATACTTGCCGTACGTCGGCCAAACATCCTCGAGGTGTTTGGTCATGACATCAGTGTTTAGAGTGGAGCGAGATGCAGCGTCGCTGTATTGACTGTAGGTGCTGTTTGGCATGTAGGAGTAGTCGGAAGGTGGGGTTCTCTGCTTCTCCCCACAGACGAAGCAGATCAGACCACCGCCGAGGAGGAGCAGCACGGAGGAGGCCCAGCCTATGTAGATGGAGGAGCCCACCTCTCTCTTCATGGCCGCAATCACAAAGGGGTCATTGTAGATTGAGATGGTTGTTGCTGCGGACCAGCTGACTGAAACCAGACACAGGATGCCAGCTAAGACACACAGCACTCCACCCAGCAGACACGCCTGGATAAACAATATGTCAATGATCAGTGATTCTGGGCAGAAGGTTTGGGACTACAATATATTCAAAATGAACGCAGTTAAAATTGCCTTCAAAGTGTATTTTTACCACAGGAGCTGCTAAAGTCAGACATATTCAAACCCCACACATAGAGGCTTTAATTTGCTATAAACACACAGATATAGTTTTACACACACCTTGACCATTTTTTCCAGAAGAACCTTCTTTTACTAGCAATTGTCCAGTGCCAATCCGTGGCAACACATTTGGAACTTTGAACCTTCCATGCACTGACCTTTGAAAGTAGAGTCGGCTACTACGTTATTTTACCATCAAAAGTAGAGAAAATTAATTTTTTTCAATGTCCAAACCACTCCAAGCAACTCCTTATTTAAAGGTGATTTCAAGATGTTTAAAAGAGGGTTCTAAAAGGAAACTACATTTCTGTTTCAGTCTGTCCTTTAATTTCAATGTGGCATTTCCACTATCTAAATATGAATGGTGTTTTGTAAGAGAGATAAGAGACTTGTTTTCAATAAAGGTCATTGAATTTAATTCAATGTACTGTTACATTGACCGAACCAGGCAGGCTGGTTATTGCCCTCGGACACCAGACCATCAAAAGCCAGGTTCACTGTTGGCAATTAGTTTGTGGTAATTTTATGTATTATTGTTTTGTTATATGTACCACTAAACACCAGTGAAACAGAATAGCAAAAGGGCCTTGAGGTGGCTCCAGCATCTGTTTTACAGAAGGACCATGTGTCAAAATCTTAAACATTTGATGTTAATCCTACATATGCTATATATCCTAAATACATTTGTGTTTCTGCAAATTTCCACTAACTCACTAACATAAAGGATCAATAGCCCAGAGCTAATCTTCACCAGTGGCTCTATTTCCATTGTTTTGAGGACAGTACAATTTTAGGATTAAAAACTGAAGTAAAGTCCTTGCTACAATGTATAGTATTACAGCATTGCCTTGCAGATTCCAAAACACCCAAATACAACATCAGCACCTTTTTTCTGGAGGAAGAGGTGGTCAGAGGCTCTAAGGGATCCGATGGAGCGCCCCATACACTTGACTACTCCTCCTCCTCCGAGGGAGACAATGAAGCCCAGGAAGCCAGCAAGGATGGAGATCAATGTGAGGCTCGTCCAGCCTGGATGTCAACGGTCAAAGTGATGGATTGTGTGTGTCTCTTGCACTGCATCTGACCTGTGGCCTGAAGGATACAATGTAACCACATACCATCCCAGACCTAAGACAGAGACAGAGCGGACCATAAGCGAGTTTTAAAAACTGGACAAGTTGTTGATTAAGTTTTGGCGTAGTTGAGATGGTCTGCATGAACTCTGAATTGAGAAGCAACATATGCTCAGTTATGCTTGGTGTTGATGCAGAATAAAAAATACATTTCAAGTATTTTAGTATTACATTTTTTGGTAAGTTATTTTGTAAGGAGAAACCTCTAACCTCCTTACTTTCAGTCTGGAAGGTATACTTAGTATTTTTGTTTTTAATTTATCTTTGTGTATAGACTTACCGTTTGAGCCGTCACAATATTTGTCCCACAAAAGACGTTTCGCGCCACATAGGCAGTCCACAGACCAAACACACTCCTAAAACACCCATCAGAACCAGTGCCAGACCCCCGACCTGCCTGCCCTGCCCTCCCATTTAAAAATATTTGGTTATGCTGCGATAAAGTAAAACCCAAACGAATTTACCTAAAAATATCCACTGTGCGTAACAGAACGTAACAGCAAACCATAACAGCTGACGCGAGTAGCTCACTCTCTGTTATAGAAAAAGCTTTTGCTGAAATAGAGAGTGAGCTGCTCGCGTTTGCTGTTATGTTCAGAGGTTAGATGACACAAAATCAACAGAGATATGCAAATGTTGAGGAGACAGGCAACTTGTGAGAGAGCTAGAACCAAATCAAGTTTTTCAGGCTGTATTCACTGAAATGGCCGATGTAGTTAAGAGGGTCTCAAAGCAACATATTTATCTCTTAATGGGCATTATAAATGCCTGCAGAGAATATTTTTTATCAAAGCAACTTTAACGTGCTAAATGCTAAACATTTAAAAATAAATTATGTGAGATAAAGAACTTGCTGAATTTGTGTACACAAATACAAATGTACAAAGGTGAATTTATTGGTTTGTTAAGATCCAAACATACAAACATTAAAGGTTTCCTCCACTTGGCCACATGGAAAAGTGTAACAACAGCAAACATATTGTTCAATTTCATTTCTTAACAACTCTTGTGTGATAATAGAGTAATGATAACTTTTTATTTAGCTGATTTATTTAACTGTACAACTGTTTTAAGCACCTGAAAGTTGGTTCTCAAAATTCCTAAAACAAGTAAAACTATATTGTTGCAGAGACACATTTCACTGGCATTTAAAAAATACTGTTTAATATTATTAATAAACGTGACACCAGTGATCTTTAAAGGTATATCAATTGTGTATTCTTGCAGCATTCATAATGTGCATTGCACATACTAACACAATCACATACTTTTATGTTAACAATTAACATCCTAAAATATCACATTTTACAACTATTGGCTTAACCAAACTTCATTTTATCATCCTTCACTTTAAAAACAACATCTACAGGCCCTGGTCGTGCGATTTATACTCTGTTACACTATTTCATATTTTACATAGTTTACTGTAGTTGTAAAATGTCAACATAGTGCATTTTACTATGGTTGAAATAAAAGTTGAAAAAGAAGCTGTAATCAAAAACAAAGTCCTTCACAGTAAACACATTAGTGCACATTTTCAAATGGTCGTATGGCGTCGACGTGTAGCCTCCTCTCCTCGTCATCCTCAGCATCGGTAGGTGCTACACAACACCCCTCCTCCAATGATGAGCAGAACTCCAGATGCCCAGCCCACATATATGGAAGCCCCGAGCTCTCCCCTCCTCTCCGAGGTGGGCAGGGGGTTGTAGAAACCTGTGATGATGCTGTAAGCCGACAGGCTGACAGGAATAATGCAGAGGACCCCTGCTAAAACAAACACCAAACCTCCAGCCAGGCCAATATTAGCCTTGGTCAGCCAGTCGCCTGAAAGGAAGTTGGTGCAGCGGGCCCCGACCACAGCGAGCCCTATGGCCACCACGCTGACAGCAATGGAGACGCAGATCAGAGCCCTGGAAGCCTGCAGTTCCTGTGGCAAAGCCAGAACGGAGTCGTAGGCCTTACACTGCGACTGACCCGTACTCTGGATCACACAATTCATCCACAAACCTTCCCAGAAGACCTGCGAGGTGATGATGTTGGCCCCAACAAAGGCTGTCACCTTCCACATAGGCAGTCCGCAGATGAGGATGGTGCCAAGAAAGCCGATGATTGCCAAACACACACCAACGAGCTGTGTCTGCATTTTTGCCAAAAAAGAGATCCGAGGCAAGTATTTAATGTTTGCCAAAAAGTCAAAGACGGCAACAAAATCCACCTTCAGATGAGCTGGAGATCATTTTTACTACAAGCTTTTACGCGGCTGTAAACACAGCAGTGGTTGTGTTTTGCTGTGTGGTTTTGCGCTGCAGGTGAAGAAAAGGAGAGCAACAGGGAGGGGACTTTGCTAGTTTGTAGATCAGGTTTCCTGCTTGTCCTGATTCCTGCTCACAATGAATAAGTAGGAGGAGGGAACAAAAGTGCTCATGTATGAAAGACTGTATTTGTGACCCAATACAAAAGGCTTAAATCACACATTTTAAATGGATCGAAGCACCAGTTTGAACCATTTTCAGAAAAGGTAAACTTTCACATATCTTCTGGTCAGACTTTAAATAAACATTTTGAATCCTGAGATTTTAAATGAATGCATAAACAGTTTCTAAAAAAAAACATCCTGTTTGTACAGAGCTTCAGGGGAATAAAGCACACTGATAAATGTGAGAATATCAACACAATAGTCACTAGTACTAGCACTAGGTGCTGATTATACTTAGTTGTCATCTGGGTTTAATAAATAGTGCAGATTAATCACATACTGCCTGTCCAAAAGTTCCTGAATAGTAGAGTGAATTGTTTTATCTCTAAACTACTTACAGGAATACAAGTTGACATTTTGCAAAATATGCTTTCTTGCTCAATACCACTCTCAAGTCTTTGTGGTAAATATGCAGCCACAGCCAGCATCCAGTTAGCTTAGCATTAATTAAAACATCTAGCTTGTCTCTTCCAACAGTAACACAACTCCACCTAACAGCATGTTTACAGGAGAATATGTGGCAGATTACTTCTAGGTCAAATGATTAATGCAGATTAAACAAATACAATGTTCATTAAAGTGCTTTAGGTGATGGTAGCCAATTTTGGACAGAGCCAGGCTAATTGTTAGCCCTAAAGACATTTTGACAGCACCACTTAGTTGAGCATCTGAGGAGTGAAACTTTTCATATAGCTGCCTCAGAAATGACAATATACCTTTCTCATGAAACAGCAACAAAAAAGAACCGGTGTTAAATATAATCAAACAATGAATTCCTTTGATTTTAGGTTCCTGGTGTTGTGCATGCTGGCTCACTACGTGCCCTTTTAATAAAACCGTCATCTTTGTTAATAGCACCTGTGCTAGTCAAATGTTTGCGAGGTACATGGGGTGGGGAAATCCCACAATGAAAGTCTAAATCTAGTGCTCACAGTCAGTGATTCAGATATTAGGCATGCTAGTTCACTGGGACAGAATTAGTAGCATGTGCTTCTACTGTGTACTAGGATAAAGGCAGCCAAGAACTAAGACTTTTTAAACCTAAAACTTTAAAGTTCTCAATCAAGACACCGCACAAAGGCAATTATAATCAAAATGTAATTTATTAAAAACAAAAATCAGTAAAATTCACCTTGCAAATGAAGGTTAAGAGCATAAATTGAAGAGTTCAGTCCGGCAAAACATTTTAAACATAGGCTCCTACACTGGCTGCTGAGCGTGGGGCAGAATATTTGACAGAGTATTTGTTATCTTTGCGCTGCGGGCACTGGCAGCAGAGAAGTGCCCCTCCAATCAACAAGAGTCCTGCTGATCCCCAACCGATGAATAGCGACGCTCCGAGCTCCCTCCTCTGCGCGTCGACCATAATGGGGTTGTAGAAGTTTCTGATGACCACGTGCGCAGACCAGCACACGGGGATCAGGCACATGATGCCACCGACGATGAAGAACACCCCCGCAGCAATGGCTACCTTGCTCTTGGCCTCTTCATCGTCAATGCAGTTGGTGCATTGTCCTCCAACGACAGAAAGCAGGATTCCCATCAAGACGATTAGGATGGAGATCACAATGAGGGCCCGGGCTGCCTGCAGATCACTAGGGAGAGCCAGCAGGGAGTCGTAGACCTTGCACTGCATCTGTCCGGTGCTCTGCATCACACAGTTCATCCACAGGCCCTCCCAAAAGGTCTGCGCCGTCACTATGTTGTTCCCGATGAAAGCAGACACCTTCCACATGGGCAGGGCGCAGATGATGATATCGCCCAGAAAGCCGATTGTTGCCAAAAAGACGCCCAAAATCTGGAGACCTGCAGCTGCCATGTTTGTTTCAGGATGAGCAGAAGCAACAATGAGATACAGGATCTGCATGCTCACCTGCAGCTCTTATAACCACATGATAGGCCGTGCCCTCTCCTGATTGGTTGTTCAAAATTGTTCAAATTGAAAACACCTGTGGTCATTAAGCTAGTCCCATATTGATCACCCACTATTGGACATCCAAATGTAATGATTTTGTGAGGGATTTTTGTGAGATTGCAGCTGTCCCCGTATATAAAATGCTTTGTTTCAAATATAAATACTTTCAATCAATTCTGAAATACCTCAATTCACATCCTTGTTTTCATTATTCATCTGAAATCTAAATGTTATTGTGCATGCTGGCTCACTACTAGCCGTTTTAATAGAACAGAGTCATCGTTGTTAATAGCACCTGTGCTAGTCAAATGTTTGCTGGGTATATGGGGTGGGGAAATCCCACAATGAAAGACTTCCAGATACAAAACAAATGTTTTAATAAAGCTAGTGCTCACAAGAGTCAGTGATTCAGATAGTATTAGCCATGCTAGTTCACTTGGACAGAATTAGCAGCATGTGCTTCTCCTACCATGTATAAAGTTCTTTGAAAGACCTACTGCATTAGTTCACCCACCTTTTAGACCAAGGGTGTGAAACAAATTTTAGTGAAGGGGCCACATACTGCCCATTTTGATCTCAAGTGTGCCAGACCAGTAAAATCATAGCATAATGACAATATTTCTCTAGGTTTAAATAATTGGTGAAGGTTTTTGGATGATAAACCCTATTTTAAGAGGCATTTTTACAATAAACTAGAAACAGACATCAGCCCACTGTATTTGCCTGGGCTCTCCTCTGCAGATACCCTCTCTTTGTGACGAGTTTGATGTCAAAAAGCAGTTTGGACAACCACTTTCGTCGCTGTAATGGTGTCTGGCGTAGGTACCAACTCCTCGGTGATTACCAAAGTCTCAACACCAGAAAATGGAGAGTTGAGCAACATCTGTAATGTTAGTGTTCTCATCGATTGCAACTGAAAATGCTACAAATGACTTTAGGCTTCTTTTGGTTATCCAGATCTACGGAAAGATCGGCAAACCAAGACGTCACAGTATTCTTAGCCTGTCGCTTTTTTAATTTTTACAGTAATCCGGCGGGTCGAGCTGGACCCCCTTGAGGGCTGGATTCGACCTGCATGTCTGACACCCCAGTTTTAGACCCTTAACCCACCAAATCTTTAGGAAAACTAAAACCTAGGTTGAAGGCAGCCAAGAACTAAGACTTTTTTTAAAACCACCATCTTAAAAACTGTAAAGTTCTCACTCAAGACATCGCACAAAAGGCAATTATAGTCAAAGTTGAATTTATTAAAAACAAAAATCTGTAAAAATCCTCTTGAAAATGAAAGTTAAGAGCATAAAATATTACTTTGAAGAGTTCAGTCGGGTTACTGAGAGAAAGACATTTTAAACATAGGCTCCTCCACTGGCTGCTGAGCGTGGGGCAGAATATTTGGCAGAGTATTTGCCATCTTTGCGCTGCGGGCACTGGCAGCAGAGAAGTGCCCCTCCAATCAACAAGAGTCCTGCTGATCCCCAGCCGATGAATAGCGACGCTCCGAGCTCCCTCCTCTGCGCGTCGACCATTATGGGGTTGTAGAAGTTTCTGATGACCACGTGCGCAGACCAGCACACGGGGATCAGGCACATGATGCCACCGACGATGAAGAACACCCCCGCAGCAATTGCTACCTTGCTCTTGGCCTCTTCATCGTCAATGCAGTTGGTGCATTGTCCTCCAACGACAGAAAGCAGGATTCCCATCAAGACGATCAGGATGGAGATCACAATGAGGGCCCGGGCTGCCTGCAGATCACTAGGGAGGGCCAGCAGGGAGTCGTAGACCTTGCACTGCATCTGTCCGGTGCTCTGCATCACACAGTTCATCCACAGGCCCTCCCAAAAGGTCTGCGCCGTCACTATGTTGTTCCCGATGAAAGCAGACACCTTCCACATGGGCAGGGCGCAGATGATGATATCGCCCAGAAAGCCAATTATCGCCAAAAAGACGCCCAAAATCTGGAGACCTGCAGCTGCCATGTTTGTTTCAGGATGAGCAGAAGCAACAATGAGATACAGGATCTGCATGCTCACCTGCAGCTCTTATAACCACATGATAGGCCGCGCCCTCTCCTGATTGGTTGTTCAAATTGAAAACACCTGTGGTCATTAAGCTAGTCCCATATTGATCACCCACTATTGGACATTCAAATGTAATGATTTTGTGAGGGATTTTTGTGAGATTGCAGCTGTCCTTGTATCAAATGCTTTCTTTCAAATAGAAATACTTTCAATCAATTCTGAAATACCTCAATTCACATCCTTGTTTTCATTATTCATCTGAAATATTCTTCTAATTAATGGCTTTTTCTCTTCATTATTTTTCCTCTTGATTTGTGACTTTTTAAGCAAATTGAAAACATTAGAAATGTCTCTGTGGCTTTGGCCTGAAGTGCATGTGATGACATTACCAATTAGTGAATTGGTTCATTTGCAGGTCTGGATTTCATCTGAACAAGAAATAAGACATGGTAGGATGCACGTGCAACATTCTGCAATACGTAACAATAAACAACAATTTTCCTGTTTACATTTTGAAGTGTTGATGAAGACCATGAACACTAGATTTCATTGATGAATGTCTGTTACCACCTTGTTTCATGTTATTTTCAGCCATCAAGCTGAGTGATTGCACCTGTGCTGATGAGCCAGCGAGTCTCAGGTGACCCATTTACTGCACAAAATAGATCGATCATGTGCTGCTCACTTTAGTCAGGAGGAACTGCTTGTTAAGGATCACTATGAAGAATGTAAAAAAATATAACTGCAAAATGAGTAAATAAGGTAAGAGAGGAAGGCTGGCAGAAAAGGACTTTTCAAGATAAAATGATTTTTATGATTTTACCATTCAATGCATAATGTAACAACAGCACATTCTACAGCTCTTAAACTTGATGCACTCAAGAAGTGCATTTAGGTCGAACATTGTTCCATAATGGATTTGTGGAAATGAATCAATTTGTCTAACTCAATTTTAATTATTTTAATGACGAAAGTGTGATAAATATCAATTGCCTAATCGGTTTTCTAATCTGTGATGTCTTGAAATTAATTTTGTAGGTATGGATATATGCTGTAAAAATTTTTTACATGCTAGCGGTTAATATTACCAGAAGAACATTGAGAGCAGGAAGTTCTGCTCCTCTGAAATCGCATTGTCTGGTGGAGCTGGCCCTCCAGTCTTGTTCCTCACTTTCTTTCTTTTTTTTTTTTTTTTTCTTCTCTTCTTCTCTCTATCTAAAGATCAAAGTTGGCCAATAATGGAGGGATGTGAGGGAACATCAAATCTGATCCTGGCAACTTGTTTGTCCAGGGTATGTACAAGTGGTTTGGGTGTGACAGTACTAAGTGCATATTTGTAGTGTAAGTGTGAAAAAAACTTTCAGTTGAAGCAGATACTACTGCTGTGAAGCCCTCGGGGAGCAACTGGGGGTTCAGTGTCTTGCTCAAGGACACTTCGACATGCGAACTATGGGGAGACCAGGGACCGGGCCGTGAACCTTGCAGTCGCAGGACGACCACTCAACCCATGAGCAACAGCCGCCCTAGCTCCTGTACTAAAGATTCAACCCCTAAATTACAGCCTTTAAATACAGGAAGTGGTAAAGTGGAACTTGTCCACTACATCATGGAGGTGATTGGTATTTATTTATAGTTTAGAGATTGTTTATTTTGTTGGTACATTCATTTTTTGTTTTGGATAACTTCTGAAATATTTATATTGACAGGCTAGTTGTCCTGTTTTAGTTTTATTTGTAGTTTACTTGGTAGTGTTTGTCTTAACCCTTGGTTTCTAAAATGGTTTGATCCATTACATACGTTCCCCTTTGTCTTCAGTTAGGTCTTATTTTGTCTTCATTACGCCAGCATGTTACAGGCCTAATTTTAGTTGGTAGCATACTGGCATTAGCATTTTGCTCAAAACACAGTAAGTACAGCCTCAAAGCATCCTGAGCAAAGTTGTAGACTTTATTTATTTTTTCATGACTTAGAGTTTTTTTGCTCGCAGACTTGCAGCAGTGTTTAACCCTTGTGATGTCCTAACTAATCCTGTATAAACCTTGTGTCCTGCGGGTCAAACTGTCCCGTCATTCTGACCCTAGGACACCGGAATGAAGTGGAGATAGACGTGGCTCGCTGTGAACCGAGGACAACGGGAGGATGTGGAGATGCATGTGGGTCAGAGTGACCCGAGGACAACTGGATGTTGTGGGAATACACACATGGTCATTTCGACCCGAGGACAACGGGAGAGATGTGGAAATGTGCCCAGGGTCATTTTGGCCAGAAGACAACTGGAAGGTTATCTGACTCTGTGTCCTGTGTCTTGCCTTGTGGTTTATTGAGTATTCTGACAATAGTTCTACTAAAGATCAGCGTCTCGCCAGTTTGTAATCCTTGTGTATTTGTTTTCCTCCTAAACATTTTGTTTTCCTCGTGTGTGTGTGTGTGTGTGTGTGTGTATAATATTAGTACAATACAACTCTTTCAGTTACTTGATTCAGTGGAATTATATATATATATGACTGTCTTCTAATTCCACTGAATCAAGTAACTGAAAGAGTTGTATTGTACTAATTAGATTTAGTACAATACAACTCTAGTGTATGTATTTTTCATACTGGAAGTCAACATAACCCTTGGTTGAGACTACAAATGATTAATCCATCGTTTTGACATGCTTGGTTTACAGAAAATGTGATGCTCATATTTTAGACTAAGTTTATATTCTCCAGTATATTTGTCTACTCCATAAAGTTAGTTTTTCACAACATCAGACATTTACTGTAGCAAGCCTTTGCCTCAACCATACAATTTAAGCGCCTCCTCTTTCTCAGAGCCCTGCTAGGGCACCAGAGGGCCTCTTTGTAGAAGAGAAACACCTCTGAACTCAAAGGCTGCATGATGGATGTTTATTTCTTGGCACTGAAGCCAAAGCCCACCAGAGGAGGGGTCTACTTGGGGGCATCTGCGAGTCGTATAAAACTTCCTCACAGTTGGAGCACTTTTAGTTAGCAGCCCAGTGACTAACTGAGACTGAGCAAGAAATACCTCCAAACTGCAATGGTATCTTTAGGGCTGCAGATTCTGGGCGTTGGGCTGGCGGTGCTAGGATGGATTGGAAACATACTAATCTGTATACTGCCCCTGTGGAAGGTGTCTGCTTTCATCGGGAACAACATCGTGGTGGCTCAGACCATCTGGGAAGGACTGTGGATGACTTGCGTGGTGCAGAGCACCGGCCAGATGCAGTGCAAGGTCTACGACTCCCTGCTGGCCCTGCCGCCGGACCTCCAGGCGGCGCGGGCTATGGTGGTCATCGCCATCCTGTTCTCTCTGTTCGGCCTGCTGCTCTCTGTGGTCGGGGGGAAATGCACCACCTGCATTGGGGACAAAGTAACTAAAGCCAGAGTGGCCATCGCCGCAGGTGTTTTCTTCATCCTGAGTGGGGCTCTGTGTCTGGTGACTGTGTCCCTGCCTGCTAATACGGTCATAAAGGACTTCTACAACCCCATGGTTCCTGACTCCCAGAGGAGGGAGCTGGGTGCATGTTTGTACATAGGCTGGGGAGCGTCAGGACTTCTGCTGATCGGTGGAGCTCTTCTCTGCTGTCAGTGCCCGTCAGGAGGAGACCGCTATAATGGAGCAAAGTACTCCGCGCCTAAATCCACAACGCCCGGGAAGGAATTTGTCTGAGTTGCTGCATAAGATGAGAATCGGCACTCTTTGAACAGCATCTGACCTTACAAACATATTGTGATTTGCATTGTGACTAATTTGTTTACTAACACATTGTGTGACTCTAAGGTGTGTGGCATGTTACAATAATGCAACGTGGACGCTTGGCTCATTTCTTTTTACATTGTTTTGTGCATTAATTTCAATATTAATTCAGTGTCTGATGACTTCATTTATCTTATTTACAACATCAGCACTTCATAAAGAGACTAATGTATTTGTTGTGGGATTTATTTGTAATTTTGTTTTTCATTCAGATAATAAACAGACTTTTTTTGCAACAATGTTTTGTTGATATGCATCAATACATTTTCTTAAGCAATATGGTTCACTAAAAGTTTTCAGATGGTTATTCAATACTGAATTCCAGAGTGAAATATTGCACTTTTTACTTTACTTAGTTACTTTAAAGATTAAGATTTTTAAGCACAAAATGCACTGCATTGTTATAGATCAAACTATCAAAGTTGTCGTATGCTGTACAGATTTGTAAAGCTGTGACTATGTAATCAATTTAGCTCCACCTCAACCAGCTAAACCATAAAAATGTTGCTCTCACTTTATAATCCAAGTGGTCATTTTGTAGTTTAACATTGTACTATAACTTGATACTGAACATTCTTTTTTAAATTATTATTATACTTCTGTATGTCTCCTTACAATTTAAGAAAAAAAAGAATGACTGCAGGGATTTTACTTAACTTTTTTTTAGTGTTTCAGCTACTAGTAAGTAACAGATCTGAATACCTCCACCCCTCTCCTGATCTCATCTGAGTGGACAAAATGGAAACTGACAGAAGTGAAAAGTTACAGGAGCAGACGTTTCTCTTTTCAGACTGGTTTCAATTGAAACTAAAGAAAAGAAAACCATTAAAGAGATTTAGGATATATCAACCTGACAAGAATTGGCAGATGTGCTCTTACTGGGCAAAGTGTAAATATCCATTCTTTGGAGATATAAAACGGTTCCTTGGCAACATGAATCCAAGCATAGAGAGCACACTGTTGTCTCTGGCAGTGATGTCCATTTTACTCAAGACAGAAACTATAAATAACCGTCCTGATACAAGAGCAGGGGATTACACCATGGCAAGCATCTCAAACAAATACAGTGAGTAAATTCCCAGGAGTTTACTCCCTGGATTCCTGAGTGCCTTATCACCAGTGCTTGAGAAGTTCAGTTTCAGTTTCAGGTATTAGAGTGGACATGAGAAAGGAACATATGAACAAAGAGTCTTTTCCAACATCTGGAAGGCAATTGGAAGTCCAACAGTGATCATTATACAGTTGACAAAGAAAAGTCTGATTTCAACTACATATTGTTTATTATTAAAATTAACTTTGCAAAAATCTGTCCTTTCACATTGTCTCGGAGCAGCAGCATATTGTTTCAGAAAAATGTTACAGGTTTTTAGGCCTTTAGATTTACAGATAATTGAAAGCATGTCAAACTTTGATAGGGACACATTTTATGAAAAGAAAAAAGAGGCAAACAAACCACCAGACAATTTACGCTCCGTCTTTTGTCACTTTCATGCTCCAAGCTTTTCATTGAGTTTAGAAAGTATTTCAAATTCTGAGAATGTTTCCTAATCAACCAAATACACATATTTCTAAAGACATACATAAAACAACATTGTTAAGAAATGGATCCTTCTGTGCCACTTTTTGGTGAGATCAATAACAAATTTCTATGAAAATCTAGACATTTTATGCTGCCGTTATCCAGCCAAAACACTCACACATAGTCAACGTTTGAAGATGCGGTTCTCACAGGGACGAATTTGGCAGGAATGTAGGGTCTTGTGGCATCCTTTCGGGGACAGTTGTTACAGAGCAGGCCTCCTCCCAACAGCAGCAGCCCAGCAGAGCCCCAGCCGATATAAAGTGCAGCTCCGAGCTCCCTCCTCTGAGCCGCAATCACCAGGGGGTTATAAAAGTCTCGGATCACAGCGTGAGCAGACCACGACACTGGGATCATAATCAGAAAGGCTGTTATTATGAAGATCACTCCGGACACGATGCAGGCTTTGGCTTTGGCCACTTCGTCCTCCATGCAGTTGGTGCACTTTCCTCCAACCACGGCCATGAGGACGCCGAACACCCCGACGATCACGGAGATGACCACCATGGCCCTGGCGGCCTGCAGGTCTTGAGGTAGAGCAAGCATGGAGTCGTACACCTTACACTGCATCTGGCCCGTGCTCTGGACCACGCAGTTCATCCACAGGCCCTCCCAGATCACCTGGGCGGTGACGATGTTCGCCCCAACAAAAGCGGTGACTCTCCACATGGGCATAGCGCAGGTGATGATGGTGCCCATCCAGCCGATGAAGGCCAGCAGCACACCCATGATCTGGAGGCCCTGAGAAGTCATGATAATGCCACTGCAGCCGAGTGGCAAAAGATTGCTCTTACAGAAATGTTCACGAAAGCTGGTTAGTCTGAATGCATAAAAACACAACATATACTCCACGCTCTCACCTGCTCGAGGAAGACTTTGCGGTGCTCTGATGCGCTGAGTTCCCACTGTGAGAAGATGACTGCTTCCCATTGTGGCTCCAACTTTCAGGGTGGAGTTTCTGTGCTCCCAGACAAAAGGGGAAAGCTGAGACTTGATATCCACAAACCTTGTTCTCTCTCTGTTCATTGTTCCCACACATACAAGCTTTGTTACCTCCAGCAAGACTTTGGAACTGGGAACAATGACTCCAGGTCCCACTGCTTACACACACACACACACACACACACACACACACAGGTACTTAAAAGCTTTTCGTGAGCATGTGACCCTCCACAACATGTTTTACCAGTTTGGGGATATGATCTGGTTGACCTCCCAACACATATCCTGGGTCCTATTGAGCATCTCAGCTCTTTTAACGATAACAAAGCTGAAATGCTGCAATCAGGTAATTCTTAAATAGAATAATCATCTATCCATCTCTTTCAATTCAGTTCAATTCAATGTGACTTTATTGACTTTAAAGTTTCCAAAAACAATGTGTTTAGCATAAAAATGACCATAACAATAACACAAGATTACAGCTGTAATATAATAATGAATCATAGAGAGGTCGCTAAACTCTTTGAAATCTGGGATGCACTTTTGAAATGTGCATTTTTCAAAAAAAGGTTTTTCAAAAATAAAAAAATGGTTGTCATGGCAGTGCATTTTTCAAAAGTGCATTTTATTTTAAGTCTATACAAGTAACACATTACCTCAAACTAGACAACAAAAAACAAAATAAGTTAAAAAAAAAACACCTATACGAACAATCAGACAAGGACAGGAAAATCATCAAATCCCATATTATATCAGTCACAACAATTAAATTTTGTTGTTGTTTTCTTTAGTTGAATATTGTTTGTGTATCTGTTCACATTTTAGTAATTCTGCCTCCATGTTTTTCTGTTTAGCTATTATTTTCTTCTTCTTTCCACTACATAATGAAATAATTAGCCCCCTCAAATATGCTTTAGTAGTTTCCCAGAGTATTGAGGGATTTCATCAATTTCCCGCATTGAAAAGAACAAAATAAGACATAAAACACAACATATTCCCTTTCCCCATGAAACTCCAACTTAAAGAGTTTCCAGATAGCCTCCTACCACTCACTCTGGCATACTCCACCTAACCATCATGTGGCCATTTGTCAGTTTCTATTACTATTTGTTTACAATGGCAGCTAATAAGTACTGAAAGAGAGGAAAAAAAATAAAAATAAGTGGACCGAAATATTACATACTGTATTTGCTTTCAATAAATCCTCATTATATTAATATTATTCTGTGGCTAATTAACAATTAACAATTAAATCCAACACCTGCACACGCATTTCATACATTTGAGTGAATACATTTACTTTAGCGCAGCTTAAAAATCTCAAGCCAACGATTCTTCTCCCTCTTATACCAATGCTATATGTTTTTCTACTTTTAATCTAATCGTTAAGGAAAAGAAAAATTCGGGAGAAGAATAAAAATTACATATATATATATACACATACATACATATGCATGTGCATACATGCACACACATACACATATTGTTCACAATTCATGAGAAAATTCAAAAATGTAAATGGGATGGGTATAATGAGGAGGTGTAATAGTCTACTTATTCATACATTTGTTGGTCAGCATATGGGTTGAGATTAATTTTGAGAACGACATCTCTCCATCTCCTTCATAAGGTCCTCGGCATCCTTGGGGTTACGAAACAATCGCGGCTTTTCTTCTCCACAGTTGATGCGAAGGACAGAGGGGAGCGAGTAGTCTAATTTTATATCCCAAAGTTTTCTTTTGATGTGTTCAAATTCGCGCCACTGCTTCGAGAGCTCAGCACTGTAGTCGGGGTAGAAGTGAATTCTCGTCTTGTTGATTTAAAAAAAAAATGCACTTTTGAAAAGTGTTCTTTTCATGCATGTCTTCTGAATGCTTAAATTCTGAAAACAGCAGATTAATTGTTTTTTAGAAGTTGAAATATGGAACAACGTCTACTACTACAGAGCCTGTGTTTATTGTAATGAAGGAACATGTCATTCAGTGCAAGAGTGTGGATCTTTGATGGCTCCAAAAATGGAGGTCGATAACACTTAGCAATGAGATATATCAGGCTTTGGCTACAAAGGCAAAATTTAGCATGATCAATTTGGTCTTTTTTGTGGGATTATTTGACAATAAGGAAAATATAGAATATCACCAGACTAACACTGTTACTAGTAAACACCAACTATAACAATGGTCTCATTCTTATCTGGTTTGGGAAACCCAAAATGTCCTAGTATCTTTTATTCAATGTAGAAATTCAGAGTGACTCTTTATCCTGCTGCATAATATGTACAACCATCATGATTTATATGCTGCTCCTAAAACCTGAATACATAGCTCAGCTGTTGGAGTATAATTGGGGGTATTATATACCTACTATAGAATATGCATTGCATTTAAATAATATAATAGAACCAATCATGACTGACAGAACGTTATAACATGCTTAAATATATAATAAATAAATATAATATATTTTGTACAGCCCAAAATCACAAATAAAAAATAAACCAGTGCAGCAAAACAAGACCGTATTGATCTCTGTATTAATTCATGTTACACCACTGACATGGCATAAGAAATCAAATATAGACTTTTAGATAAATTGTTGTTATTATTGTCATTAATATCAATGATGAGATAATTCATAATAATACTATATTATAAAAAAGTTAAATATTATTGGCATCTGTTAGATGCTATTAATATTCTAGACACACTGTTTTGAAGGTCGTGCAGGGGTCTGCCGGTGGGGCCCTAATTTTTGGTGACACAAGCCCCCATGGGTCTGTGTGCACTCAGGTAAAAGTCCCCACCGGGATAGAGGTATAAGAACACACACACACACACACACACACACACACACACACACACACACACACACACACACACACACACACACACACACACAGACCCATTCAAATCAAGCCTTGAGCAAACACAAACTCAAAACTTCAAAACTTCACGGTTTAGGTCAGTATATTCAGTTAAAAACAAACCAGAAAGTGAATGTTTCTGAAAGGAAAAAAAAAGTTATGTTATCCAATCTTCATTTAAACAACAGAGAATTAACCCTTGAATAACATTTCAAAATTGGTCAACCTGACTTGGTTTGCATGTATCGTTCAAGATAGATTCTTCCAGGAATATATTAATATATGGCATTATTTACTCTCTTAACACTAGACAAGTTTGTCCTGTGAGGAACAAATAGCTTTGCCTGTAGGCTCACAGCTTGAACAAAGACCAGTTAACAAACCACCTTTCCTCTTTTTTCCTGCCACACCTAAACCTGTTGAACAAGAAAGTCACACAATAGATGACTCTGAAATGCTGGAAGGGTATTTTGTTTTTAAAAGGATCATTGTTTCAACATTTGTGTCACTACATGTGAAAAACTTAAAATGAACATTATAAACTGTAAATACAGTACATGAATTCATGAATTTCAATGATATATTGATTTGTTCCATTTTAAGAGCACTGGATGAATTGTGTCGGTGAAAATAAAAAGCAAGCACAAAAGTTGTTTGATTTGTAAACAAAATATTTATTTACAGTTTAATATGGTAGATCACAAATCTCATATATGATTTATAAAAACAACCCACATACAGCTTTATCAGATTTGGTTATAGAATATTTATACGACTCAGAAAAGACTTACTAAATTACTAACATTCATATCAACAACCATACATATACAAATAAGTGTGTTAACATATAAAATTGAATTTCCTCTTTGGGTGTGGTTCCTTTCTCAATGTTTATTCCCATCAAAGACTCTCATGAGGAGTAAAAGTCCAAATACTTTTTGCTCACCCTGGAATATCAACACACACAACCCAGTAGCACCAGTGCAGCTGTCCCTATAAACATGGCTTTGTGAATCTAATTGCAGACTTTCAGATTGCTTTCAGACAAAGTCTTTCCCGGACGCTGGTGCTGAGGCCTCAGATCTGGCAGCTTTGTACCTTGCAGTGTAGGAGTCCTCTTCCTTAGGGGGGCAATTGCAGCAGAGCATGCCCCCTCCGATCAGCATCAAGGCGGCCGCCCCCCACCCGATGTAGAGCGCAGCACCCAACTCTCTCTTCTGGGCGCTGTTCATCAGCGGGTTGTAGAAGTTTTGGATGATGGTGTGTGCCGTCCAGCAGACAGGTATGAGGCAGAGGACCCCAGCTATGATGAACATAACTCCAGCTGCAATGCCCACCTTGGTCTTGGACGAGGCATCTTCCACACAGTTGGTGCATTGCCCCCCGGCTACGCTAAGCAGGATAGCCAGGATGCCCACCACGATGGAGATGATGGTCAGGGCCCGGGCAGCCTGGAGGTCAGCGCTGAGGGCCAGCATGGAGTCATAGACCTTACACTGCATCTGGCCTGTGCTCTGGACCACACAGTTCATCCAAATACCTTCCCATGAGGTTTGCGAGGTCACAATGTTGCTGCCGATAAAAGCAGTGACCTTCCACATGGGAAGGGCACACACGAGGATGGCGCCGATCCAGCCCAGGATCCCCAGAGCTGCGCCCAGAATCTGTAACCCAGCAGACACCATCGTGGAGAGATGATTTCTTTGAGTTCTCTGTAGACTAATTCCTCTCTGGCAGTGACGTACGCCTGGGGGTTGTTTGTCTCCTTCTGTGATGGAGTCGAGTCCTTTGTTGAGTCAGGTGAGTTTGCTAAATGGGAGAGGATTCAGAGGAGCAGGTACACGCGATCACCTTACTGAGAGAGGAGGGGCCATGGAGGAAAAACAGCTCAGCGTCATCAGTCCCTGCGCTTAAGGATCACTCCCCCAAATGCCACAAACGGCAAAACCTGTTCTCCCTCCCCCAACCATCCTGTTTAAGTTTAACAAAAGAAGTAATGTACAACTGCTTTGCATGTGGCTACACATGCATTATTGAACAAACAATTTGAACACAATATGAGCATCTTATTTAAGAAAAAATTATGGTAATAGAACATTTGTTTAGTTCATCTTCCCTCCTAATTCCCCCTCCTCCATTTTCGATTTCACCTTACGCAGCAAGAGGGTGTAAAAATGCCCTGAGTGAGAGATTACTCACTCAGGGCATTACTTTTTAATAACAATACCTCTCGAACAAAACTTCCGACAGACCAAATATGGTCTGCTAATCAGTGATTTTGCTGTATAACACCTTCATAAACCACGGATGACGTACTGCGAGAGTCTAAATAAATAGTTGGAATATCTTCACTAAACTGTGTCCGTTTTACTGCATAATAGATTGTGGTTTCGATTGAAGTCAAGAAAGTTAACAGGTCTCGTGCTTCCTCGTCACTTTTTAAATTTCCAATATCGAATCAATACCAAGATATTTCCCTTGAACCAGCCTTGAATACCAAAGCATAAACATAGTAATAATAATAATAATAATAATTCCATAGCTGCTACGAGCTGAGACGCTATTGCAAGATATTGTATGAGAACAAATTAAAAATAGATTATCGATGAACTTCTGTATGAACATCCTTTGGATCAACCTTTTTATTGTTTAGAAGGAGACATGGTGGTCGGTCACAGTAAATGTGCTGTTAGCTGTGTTTATGTTGACGACCTGCAAAGCTTTTTTAATGCCACATAAAGATGTTTCGCAGCCTCGCCAAAAAAATGTAATGGTTACTTTAAAAGACTAGGGAGGAAGTAATTATGACAAAGACCCATTATCTTTGTCAGATTCATCATTATTGTCATCCACACACACACACCTACACACACACACACACACACACACACACACACACACACACACACACACACACACACACACACACACACACACACACACACACAATCTATTATTTGGAATTTCTCAAAAGCACATAATAATTGTGTGCTAAAGGTGATCAACTTATAACCAGAGGTTGGCACTAGGTGGAACTAAAACTGGATGGAAAACTGGAACATCATTAAACAGATAATAACTTATCTACTTGAACATATGGTGATTTATATATTCTCCATTACCCTCTTTGTGTCATTTACCATCAATTTCCATGTGTGACGCTCCTACAAATTAAATTGAAATGTTGATCAGATTGTGTCCACAATGTGCAGTCTTGTTTCAAAGATGTATCTGTGTAAAAAGCAGAAACATGTATGTGCTTAGTATAGCTGTATTAAATGGCAGGTCTTCTGCAATTCTTGGTGCTATTGTCGACTGCCGTGTACACAGAGGGTATACTTGTAATTAAAAGGTTTTAATAAGGAAACAGACAAAGCACGAAGCATGTGACCTCTGATAAACGCAGGTCCAATGTGATTTCATGACGCTCTCTGGGGTTAGGTAATTACAGAGTCCCTGAAATGCTGAAATGGGCCTTTAGTCATTTTGTTACTTTAAGAAACAGAATTAAATTTCTCAAAACAAATAAGTAAAAAGTGAAGAGGCCATGTGAAATAAAGGCTTTGAGAGAAGCTCTGTTATGTTCAGTCTGTGTGTGTTCTGTGAATCAGAGAGACGATTGTAAGTGTGAGAACATATAAGGTTGTTTTGTTCAGGGAAGATCACAGAAAAAGAGTTATTTCTGGGAAATTGGTGTGGGCGGAGTGTGAAAGGGCGACAAAAAAGAGTCAGTGTTATGATATATGGCGTATCTGACAGGTCTGGATTTAGCAAGTTCTAAATGTTGTAACCCTGACATGAAGGAAAAATGTTGAACCTTGTCTGTTATTCACCGCTCTGCCCAAAGGGAGGCAGCAACTTCTACTTTCAAAACGTTGTGTGTGTGTGTGTGTGTGTGTGTGTGTGTGTGTGTGTGTGTGTGTGTGTGTGTGTGTGTGTGTGTGTGTGTGTGTGTGTGTGTGCGTGTGTGTGGGTGTGTGGTGGAGTACACAATTCATTTCCTAGTAAGTCACAAAAGGTTTAAACCTATAGGAAGCAGAGTTAGCCATTGTTTTAATGCTGTCAGTTTAGTGTGACGCAGTCCGGTGTGAAACTCTACATTTCATTTTATATGTCCACAATGCAGCAATAAAATATACAACTCTGGTTTTGTTTGGAGCTTTTTGCACAAAGAGAACGAAGGATTGTCAGGGGCGGTGTAGCATCGCCCAGTGTTCAAACAGCATTTAATGTGTCCATAAATCTTGAAGCAGCCATTAAATCCAAGGCTACCTCTTTGAAAAGACGTATTACTTAGTAACAGAGTCCCGTTATGGAGCAGTTTCGCCACCGACCAGTGACCTAATAAAGGCTGCCAGTGGAAATCCCCATCTTTCTTTGAAATGGGGAGTTTAAAGTGAAAGGCTGGTGATTGACGAGGAGATATTCCTCCTATATTATTATATTCCTCCTGTAAGTGTGACTTTGACTAAAAAGATTGGTGTGTTAAAGTTAGTTAGTTCGTAAACAGTTTTTCATTCTTTAAATATGGGTTGTAACATCTTTATCAGGTCCTCTCAGGCCAACAGTTTCTATTGAATTATACTGCCACTCTCAGTTTAGGAGCTTGTCTTCTTTAATATAATCGAAGAAGAAGTTACATTTTTCTATGTCATATTTTGTAGGTCAAGTCTATGTACAGGAGCATATCAAAAAGCGTGAGGGCCATTAAATTATGGAGCTGGGAAAGGGGAGTGATATTCAGAAAAATTCTTCAGCACAGATAATACAATACACGATCGTTGAGAAGATGTTACTCCCAACACACTGCGTTACCATAGTTATAAACTGTCGCTTTTAGGTGGCCCTGCCCAACTGTCAGTGTGACAGGAAAACAACACAGAAAAGTCATGTAGCATAACTGCTTGTGTTGAACCACAGATTATGGTGAATTACATCCTCAGAGTTTGCTGGGAGGGACGTCTGTAAATATCCTGCTGCTGCAAACAGCTGCGGATGGATGGAGAGTTCGCCACAATATTATAATTTGCAGTCGGCGGCTCAAATTATCGCGGTGTTTAACGGACATGTGGTGTGATGAGGTTGATGCAACCTTGCAAAGTGAAGTGGTAACAAATAAACCCCACTACTTTTCATTACCACTATTTTGCACCCTATTATTAATGTATGACTTTAGAATTTCTCCAATTTTTGACTTTTCTTCAAATTTTTTGTCACTTTAATCTCAGAGATTGTCCAAGTTTTTTCTCTAATGAATCTTTAATTAGTATCCCGTCACCCAGCTCTGTAATTATTATTTTCTCCCTAAAAAGGCCTAAAGCGTCGCCGTATAAGAGCTACAGAAACTGTATAATTAATGACAAAAGTCCCCTATTTCTTCCGCATGAAACCTGTACAAACATGGACTAACAATGCTCAGTTCAGCAGAACACAACAATATATTAATAACGCTGTAGATTAAGTAGCAGAAATGGCAGCCTGTTGCTCAAGTTTATTTTCAAATGTGACTTATTTTGAACATAGTGCAGGAGTTACTCTATAACTTAGTAGAAATTGGTTACACCCTTAGGTTACCATGCAAGTTAGTTACAAAGTAGAGTCAAGATATAAAATGTACAACTCAAGCAGGAGTCAGTTACTGTTACAACACGGAAGGAAAAATAAATAGAAAGCTAAGAGGGATCGATAACAAGAGAGCCATGGATTCTTCTTTCTTCCACACTTAGACTGAGAGCACGCTGAGTGTGACTTCCTGCTGGTAGCTTCTCTCCCGTTTTACCACTCTGAGATTCCATTACATTGGATTAAAAAACACAAATAAAACCAATAATATATGTACTTCAGGTTCAGAGCGGGACAGTATCAGTATCAGTTCCTGGGAGGACATTTCACAACTGTATTTAGGTTAATACATCAGTGTGTTGGCTCTACTTGCTGAACCATGCACCTACTGTATCTGAATTTCACTTGGCAGTTGACCAAATAGATAAACCTGTTATATACTGTACAGTATAGTCTGCCTTCTGAAATACCCTCTCCACACAGCCAGTTGGATACGATGATATCATTGGTGTTTACTCTGCAGCTGGAGAGAAGGAAGGGCTCACAATATCATGAATCCCACACACGGAAACAGGGGGAATGGATAATCGCTCTGCTGTCTGAAACTCATTTACCTCTCTTGTGAGAGATAGAGGAGCCAGTGAAACTCCACTAACTGCACGCATGTATATGGAGTTGTTCCAGTTTTCACAAGCAAAGAGCTTTTTTGATATGGATCTTAGTGATTAGCAGTTACTCCAAGTTGTAAACTGTGTATCATACGACAAATTTATATCTAGCCTGCCCACATCACCAAAGGTTTTCAGCAGCTTGATTTGGTGTGATGCTTGAAAACAACAGCACAAAACAAACCTCTGATTGATCCTGCGCACCGCTGAGCCACAGTCGTGTCTGTGTGGAAACGATGACGTCATCTCCTTAATTCGCATTGTTGCTTTGTGTAATGAGCCTGCGCCAGAAACAATAACAAAGGCGGATCCCCGGATTGTTTACTTTTGTTAGCACTGCTCGGTCTAATGGCCACTTTACATTTGAACTCAACATTGCTGCACCACTTCATGGACGAGCGGAGGCGTCTCATGCGCCGACTGTTATTTGGGCCTGCTCAAAGTCCACCAGAAACAATGGTTTAGGATCAGGCTTGGTCGAACCAGCCGATGGTGGGAAAATATCCAGAGAGGGATAGTTCTCAATGAGGAGTGGGAGGAAACGTGTTGCATGTCCAGAGCATCGCTCGTATCTGTGAGTGAGCTCCTTCGTCCTGCCATCGAAGGGGAATCAATGGTGATGACATTTCCAGGTAACTGGAATTACAAAATTGCCACAACAAGAGCCAGATATTTATGTCAGCAAAAGCTGAAACAAGAGTGAATATTGGACATTTTTCATAATGTGCAAATAAAAAAGTGTCTGATTTAACAATTTTATTCGACAATAATATATCGGAGCTTTGTTTTTGTTTTGAGCCCACGACACAGCTTGCTGGAGTACACACTGTAGTAGTGCTGTTGATCAGCAACTCCAAAGTCAATAATTTCTTGCTTAAGCATGCAAACAAAGAATCTGATAATATTGACTGTCAAATATGATTTGAATTGTTAGCCGATTGTTTGTTTCCTTCCTAAATACCAAGATAATCTCAATGAATTGCCTTTTATCAGGGTTTATCTTATCATGGTTACAGTGGTAACCATTCTTTAGCAGACGTGTAATGTTGACTAATGTTGAAGTGTGATAATATGTCGCGTATTTTAGATAAAAGTGTGCCCGAGTGTGATAGTGGCACCGGATTGATTACTTGGACAAATAGTCGGCTTTATATGAGATTATTACATGCAGTAGTCCAACATCACAAGAACCACAAGTGGTTTCTTGTTTATTATGTGGAGACAGTAAGATATTTAAAGTTTTAAAAAGGATACTTCTGTTGATTTTACATATTTTTCAACAGCTGATCCTACAACCAAGTATAAAGTGCTGCAGGAATGTGTCCTAAAACCCAGAAATGAGTTCCCTCCTCTCGAAGTTAATGGCTTTTGGTAGATGCTTTAAAAACAAGATTAACCATTTTGTTCTAAATATGTCAATACAAATAGTAATTACTTATAGTAAATACATCACTCTTGAATTTTGACGCTTTCACAGGTCTCACCCATTCGGTTTGGTGAAAACAAACTCAGATCCATTTCCCCGGTTAGCACGGTTTGTTTGGGCTGGTGCGAAAGCTGTCAACCGAACACTGGTGCTGACCAAACAACGAAACCGAGACCGGCTGAATAGAAGACCTCTCTCTTCTTCCAAGGGGACTCTGGTGTGTTTCGTTTGTGATTTTATGTGTTTATTGTTGTTGGATTTTTGTTTAAATTTGGTTTGTGTTTCTTACCAACATGAATGAGAAAACATTGGCAGAAGAAGTTGGTTCACATGAGTCACGTCTATGAAATATATTTGTAACATTTCTAGTTTGGCATTAACTAGAATTTGACTTTACGATTACCCATCACGTGTGTGACCCAGTGGAGATGGTATATGTTATAAAAACAGCTATAAAAACTGTCGTATCATATTTTAGTCGAGGCTATAAAAACATGGCACATCACAACAACAAAAAAGAATGAAAACAGAAAATATATAACAGGAAACAGATGGAGGAAGCCTGCTTTCATTAATATGTGCCAAAGTTCCCTTCCTCAGTCTTTCTCAAACACAATCCCACGCTAAGCAAACATGTACACACACACACACACACATAGAAACACACACACACACACACACAGCTATTAGAATACATGTTTCTATATTCCTTACAGTCTCATGTGGTCACCTATCAACCACATAACAAGCTCGGCTTGGCCAATCATTACCTACTGACAGCAATAAAGCCAACATGCCTCAAGCTTCCATGGGCAAAAGGTTAAACCATAAAACTACTCCTCATCTGAAAAAGCACACACACGAGCACCAACACACCTAGGTGGTAAATGAAGCCAATGCCCAGACCTCGCCTGATTGGTTTGGTTTGACGAGTGATGTCATCTCTTAGGAGGGCCTGACCACTTAGTAATAAAACAATGCACAGATAAGGGTCAGTGACTGCTTAAGAGCAGAAGAACAGAGCAAACTACGTCTGAGCGGACACGTACAAGCAGCAGAGAGTTCGTGGAGGAAGCACACTTTGACAAATCGACACTTCTGGATTCAGCAGCAGGTGCTCTTGGCTACAGATTGAGGAGGGGGCACACCGTGGAAAAGAGGGTCGACAAAGTGGAGCTTGAAGAGCAAAAGCAACCAGGCCTTTTGATATTAACTGGAAAATAAAAGGAGGACAGGGAAGCACAGAAAACCGAGGGAAAGCGAAAATCTAATAAAGAAGACCCGAGAGCAGAGGAAGGACTAATAAAGGAACTTTTTAGCCAAAGGGGGAACGCTCGTCTGAGTGCACTATGGTGTCTCTTGGACTTGAACTGGTCGGCATCATTCTGTCAGTGCTCGGCTGGGTGCTGTGTGTGGTCAGCTGCGCCTTGCCAATGTGGAGGGTCTCGGCCTTCATTGGCTCCAACATTGTCACAGCTCAGGTGTACTGGGAGGGCCTGTGGATGAACTGCGTGTTCCAGAGCACGGGACAGATGCAGTGTAAGGTCTACGACTCCATGCTGGCTCTACCTCAGGACCTGCAGGCCGCCAGGGCACTCACTATCGTCTCCATCATTGTGGGGGTGGTGGCTCTCCTCATATCTATGGTGGGAGCAAAGTGCACCAACTGCATCGAGGAGGAAGGGGTTAAAGCCAGGGTGATGGCCGCCTCGGGTGGCGCGTTCATCGCAGCGGCTCTGATGCAGCTGGTGCCTGTTTCCTGGTCAGCACACACCATCATAGTTGAGTTCTACAGTCCACTCATCCCCTCTGGTCAGAAGATGGAGATCGGGGCGGCGCTCTATCTAGGCTGGGCTGCCGCAGCCCTGCTGATGATTGGAGGGTCCATCCTCTGCTGCAGTTGCCCTCCACAGGACGAGAAACCAACGAGGTACAGCATACCTCCTCAGAGTCGTATGGCATACTCCGCCGCACCGAGGTCAAACGCTCCAAGCTCTTACAACAGGAGGGACTACGTGTGAGGGGAGAGTACAGGACCGAGGGCCGAGTAGGAAGAAATGTGACCTCCTTTATATTATTTTCACTTATATCCTGCTTATTTGTACATTGTTCAGAAATAAGCACAGAACTGAAGATAAATAATAATTGTTGGTAAAACGGTAAAAATGGTAAAAGAGCCTTTGAGAAGAGTTTAAGAATATTATTAAGGAGCAAAAGTGTAAATGTGCAGGTATATATATATATATATATATATATATATATATATATATA
Source organism: Myoxocephalus aenaeus (assembly GCA_038501785.1). NCBI lineage: Eukaryota > Metazoa > Chordata > Actinopteri > Perciformes > Cottidae > Myoxocephalus > Myoxocephalus aenaeus. Next base: position 810,275 of record JBAMJR010000195.1, read on the forward strand.
TATATATATATATATATACTAATCAATGATGTGTAAATATCAAGTATCATACTGTCAACTATTATAAAGGAAATAGAGACACTGTTGTGACTTAATATTTGTCTTGCTATTATTACAAAATGCAGATGTAGTGACATCATACAGTTGAGCAAAATGGAGCTCAGATTGGGCTCCAAAGCAAGGTCAGCATGGCGAAGTGGACTGTAAAAAGAAGTTACGTAAAATAGATATTTGGTTGGGTGACATTGCTATCTCACATTTTCTATCTGTGGCTGTGTTTAGACTGTGTCTACTAAGGTTGATGCTTTTGTGGCTTTTGATGCATTAAGATTGTATGTGTTTGCCAATATTGAGAGAACATTTTGAGTTGTATGCAAATGTTATGGTTTCAGATCTACTGAAATTATTGAAATAACTTAAATAATAAATTAATAAAGATTTTTACTGTGAAACATTATGTGGGCCTAATTTATCCGGGTACTTATTAACAATGATATAGATGATTAATATATGTTTAAATAATTAATACGGTCATGATAAATAGTGACAAGGTTTTGATTCTATATACTTTAGAAATAAAAGTGTGAATTCAAGTAACAGAATTAAGATGTGGTAATAGGAGGGAAAGTCCCTTCTGTTTGATGTCTGATCTGCAGAAACCAACTCTTTCCTCTTTTGAATAGTCAAATGAACCCTCTGTGTTCTGGCAGGTGTGCTCAGAGAGCAGAGCAGCCTGTTAATCCAGCTCCAGGTACTACACACAACCTAGTTCTGTTCCTCTGAACAAACTAAACAAACCTCTTTAACTTAAAGTAAAAGTACTTCTTCCACCACTGACGTACTATTTAGTGCAGCCCCTTATATTCACAGAGGAATGTAAAAAATAGCTATGTAAAAAAAGCAATATCAGTGTAGAAATACCAAAAGGAAAAGTGCTCATTGTGCAGAACCATTTCAAAATATTATATATTATATTATTGGATAATAGGTATTGATGAAGCTGGTAAAATTGGGGCAAATTGGGGCAAACCTAATCTATAATAATACATCATCATTTATTCGTTGATTATATATTTTATATTTATCATCCATTTATTATATCAGCGAACTGAATCCTCTAAAAAAAAACTAAAACAACTCTAAAATAGTGGAAGTATAAAGTATCAAAAACGGAAATGCTGAAGTACCTCAAAATTGTACTCAAGTAAACATACTGAATTACCTCCTACTGGTGACACGATGATTTGTACATATACAGGTGTGTGTTAGTTTGAACTTGCATTCTTTCACTATGATAATAGCTGACTTATTATGGTTATATATGGAGAATATACATTTACGAGCAAAAACAGAGGCAGCTTCGGCTCTTGTTTTGTTAACACACGCAGCTGGTCGACAGGTGTACCGATACAGGTCGCCTTCAGGTTATCGCTGTTATCTCCGCAGTAATGCATCAACTGATGTTGTTAAATAAACACGATGGTACGAAAAACAGAGCCTACCTGTTGTTCGGCCTTGTGTCTTTTTTTATCTATGTGTTTGACAACAACTTTGGATCAGCCTGTTGTCGATGAGCAGCCGGAGCCTCTTGAGATTTAGGTGAGTGACGTCTCCAATGTGCAATCCTCTTGAAAATGACAAAATCATTACATCAGAGGTGCTCGCTTCTATTTTAAATCCAACACATTTACTGGACAGTGTAGATTGATAGCAATCATTGGGAAGTTGGAGCTTGTTCAGTTCAAATTACCTTCAAATAAATAAATAAAGGATAGTTACAAATCTTGCTGTAATCATTCCACTTATCTCTCTGGCCATTAAATAACTCTTCCTAATGTGCTTGAAATGTAAGTGGTGGGGGACAAAGTTCACTGTCTCCTTAGGGGACTTTTTTTTTTTTTTTATGAGGCAAAGGAGGCTGAGGACTGCTTTTGTTTTTAGTTTTTTTTTGCTTTTTGATAAATGGGCACCTGCCTGTTACACTTGAAATACCTTTAATTATGGGCAAGCACACAAAAGAACATCTGTGCAGAATAAAGTTTCCAATAATAAATTATTATTAACTGAATATCTACTGTGGTTTAAATGGAGCTTTTTATTTATTTTTTAAATCCCAATTTCCCCAATAATTAGTACAGAATGGCATAGATTATGGCAGGACATTTTGTATTATTAGAAAAGTATGCACCTGCAATTAGGCATGGGATGATATGAAAATGATTGATTTCACTGCTATCCCAGACAAAATAACTACTATTCACAAAATATTATCCAGATAATCGTAAAAATATGTTTTAAACTGTTAAAATGGCACTAAAACATACTGGAATCCCTTTCCATTACATTTAGTTAAGAAACAAATATTTTTATTGCACAGCTTTTTATGTAAAAGAAAAACAAAACTTGAATAAGGTCATCATAAGGTCATCATAAGGTCATCATAAGGTCATTATAAGGTCCTCTTTCATAAATAAATAATTTACTAAATAGCAATCTTGTATGAGTCTGTTCTTTCTTACATGATAGTTCCTGCATTTCTTTTAATCATTTCATTTCACTACACGATAGCAAGCTAGACAGCTTTCTCGAGTCCCTCTAGATATATTCACGAGTATCCCTATAATGAAGAATTACCACTGTCCATTTATTGTGTTTTTTGTTGTTGTTGTGATCCGCAATAAAATCCTTTATCTTTCCATCCTGAAGCACTGTCAAGCTTTTAATGTCTGACAAAATGTCGAGCTTCCTGACTTAAATTTAAAGTTAACAAGCTGAATAAAAATGTTATTCACAGAACAAAAAAGACAAATCCTTATTTCCCAAGTTTTTTGAATGTAAAGTGTTGTCTAATCTTCAACATGGGTTCACATACTACTACAAGCAATGTTTTCTTCTTCTCTGTTATACACACTTAACTACGTGTGTTTGCAGGAATCATTAAAGAGTAAAGAGTTTAACCGATACTGAGAAGATCCCGCTGTCTGTATGCTAAAGGTGTCGGAGAATCGGCCTATTATGTTTTCTCTCTGCTCATATTTACTTTGGGTGCAGTTATTCCCGTTTCCAGCAAAGCTTTTGGGATTGTTTTCCAAACACCAAATCCTGATTGTTTTAAGACTGGAACCAGGAAGTAACAGAGGGACAGTCTGAGGGAGTGTTTGCACTGTTGTTACTCACAACAAGCATTTCAAGTATATAGCCAGAGGCTGAAGCTACCTCTCTGTTCTGCACTGGGGTTAACTACCTCATAATGCAAGTCTGTGTTTATTTATAAGGAACTATGTTGTTTTTGGGAAAAAATATACGGAACTTCTCGTTCCCTTTTCTCAAGAGACAGACATCTTTCTGGTGACCAACCCCCACCAACCACAGACACACCCTACCAGCACATCCCTCCTCACTCGTCCTGCCTGCCTCCAGCTCTTCTCCTATGTCATATGTGCACAGGTGGTGTTTTTTTCCTTTTTTTTTGTGAAGACGGCCTCCTTTTGACATCATCACCGGGGGACTCCTCCTCACTCCCCTGAAGTATAAAGCAGCTCTTGTTTCTGTGGCAGCATCTCATAGCAACATCACACCCTCTCACAGGTGCTCAGACTTTTCAAGGACGCCAGAGGAGAAGGGCCTTCACTGTAATCTGAACGGTTTGTTGGAAGCGCTGTGAACTGAACTGAACTGAATTTTGTTCTGTCATCAGACCAAGAGTCAGCATGTCAATGGGCATGGAGATCGTGGGCATTGCCCTTGGAGTGATTGGTTTTATCATTGCAATAGTTACGTGCGCCCTGCCAATGTGGAAGGTGACGGCTTTCATCGGAGCCAACATCGTCACGGCTCAGACCATCTGGGAGGGTATATGGATGAACTGTGTTACCCAGAGCACTGGCCAGATGCAGTGCAAGATCTACGACTCGCTGCTGGCCTTGCCTCGGGAGCTGCAGGCCTCCCGAGCAATGATGATCGTCGCCATCATACTCGGGGTGCTGGGGGTCATGATTTCCATTGTCGGCGCAAAGTGCACCAACTGCATCGAAGACGAGCCGTCCAAAGCCAAAGTGATGATCATTGCTGGAATCTTCTTTGTCCTCGGCGGCCTTTTGGTCCTCATCCCCGTTTCCTGGACGGCCAGCGTCATCATCCAGGATTTCTACAACCCCCTCCTGACCAGCTCGCAGAAGAGGGAGCTTGGGGCATCGCTCTACATCGGCTGGGGAGCGGCCGCCCTGCTCCTGATTGGTGGGGCGATGCTGTGCAGCAGCTGTCCGCCAAAAGAGAAGAAGTACAAGCCGCCCCGGATGGCCTACACCGCCCCGCGCAGCACCAGTGCAGGTGGAGGGTACGACAGGAAAGACTATGTTTGAACGGAAGTGTCTGGCAGAGTGATTTAGAAAGCAGGATGAAAGTTTGTTGCACGTGAGTGTTTTTGAGTGTCTTTGTATTTTTCTGTCTAAAACCACAGGGTGGACCCCACAAAAAGACTCCGAAATGAAGATGTGCGTACAAATGTAGAATGTTCTGCTTTGCCTTTGGCTGACATGTTCATTTATAGAACTTTAATGTTTTGCTCTGCTTTATGCAGCAGGTGTGTCTTGTTTAAGACGCTCCCATTTTCTGTAGAACATTAGAGCCTGTTTTCCAGTGAAAAATAACTTGTTGTATTTATGCTTTAACTTCTGTGGCATTATATGAATCCGAAACACCTGCTTCTTGTGAGTGTGTGTTGCTATATCATTAACTGTCGGCCTGCTGGTGTCGTATTTCAGTGCAACCTTCAGTTGAAATGCTGTGTGTTGCTGACAATGACGAGGAAAAGCTTGCTCTCACTTTACATATATTTGGTTGTGTGTGTGTGTGTGTGTGTGTGTGTGTGTGTGTGTGTGTGTGTGTGTGTGTGTGTGTGTGTGTGTGTGTGTGTGCGTGTGCGTGTGCGTGTGCGTGTGCGTGTGTGTGTGTGTGTGTGTGCTTTGCATGTATATTTGCTTAGGCGAGTTTCTACTGAGATTGAAACTAAAGATGGATCCATGATACGGCCCCAGGTAACAACTTTATCTCCCTCCTCACAGTTTCACTGTTTACGGACATAGAAAAGACTGTTTCAGTTGTGATACAGATATATGGAAGTTTATTTTATATTTCAGTAATAAAATGTATTTGAAATGTATTCTAACACTCCACTGTGTGTGTAATAGATTTGTATTGTTTGTTTGTTTTTACATCTATCTTAAGCAACAGCCTGTATGACCTGCTGTCAAACAAAGAGCCAAAGGTCCTCTTTGTGTGCGTTTGTGCGTGTGTGTGTGTGTGTGTGTGTGTGTGTGTGTGTGTGTGTGTGTGTGTGTGTGTGTGTGTGTGTGTGTCTGGGTGTGTGAGACAGCCTGAGGCAATATGACCTCAGCTGTTGTAGGATGTTTGTTTCCACATCAAAAGGATGTGTTTTGTGGTTGCTATTTATCAAATATTTCATCAATTCACATCCGTCTCTTGTTGTTAAGATGTTGTGTTCAGTTTAACATTTTTTTATACTTTAGTGGCCAAACATTGTAAATGTTTTGTTAAATGTAGTAATGCTTGAATTTCAAAATGTGTAGAAGATTTTGAATAAAAGTCAAACTAAGAATGATGTGTGTTGCTTCTGTTCTTCCCCATTGATCAAGAAAGACGGATTAATCCTTTTTTTAGAGAGCCTGAAGAATATAGGAGGGATCTCACAAAGCATGTGCCACCAAACAAACAAGCATCAGTCCAAATCAAATAGTTTAAAAAGCTGAAAGTAGGGTTGGGCTTTGGGAGTTGGGTTCTTTGTATAGCCAGCGGTACAGGTGAGCTTATTCATCTCTCAGTTTAGAGCTTAATAATGCTGAGGTGTAGCAGGTATCGTATGCTGCATTTGGCTACCACACACCTGTCAAAGAGTTCAGCCTGTTGGCAGAAAACAGAAACAGAAAAAGAATAACGCAACCTTTTCCAACAATTGTCTCAATAGTTTTGACAAAAAGCAGAATATTTGACAAACTGACAAACAACAACAGAAAAAAAAAACTCACAACATTTCACAGCCTTGAAACATTTCTAATGAATACATAAATAGAAAATAAAACCAAATGCACTTTATGAGCCCTTAAAGGCAGTTCTCTGCCACCAGGTTTTACCAATCAGTCACACACACACAAACACACACCCACACATTCGCCATTCCCTTGTAATCACAAAGGACCATGTTCAAGGTGGGTCAGTGACTGGAATTTGACCAAATCACAGAAATAAGTGCTGAAGGATGTCAATTAACTTTTATTAGACACTCAGAGCAACTGACGAAGTATAATGAGTGAGATAGTCAACACAGAGTGGGCAGCTCAAGAAAAGACAATAATTTTAACAAAATTAGAAGGTAAACGTTGACATTTTGTCATTATTGTTAGTCGCAAGTCATGTGACTTGTTTGACATTCAAACTAAGTGGTTTTGTTCTCTAAACCCCAACTTCCTGGGAAGACAGACGGTTGCAAACTCCTCTGTCCATAGAATAATCTCTGTCAACTACGACACAAGAAAATCACAAATCATGGTATGCTTGTTGGTTGGTTAGTTAGTTTGAAAATGTATTAAATCAGAAATGAAAAAAAGTCGTTAGTTGCAGCACTGTGTTAGTGCTAACAAGCTATTTAGCATAAATCCATGTTGTTTGCGTGCCTGTGTGCGTGTACGACACAAACATTGCTTCGTAGCGCTACTAGTGGTCAAAAACTGCACATGGTACCTTTAATATAATTAAATATGAAGGAAAAAGAAGAAATAAGACAAGGGATTTCATCACTCCATTGTAGACCCCAATGTGAAGTTAATCAGCACAGGTGATGTTGTACCTATGAAGTGAACAAAGTGAGAACTAGAGCCGCATGACATGGCAGGAAAAAGGAGTTATGACAAGAGAATAAAGGCCATTGTGTCCACAGATGTTGTTGATCGAACATTTGAATGACAACTTCTCTTTCCAGCGGGAACACGTGAAGTTGACAGGTAGCAGATTTCTGACAAACAAGATGAGGACCCAACAGCAAAGTCCAACAGGTACCTGATAAAGACTCTAGAAAGTATTAGCCCAGGTTATCACAGATTTCTTTAACCTCGCTGACTGATCAGTTGTAAAGTTGTGCAAAGTAGATAAACCATCTGTTGCAAACTCTTCATCAGGCGTGGGTCAAAAAAACATGTTATATTTTAGATATTATTATTCATTACAAAGCTTAAAGGAGTCGGAGGAGATGTGGTTAGGTACTACCACATAAGCTGTAAAATATGAGATAAGATAAGCAATAACACAATAATCTATATATCAATTACCACATTTTTGTAACATAAATTTGCTCTAAATCTTCTATTTTGAAATAAAGATGCAGGTATCTCTGGTAATAAGGAATGCTGTGATCTATCAGAGCCAAAGCTTCAGTAATTCCATGAAAATATTTCTAAAGTACAACTAAATAAATATCAGATATTTCAGTGCCACAAACACAATCTGATGACAAATATTTTAGAAAATAAAATAATTTATTTGAGAAAAAAAGGCGCCACAGCGATCAGAGTTTGGTCCTCGGCACAGGTGTCCTGATGTTGGAGATAAACTATCTCGGCAAAAGGTTCTGTAGGATACCTAAACTTTTTTTTTTACCATCCGTGACAGCAATGTTGATATTGTTTTCACCTTGTGAGTATGTGTGTGTGTGTGTGTGTGTGTGTGTGTGTGTGTGTGTGTGTGTGTGTGTGTGTGTGTGTGTGTGTGTGTGTGTGTGTGTGTGTGTGTGTGAGTCATCGTGGCAAAATGTCCTACTGTAGCAGGAACTTCATCTGAAGAGGTTACTTTACCAAGCCTTTGTCTAGGTGTGGACAGACTTTGTCGATGCGATAGCGTCACAAATGTGTAAGGTGCCGTCACAGAACTTTGTTCAGGTGTGCCGTTGAGATCTAAATGAAGGCCGGAGTCGAAGGGCACACGAAGTAAGGGGGTAGGAAGTGGGGAAAGGGCCATTGCCACTACCACTTTACACCAGTGGCCCAATTTGGCATTGCGTCTGTGATCGCATCGCAAGAGGGACTCCAGTTTTAAGATGTGGTTGTTGTTCAGTTTCCTGACTCATGCCAGTGTTTTTCCCTGAAAGCAGAACATTCCTTTCCTCTATCCTGATCATTCTGAAGCTCTTATCAGGAAGCTTTGAGCTGTCTTTTATGACTTAATGACTGAAACGTCTTCAAACTATTTATATCTGTATTCGGAGCTGTTGTGAAATACTAAAATAGCGACTAATTGGACAGAAATATTTTGGCATTACCGCTTATATCAAAAGACAGATACAAAACAAATACCGCCTGACCCCGTTTTGATATCAGGATACAACAAATCCTGTCAGAGAAAGAACTTTTCCAGGAAAATGTCTGACTTTTCTTTTTTATACAGATGTATATATAATATGTGTTTATGCACTGTAAGACATTTCAAGCCAGTTCAACTTGCAAACGAAAGTTCACCTGCTGACTTGAGAAATCTAGTTAACTCAACTTGAAATTTCCTTTGATTCAACTGATAAATTAAAGTTCATAAGGTTGATGTAACTACAACGTTCTAGTTGTCTCAACATTATGATCCAAGTTGTCAGAGTTGAGTGAACTGTTTGTCCCTTGTTGTTTGAACTTGATCCACCAAGTTAAAACAAAGAGTATTTTTACATTATCAGTTCGAGAAAACTTTCCTTAGCTAGTCAAACAAACGCACATTTGTGCTTTTATGTAACACAGTTACAAGTTAGAATAACTTTACCATGTGTATACAACTTGCCATTTCAAGTTAAGAGGACTTACATTCCAAATTTGTTTCAACTTGCATATAAACATTATTTTGACTGACAATTTAAAATGTGTTTGCTTTATAGAAAAGAAATGACCAACAATTCTTACTTCTGTTCAAAAGATATAACATTTATTGGAAGAAAATATACACAGACTGAAACATTCGCTACAAGTACATCTCTTCATACCCAAATACAAGTGGAGGCAATCTGACAGATATGTGTGTGAATGGGTGAATGATGACAAGTAGTGTTAAAGAGCTTTGAGTGGTCGGAAGACTAGAAGAGAGAAACACAAGTACAGTCCATTTACCACATATAGCCGAGCAGTTTGCTTCTGAGCCCATGGAGTCTTGCTGAGCACTGGTCCGGTTTAATGTTCATGAAACTCAAAGGTGTCGTTCATATTACGGGGGTTACTCCAGGTTAAGGCAGTAGATTGTGCCATCAACATGAACCCTGTGGACACGTCTCTGAGCTCATGTTGGATGATCTTCTCTGCTGCCTCGGCCACATCGAAGACTTCCAAAGGAAGTGAATCATGCAGAACGCCTTCGTGTCCCATCAACAGTCCAACCTGCATTCATCCAGGGTTTCTCCATGAACCTGAAGACATAGAAAGGCATTCACTTCTTAACTCACATCTCCAAAATAGTACTAGTTCAATGTTTTGAGAGTCCTCATTAAAAATCCCTAAAACAAAAAAGGTGAAGGAAAGGGTAGTTTACAATTATACAAAATCTCTATAAAAATGTGTGTGGCTATGGGTAATAAAGCTAATGAACATAACACATGTTACCATTGTCGCATTACAACCATTGAGTGTAGTAAATGTGTAAATACAGTGTCTTACATCACACATCCGGATTATGTCGGAGGAATCCTCTGAAAGATAGTAGCATGAAGACCAAGCAGGACAGCTGTTCTTCGGTTCTGGTTTGTATCCTACAAAAACAGACAAGAGAGATGAATGCAATACCAAAGGTATAATGCTAACTTGAGTACAGAGAAGGCCTAAACACCACCGATCATGTCCATGATGCTGCTTACGATGCTGGATTATTCTTCTTTGTCCGTTAGAGGAGAATGCACAAAACTTACATTTCATGTCACGTACTGGACATTCTTGATGACATCTGAAAACAGAAAAAATCAAATGAATTGCACATTTAGTGAAAATTTGTGTTTCAGAAAAATAAAACACACATCTAATATTTGTATTTCATATAAATATAACATGCGTTTACTTTACGCTCAAATTATCAATCTTTTACATTTCTAAATATTTAAAACAAAAACAGGGATCAAGCAATTTTGAAACAAAAATCCTTTACAAAAAAAAGTATAAACCAAGTATTACACATCTAATATTCAAATACACTTTGTGGATTTATTATATAGATATGCTGTTTTGTCTTATGCTAGGCTAGACGCAGGAATAAGGGAATAGAAAGTTCTGTCTGTCACAAGGGTCCAACTGACCAAACCGCACCCTAGCAGCAGACAGAATGAGTCAGCCAGATAGTTGAAGAACAGAAAGTATAAACATGATCACAACTGTCTCTTGGAGCCATAAATGGCATTAATGGGTGGTATTGACAAGACAAACAAGTGGCTGATGCAAGAGTAAGTTCCACTTACAAAAGGGCGGGCTCTACAACTATAACTGTGTAACTGTTATTCAGATCTCACTTGGCGCTTGGCTGTAACAGACTTATACTCTGTGGTGTGATCTCCAACGATCTTTGCTTTAATAATAAACTTGCTTTAACAGAAGATTCTATGACTCTCCCACATCAACTAACTCGGCGAAGCAGTAGGCTGACTTCAACAATTTCCAGTCAGTTTATTGGGTTAGCTCAAACGTGTGCAGTATAAGGCAACAGCCCTGCAAGAGTTTCAACCTTGATGTTTGAAATATTCTGTTTTAGCTTTGTTTATGTATAAGTGAGACCGTAGATTGTGATGTTTAAATATATTACATTTACTGTAGAGTACGAGAAACACCTCAATACAATCCAATTCAATAGAGCAAGTCTCAAGAATTAGTATTGCAACACGGTCTGTGCTCAGTGCGCTGCTGCGTCCCTACATCATGCTCTGCATTAATATAAGTCATTACTGGCATACAAACTAAATATTAACACATTAATACATACATTTTGCCTACTGTCAGGTCAAAATAAAATACAAAGAGCAAGCAAATCATGGGCAGTGACTCTGCCGTTCAATGTGAATCCCTCAGCCTTAGGGGAGAGCGGGGTAATGTGAGACATTTTTTACATTTGCTCCCCTCCAGGCGAGCTAAAATGATATATCAGTAAAATGTACACATTTCCCATTAATTCAGGTTGTTTCCTAGCAATGTAAATGATCAGAATGTCTTCAGGACAAAGGGCAGTGAAAATATGATTGTTTTTAAAAAAGTGGTCTTGTGTCTCACTTTACCCCATCTTAGGGGTAAAGTGAGACAGACCAGAGAAATCAACGGGGTAAAGTGAACCACTTACTTTTTCCACTTTAAAACTACCATAACAACACATGTTGTAACAGTTAGAATCCTGACAGCTAGATTGACAACCACACATTCCAAAACTAATATCGGACTAGTAACAGAATCATGGGGATTGGTCAAGTAAGCACATTTTTTAAAACACTTGAAAGTAACTCCGAACAAAATCATATAATATAATTCAAAATGTTTTTATTAACATTCAAATGACATATAGAACCGGTTAGATTAGAACACAGTCATGGAACCATAATCAGAACCAGCTAGAACAGCCTGGGAGTCAGAACACAAGACTAGACCCACCTAGATTAGAACATCAGCCTCATACTCTATAACAAGGCCTACTCTACATTCCAGCCCTGAAGGTTACAGGGAAAGGTGAAGAGTTGCTCTCTCCGTGTGGTTCCTCCAGGCCTTTTAGGTTGAGGCAGCTTCTTCACATCACCTTTAGGAACATGTGCCACATCATTTTCCTTTATAGCAAACGTGGGTCTCTCCCACTCTTTCTTGTTTCCCTGGATTCTTTTCAAAGAACTCCCCCACTGTAGTTGTATTGAAGGCTGTAGCCCTTCCCAGGGATGTTGCCTCCGGAGTACGGACAGAGAGATGGCGACGTGCTAGGAAGCTGCCAAACCACTCTTCTCCTAAAGAGTAGAGAATTAATTATTATAAGATGTAGCTTTGTGGCAAGATCAATTAACCTACAGAATCATGTGATCTCTTGCACACCCTAGCCATTGTTTCTCTGTCCAATTGGCAGGGACAGGGATATTGTTTTTCTCTGCATATTCAAATGCCAGTTCACGGCACTTAACTGGAGCAAGGCCATGAAACTGGTCAGCTAGTTGTTTCAGATGTTTGGCAAGCTCCTCCTCCATATCATCTGTGAGTATTCTCTTTGCCTCAGCTACTGCACCCCAGGCTACTGATTTTACTTTCCCTTTCTCTTTTTTCTTTATGAATCTTTGGAGGGTGGTCTTGTCAATATTTCTATCCCTTCCAGCTTTTCTTAAGGACTTCTTTCCTTGCATGACCTCAGCGGCTGCACTCTCCATCTCTGCGAGGGGTGTTTGGCCCCAGGTTGTCTTCCTGGTGTAGTTTCTTGGCGTGATGGCTTTTCTACAATGTTTATGACATTAAAAATTAAACATATGTAATATAATATTACACTAAAATATGTTTAAGACTAAACGTAACTTGTGCTTCATGGTGGGGTAAAGTGAGACAGTGTCTCATTTTACCCCACAGCCACTATTTTAGAAAAAACAACATCTCTTAGCAATTCAGGCTAATCTTCAGCTAGCATCAATCACATGGTTTTATATGTTGGAAGTTCATCAACATGTATGATATAAGTTGTTCTACCTGAATCAATTTGCTTTGACACAACAGTTGATTTAGTTCACAGCAAGAACATTTACTTTTACATACAAAAAACACATTTTTGTGAAAAAACATACTTACCACAGCACCAGCACCAACTTCTCTTCATGGCAAGGGGGGAATGGGAGGGGCTTGAAAACATAATGGTCACATGACCACAAATGGGTTCCTTTGCCTAGATACAGGGGGGTGTCTCACATTACCCGGTGTCTCACATTACCCCGCTCTCCCCTATGACTCTATACATTCAGACTGCTTAAAGTTCGTGTTAGCTAGCTAGCTAAAACGCGCTAGCTAGCTAGCTAACCGAACAAGCCAGTTGGAGGGGGAGGGGTGTTGAGCGAAAAACGTAACTTAAATGAAGCATGACATAATGAAAGAAAATTGTGGTCACTAAAACATGAACCAATAGCTTATACTTCTACATTAATTATGTTTTATCAACTGCAGGACAGATAAATAGGTCAACCATTTGTCTTAGAAGAAGTTATATTAAGGGACATTGTTAAGCTAGCTAAACATTAAAGCCACAAAGTATCTAAGCCTTTCCAGACCATTGACAAGCACGAGCTACGTAACTGTGTTACATTGCCCTTGAATATTTCCGAATATAATCTAAATGAAAACATATAGAGGTGGACAAAGATTTCTGAGGTTGAAACAGTCATTGAAACTGTCACAGTGCACCAGTGAAAGCAGAAGTATTAGAGAAGCAGAAGTTATAATCCTTTGTATCATAAACCAGCAGTCACCCGTCACTGATCCCACGAGAGGCAGTTGTGAGTCGACCCTCTTACACGCTCCTGTTGGAGTACATTTATTCAAGCAACCTTTTCAACTTCTGTACTCTTCACTTTGGTCTAAAGATTCTGAATGTTTTTGTTTCTGTGGCTACAAATCATGACGTAATACATGACAGCATCATCTTTTATTGAAGGTTTATGTGACAGTTTAGTACATTATCTGACACAGCTTCTTCTGCTGAAACAGCGTCTCACTCAGTGGTTTATAAAGTTTACTCAACATCAAATAAAAGGAGTGATGGTTAAAATACAGTATGTGTATAATGTATTACTGTGTACTATACTATCGGGTGTGTATAATGTATTAGATATCAATAAAAAAATGCGTAGGTTGCTTTTTAAACTTGTGAAAAGTACATTACATGACATTTCATCATTTAGCTGACGCTTTTATCCAATGTGACTTACAATAAGTGCATTCAACCATGAGTACAAACTCAGAACAACAAGAATCAAGAAAGTACAATTTATTCAAGAAAGCAAAACTACAAAGTGTTATAAGTGCTACTTAAAGTGCTACTTTCTTTATTCAAGGCATCGTCGGAAAAGATGTGTTTTAGTTTACGGCGGAAGATGTAGACACATCCTGCTGTCCTGATTTCAATGGGGAGCTCATTCCACCATTGAGGAGCTAGGACAGCAAACAGTCGTGACTTTGTTGAGTGTTTAACTCGCAGTGCTGGAGCTACAAGCCGATTGACAGAAGCCGAACAGAGCGAACAAGCTGTTCTTTTTGTTAACTATTTTCCCTGTCCAATAACTTAATGAAATAAAAATAAAAACATGCTGCATACAGTATGTGGGACAGTGTAAGAGTGTCAACTAAAAGAGCATCATTGTTTTTATTAATCCGTCTCTATGAGAATAAAGTCCAAGTTTTCTGTCTCCATATCTATTTAATATAGTCATACATATGTACATGTATGTATGAAGAGCAACAAGTTAGCCAAACACATCAATTCTCCTTTATAAGTTTAGCAGTCAAACTGGGCAAATACCTTTTATTTAATTTCTTCATAGAATGAGATGTTTAAATCATTCCTGATCTTTTTCTTATTGTTAAAAAACTAGGAAAAAAAACGCATCACTGACCTGCTTGTCATGCGTGTGTGCATGTGCAGGCACTTTGAAAAGAGCAGGTTGAGAACAAAGACTGTCTTTGCTGTGCTCTGTGTAGCATGAAGAAGAGCTGACGCTAGCTGTCTGATGCTCAGCTTCATTACTCAAGAAGTAAAACCACAGTACTCAGGGACGGAGGGCCGGGGTGAAATGTCAGCAAAGTCTGACCATCTTCAAGTCAAATGGAAGAACAAATGCACCTTTAAAACTATCTATGTCTACCTTGACAATGATTTTATGCAATATTCAGTCATAAAAAGTCTTTTGATTCTTGTTTTTTTCTTCATTTGATCAATGTTGATTGAATCTTAGATATTTTTTTATAAAAAACAAAACAATTGGCCTCCTTCCTCCCCTGCACCCAGCCAGCATGTCCATGTGGGGCCCATAAGGTTTAAATTTGGGCTGCAGATAAGGGTCCCAAGTGGGTTTGTCCGCAGTTTCCACGGTGGCCTCACCTGTGTTTGCCCATACTGGTTTCAAGTTGGTGCGGACTGGGTTTATTCACCGGTTTATTCACCGGTTTATTCATCGACTTTAAGAGGGATCTGACTGGGCTTTAAGTTGGACCCAAATTGGCTACATTATGGGTTTCGGTTAATAAACCCGTATGGGCAAACACAGGTGAGGCCACCGTGGAAACTGCGGACAAACCCACTTGGGACCCTTATCTGCAGCCCAAATTTAAACCTTATGGGCCCCACATGGACATGCTGGCTGGGCATATATGCATCTACTTTTTTATTGTAGTTTTAAATGGATATGGATAATATATTGTATGTATTTCATCATATTTGTTATTGTAAAAACACTAGATCTGCCATTGGGTTGCAATTTTCCAACTGGCTGTCAATACAATAGCAGTTAGAATGAACTTAAATGATTCTTTTAAAGCCAGCATTTCAAATAATTGAATTACTTCAGATTTAAGATATTGTTGACATGAATCCATTAGCTTCAGAAACATGGTGCTGGCACTATGTAATACTTGGTTTAAGAAAAACAGGAGCTTTGGCACAATGTTGAATAGAAAGAAGAAGAAAAAAGCAAACTCATCCACCAATTCCCTTTTCTCCTCTCAGTTGAATCTGTACCGTGCGCTCCCCCCGGCCTCTGTCTCATGCAGTCACTATGGCGACAGCTCACAGCATGCTTTATCCCAGAGGACATCTCTCCCATGCATGTTTGCAAGGCAGGCCAGGCTCTCCATGCCCATAGTCTGGTTGTTTTTATGTTCCTGTACACGGCAAGAGCCATGCACATAAGCCATGCACATAAGCAAAATAATAATATAAAAATACAATACACATAAGTAAACTCTCCTGGTGTACAGTGTAAAAGCGTCCACAAAGCAGCAGCAGTCCAAACATAACATGGTGTTTTAGCATTTTTCACAACGAAAGAGCAGCTTGGTGAGGTAAACATCGACATCTACAGACGTGTGTGTCCTCTACAAGGCAATGAAAGACCTGATCATCTACGGCCAGCTGTTCTTACAGAGGGAGCAGCTCCATTCAGTGCAGTGAGGATGTCATTTTGTTGGGGAAGAGAAGGTGTAGCCCACATCGTGCCGCTCTGGCGCCACCTAGCGGCTCAACAAAGCAACGTGTATATTTGTACTTCTTGGTACTGCCTTTTCCTCCTCTTTGATTGTCAAAATGCAAAGTGCATGCATTTAAGAAAGAAAGTGTGTTGACGGCAACCATATTTAAGAAATCAAAAATGAAAACCCATGTCTAGGGCTATGAAAAGGAGTATTTTTACAATCAAACCAAATATGACAACCCTGCCTTTTTTCGCTCTCATTTAAAATAAATAATAATAATAATAATAAAATGAAAATATATATAATTATGTATGTGTATGTATACACACACACACACACACACACACACACACACACACACACACACACACACACACACACACACACACATATATATATATAATTGTATATTTGTGAGGGTATGCGCATAACACAGCCTGAGAGACTAAACTCAGGGAAACAAGTTCATAAAATACTGTGCGTGCTACGTCATGACGCAGCATCAGCTGTTCCCAGACCGAAGCTCCATTCAATCCCCACGACCTCCGGGCGCTCCGTTTCTCTCTCTCGGAGTCCCTGCTGTCATTGTGGCCGTTTAGAAACGCACATGCGGTTCGTCGATCGCCCGGTACGGAGTATATGCTGCTATGAGTGCTTTCTGTCGCCTGATCCACAGAGGACTGCTGAGGCTCCGGCCGTCATGCCGCTTGTTCCCCGGGCAGCAGGACGTGTGTGCGGGGGCCCCGGTGGCCCCGGTGGCTCTCACGGTCCGGACAGCGAGCTCATCCAGGTACCCCTGCTAGCTCCCCGGCTAACTGATGCCCTCTGCGCGGTGTGATGGTGCTGGTGGACAGCTCGATGTTTATCTAAAGCGGCCTGTTCCGTTGGGGATGATCGTCGTGTCTTTGTTTCTCTAAGAGCTAATATGACCGTTAACTTTACACCGTTTACACCAATGACATTCAGACGGTTAGCAAGAGGGTTCACCGCAGCACAGCTATCAGCAAAAGAGGGTGTTAGATGTGGATTCCCTGTCTGATGCTTTATTCTATTTGGTTATTATACAAGACGATGATCGGTGTCATATTTAGTATATAATACGCGATGCTACACTACGCTAAGCTGCCAGGAGCTAAAATGAATGCTGTCTAATACGACCCCCCTTTCAATAAATCCTGTATTCATGAATGTTACACTGGGAGGTTTCTGTTGGAACTGGTTTAGAGGGGAATCGTTTCAACTTAATGTCTGTGATATTGATTTTGTACAGAGAAAAGGTTCCACACAGTAATGTTGAGGGGTAGTTAATGCAATCTGATCTATTAGCAGAGGCGAGTACTCACATATTATACTCAGGGAAAAGTACTGTTACTCTAAAGACGTTTTACTCAAGCAAAAGTACTTGTGTAAAATGTACTAAAGTAGTTTAGTTAAATTGTAAGAATAACATGTGATGTAAAACTACTGTTAAATTAAGGAGTAGGCTATAAACTATATGCATTAAATATCCCATTTCGTCCAAACATACAAAAAACTCTACAGTCTGGTCAGACAACTGATGAATTATACATAATATGTATATGTTAAATATACAGCTGCCTTCTTCAGTGTAGCCTCACAAGAATTAATCAGAAAAGAGAGAAAACTCAGACAATGAAACTAAAATGATCGACCCCAAATAAAACGAGCTCTGGACAAAACGTCACCACCATGACAACATGTACACACACATTACAGCAAAGCAGACACTGCACAGTGTTAACACACCACACACACACACACACACACACACACACACCACTACTCATTTGCCACAACAAAGTAGTCGTTGGCGTTGTCATGTGCAGAGTTCAGCAGTGTGTTGTTGGACTCACTTGTCTGAGTGACAGACTCAAACTTCTCTAGTCGTTCCTTCACTCAAAGCATAACGTAACCAGTCCACTCACTAACTAACATGTTTAAGCATCAGGGTTTAACAGTTCTGAACAGCAGAAAGTCCTCACACACCTCACTGAAGGTGCTGAGGTGCAATACTGCTCACTACAACCACACCCTATGTGTGATCCTTCATGTAACTGCTTGAATTGGCCCAGACCCGTAAACTCTGCAGCCTGTGAATGCAGACATTTTCTAAAGTAAAATGTCTGCAGTGTCACCACTCTGAACGTGGAGCTTTGCCCTCCTGCGGCCGCAGACACTTCTGCTGCTTCTTCTCGGCTGTAGCTGCTGATTTATCTCTTTTCGTGTGACTTTTGTTTTCACTCTGTAACAGATGCAACTTGATATGTAGCGAGGAACAATACGTGTGATGAATAGGGCTAAGGAAAAGCAGAATTACCGATTGTGGTCTACAAGTAAACAATGAACGACTTTGATACAGTAATAGTGTTGCTTCCACCACCGTATATTAGCAACTGTCATTTGCATTTTTCACTATTTTGTCACATTTTAGAGACAGAGTAAATAAATGAAAGATCCAACAAATAATAAACAGATTAATTATGAATGTTCGTCGCAACCCTAATAGAGTTGAGTCATCTCAACAAATCTTGAATATTAAAGCTTCACATAAGACTCTTTTTAGAGCTGTTCTGTAGGTGCTAATGTACCCTATCTACAGTGGAACATTTACATTTTAAGTCAATGACTTTTCCAAATTATACATAATAAATGTTAAGTGATTTATTTATTTATTAAAAACATATTTAAACACGTCACACATCATTGAACGACGCTGCCACTACCTTCTTCTCTTTGCAGGTGCTCTGCAAATATGTGTAAGCAATTAAGTCAGCATTCCCCTCCCTGACAGTTTCCTCTGTTTGCAGAGTTTTGTAACTTGTATGTATTACTGTTCCTGTAGTTCTCACCACAGACATTAGCAGATTCTATCTGATCTTTCTAACTGTTTTTCTGTCCCTCAGCCCAGTGAACTTGACCTATGATGTCTTTGATGGGAAGGGGGAGAGCACTCCCCTGGTGTTTCTTCACGGCCTTTTTGGCAGCAAATCTAACTTCCACTCAATAGCGAAGTCCTTGGTGCAGCGCACAGGCCGAAAGGTAATGCAGTGATGAAGACATCACACCCGTCTGTTGTTCCACCCAAAACAATTCACCTTTATGTGGTTGAGTTAGTTCTCAGCCGCCTGACAATAGCAGTCTTATAAAACCAGGCATTGGAATGCACAATCAACCAGTGTGCTGCCAGTCATTTGATCCAACTCCTCACCAGTCTGCACAGTTGTAATAAATACTGAGAGATAATCTGCCCTTTGGCTTGCTGGAGGAAACTCATCACCTGATGTGCACAATGCGGCCTTTGTTTGTGCTGCCACTTTTAAAGCCCCCAAAAAACAATCCAGCTGACGTGAAAGTGTTTTTGTTTCCGCTCTGTTGGCTCTTTCCCCCCATTCCAAGTGTCCTAACTGTCCTTTGTCCAGTTAGGTGCTGACTGTAGATGCCCGTAACCACGGCAACAGCCCTCACAGTTTGGAGCTGACCTATGAAGCGATGACCGCTGACTTGAAACACCTCCTCGCCCAGCTGCACATTGAGAAGTGTGTCCTCATCGGCCACAGCATGGGAGGGAAGACGGCCATGACGACCGCCCTGACGCAGGTTAGCAGCTGAGAAACGTCCCCGGGACTTTATGATGACGCTGCAGTCCTCGTTCTCACTGTACATCCCTGTCCTCTCTGAACCTAATAATCCTCCTCTGGTCTTCATGCCACAACTAGCTGTCCTGTTTCCATTTTCTCATTGGTTTCCCCCCAATCACATCTCCCTCCCCACCGGTTTACACCCATCTGCCTGTCTGTGTTTGCAGTCTGGTTTAGTGGAGAGGCTGGTGGTAGTGGACATCAGTCCAGCCCAGACCACCACACGCACCAACTTTAGCTATTACATCAAGGCCATGCAGGAGGTGAAGATCTCCAGCGACATCCCACGTTCCACCGCCAGGCGGATGGCTGAGGATCAGCTGCGCAGTTTAGTCAAGGTCAGGACGCCTCCTCTGCTCACAACCTTCTAGTTTGGCATTTGAAAATGGCTTTAACGATTGTGTCTAGAACTTTATGAATTGAATATACAAATCTGGATTGTAGCTGCTTTAAAGTCAAGCTGTGAAACAAAAAATGGATTTGTTTTGAAAACGGTCTCATCATTAACTGTCTTTGCCTCCCTCAGGAGCGCTCAGTGCGTCAGTTCCTGCTCACTAACCTGGTGGAACAGAATGGCCGCTATGCCTGGAGGGTCAACCTGGAGGCCATCTCGGCGCACCTTGAAGACATCATGAGCTTCCCCAACTTTGACACAGTCTATGACGGACCTACATTGTTTTTGGGTGGAGCCAGTTCTGCTTATATCAGGTATAAAACACCACAGACAGATGGCTTTTTTTTTAAGGGAACATATACATAAGCTTAGAATACTGAACATGCCATCTATTATAGCGTTCATAGACTCAGTCTAGTGGCATTGCTTGTTCGTAAATGGGCTTTTCATGATTTTCTCTGGAAACGAGGCTGAGCATGAACAACCTTTTCTCAGTCTGAACAACCTGCATCATACCAGTCCCGAAGGTTCATATCTTTGATTCTTAGGCTTGAACTGAATGTATTCTGAATCCATATCTCCATGATCAAAGCAAAAAGTAGAATTTGCACACGTTTCGTCGTTCTCACAATGTTTTTATATTTACTGCTGCGCAATGTTTCCATCAATCAGATCTTATTAAGCCACAAACAGCACTAACCAACATCACATTATTTATATTTATATATATATATATATATATATATATATATATATATATGTTAACCCGCTACTATACTATGTATGTATGTATGTATGTCTACATAATCTGGGTTTGGCTAGTAATGAATAATAATAATAATAAAATACAAAGCCAACACCCAATAGCAATGACATAAATACGTCACCAAACATCAGCACTAAAAAAACAAATCGACCACAACTCAATTCAGCTTTCAGTAGGGTTATTCAACCAAACCGGCCTCATAGTTCACTCCACCCGGGAAAAAAGACCACTTTGTTTTCTCCACAACCTAAAACAGTTCAGTCCAATCCAGGACACAGCCACAACAACAAAGACAACTCGGAACTCCGCTCCGGGTTTTCACGCGGCTCCTCAGACAAAACCAATGATGAAATCAAAATATAAAATAACAACAGCATCTTAGATAATCGCTTCTGTATTCGCAGTTCAGAAATGGTGGTTATTTACAAAAGGCTAAACAGTCAGGTTTGCACCAGCTTCTCCTGCAGAAACTCCGACCTGGAAACGCAAATCCACCAGAGTCTTGTCTTCTCCTGACACGGACGCTCGAGAAAAGGCTTCACTTTCATTGGATTGGATTATTGGAAGGATTATTGGAAGATTGTGGGAATTTTCCCATTGGAAGCATGAATGAACACACCACCCACAACAACAATTGAAATAACCTTTCATTCACACACACACACACACACACACACACACACACACACACACACACATATATATATATATATATATATATATATATATATATATATATATATATATATATATATATATATATATTATAAAATGATGGCAATTCTCAACAGGCAACCAAGCGGGAAAGCATTTCCCCATAAATATAAACTGCATACATATGCAATAAAAGAAAAATAATGATGACAATAATTGTACAATTTAACCAGATAAAATCATAAGAACCATGTCAACACCCCTGATAAAATGATTAGTGACTTTGAATTTACTGGATGAAACTGCATGTGTGAACACACCAGCTGTGTTTCATCGTTCACTGTTCATCTTCCTCTTCCTCTCGTCTCTTTTTCCCCTCACACCGCCTCGTTTTACCTGATATTCTAATGACTCCTCCCCCGTGTCTTCACTCCTGATCCAGCTCCGACGATTACCCAGAAATCCAGAGGCTGTTCCCTAACGCTGACATCCAGTACATCCCAGATGCGAGCCACTGGATCCACGCAGACAAACCCTTAGATTTCATCAGCTCCATCAGCTCCTTCCTCCAGTCCTAGCTGCCTCCTGCCTCCGCCTCAGGACTTTTTTAATGCTCAGCACTCCTGAGCGAGCCCAAAATGACGGTTAGTATTCTGCAGCCTCAGCAAGAGCAAGTGGAGTCATTAATGATGCTAATATTTGCCAACACTGGACCAAATGTACCCTTTACAGCAGTCAATCCTCCTCCTAACAATATTAGTGTGGCGTAGCGTAGGTGCACATTTCTTTTTTAGACGGGTAGTGTTACTAGATTAGCTGGTTCTTAGATGTGTCATCATTGATTTATTGGTTGGTAGGTAGACAATATATAATTTAATGGGGCTGTTTTGGAGGTCATGTACTAATCCAAAGAAACTCATTTGCAGAGTGCTTTCTTTATGTTATGCCAGTAGGAAAAGCAGAGTTAGGCCAAGTCAAATCTGGGACTGCTGAGGTGGACATGCAGTAAAATGGTTGGATAATTCAGTTTTGACAGCACTGGAATGAAACAAATACTGTACGAGAAGCTGAGTTAAGAATATTCTGAGCAAAAGATGTTTCTTTGTCAGAGGAGTTTGGTGTTGTCAGGAGGTTTGAGCTCTGCAGAGAGGCTGTAATGCAGACTTTACGTGTACAAGATGGTTTGTTGTAGAGACTTATTTTGATGTTAATAATTGTGATATATATATATATATTCGATATTTTGGCCTGGAACTATTTCTCAAGGTCCCCTCCTCCGTGTACCTGCTGGATGTCAGAGAGGAGGATTTACAGGTCAATGACTCGAGGTCATCGAGAGTGCTGGTTATATTTTTATGGCAACATAATCTATAAACATAATCTATGAAAACCAATCTGAAACACTAAAATGCGGTATTATCACAATCTGTTTCCTGAATATCTCAGGTTCTAAGTGGATATGCTAATTATTAAACAATTATACTATCCTCCTGTCTGTCAATAAGTCGTGGTAATGTAGTTATGTCTTTGTATTTGTCCTCACAGTGTTTTGATTAAACATGTTTTACCGAGTTATTATCTGTATCTCACTTATCTTTACGACTAAAGGCAAGGCTATATGGGTATCTCACAAATATATGCTGCAGCAATGTATGTTGTTATCTAGTCTTAATAGTGTTCATATTGTTTCTGTTTCCTTTGTTTGGAGCAGGACAGTCCAGTCGTGAAACTGCCATCTGTATGAATAAGCAGGGTGTTGTAAATGTGTGCCTCTTTTGTCAAGAGCTCCTTTTCCATTTCTGTAAGAAATGATAAGAAAATACTTTTATTCTTCAATAATAACTAGCAGACTTTCGATTGGCAGCTGGGTTGCCAGTTCTGTGTGAATTTTCTCACAAGGAAGCTTAACAGATGAGGGTGTGTCCCTTCATGGCGCTAGATGTTTACAACAATCAGTGTTTTACGTTCGTTTGATGTGAATACAGAAGTCTAAAAGGCATTAAATGATCGGATTTTAGTTGAGTAAAACCTCCTTATTTTTTATTAAGCTCCAGTTAGTGGAGAATCCCCCCTGCCCCCTCTCTTGTCCTCCTTAACCACAGGACAGATGTGTCTTGTTGCACATTATGCATAGATTGTTGGGGTGGAGGCCCTGCTTCAGCTTCTGTAGTGTTGCACTGGGACAGGTAACTCTGTCTCAGGGGGGAATGCTCTGTGTCAACAATATAGAAAATTGAATTTATTCAAGCATACTGAAAAGCTGTTAGAAGACTGTAATCCTCTGTTCAGGAATGTATATTCCACTATGAGCATGCCTTTTCTCTTGTCATCAGGTGTAACTTTGCTGTGCTATATATGTCTCAGTTTGTTCAACATGTTGCCACAATGGTGGCACTCATTCTAGATATTATATATACATTTTAAATATGACAAAGAAGCATATAGGAGTGGGTTAATTATATATAATTGAAAATGTACAAACTGATATTATACAATAAAATGACAAATCTGCAACAAAGTTTATGCTTTTTTCTTTTGAATCATGAAAACGCAAGAATAAAAACACAACGAAAGATCTAAAGTGATGTAGTGAAGTGTAAAGCATTCAACTGTCATGGTATTAAACAATTATATGGATCATTTATAAATAACTTACAATAGTCAAATATCCAAAGCATGTTTACCCAAGAATATATATAAGATCCCCTCCCACAAGAGGTCCAATTACCTTGTTAAAACTTCTTAAAATGACATGTACTCCTCCCTCATCGAATCTATGATTCGAGATGTTTACAAGCTCAATGACAAGTCCATTCTCAGTGTTTGTGCACTAGAGGCCTCGTGTTTCCACATCACACTGGTGTAAGTTGCATACTGAACCACCATTGGCTACTATCTGTGATGTCACAAATCATTCATGTACGTACACGTGTTTTTAAACGATTTTAAATGAGCATAGAGAAACCTTCCCCCTTCAACAGATTAATGTGAAAACAGATTTCAAGTGTCAAACTCTGCACAAGTGACGATAAGCTCAACACATTCGTGACTGGAGGGGACTTTAAATTGCTAGACATGAGTAGTTTTACTCCTAAGTCCTTTCTGTTTCAATCAAGTGATATGACCTGGAAGACAGAGTCGCTGTCGCCCCCGGCCTCTGACTCCTTCCCTGGTTCGGGACTAACTGGCCTCTTGGTCCTCCTCAGCTTGTCCCTCCAGTTGCGTTGTGTGGAAGGAGGCGTGCTGGGAGTCGGCGCGCTTGAAACTGCAGCCCTGGGGAAGAAGATTTGTTTGGGGTTGATTATGGGAGAGGAAGGCTGAGACAAGGGGAAGTTTGCTGGCCGCTGAATGGGAGATTTGATGTTTCTCCTCAGCATGCCCAGGCGGGTGGGCTTTTTCTGGGCCTCTGCCTGCTGCTGACTCTGCAGCTGCTGTTGGAGGATACGCTGAACGTCGTCCTGAATCAAAGAAAAACAAACCGGCTGTCAGAGCACAAGATGTATAAAATAAAATCTAAAAACAGTGATTAGAGACAGGAAATGTTGGATGGAGGGACGAACAAATATGGTGAGATTTGAAACTTGTGAGACTGATCTTTGTTAGATTTACTCTTAAATGGCGTTTTTCAAAGTGAATGACTGCATAGCCAGATAAATACAACAAAAGGATAAAAGTGTCACAAATTATGCGTTTAGTGTGCAAATTGGTCATAAAGGTGCCTTTTTTTTTTTTACATCACTGTCAACAAGTAAATAGGACCAAATAGGAATCTTCTGGCAGTCGCTTCCCCTTCACTTTAGTATTTATCATATTTTGTTTAAAGTGTGTAGGTATTAATGTGTAATATTAGGTTATGTTTAGCCATTTTGTATCTCTTCATTCCAAAATAACTAGCTGTAATATTTGTAATGTATTATTTTCCAATTACTAATTCCACTTCTAGTGTGTTTTTTGGTGATGACTATAAAAAAAACGGTATTGTGAAGTCGGTACTATAATTTGGGACAATAAAAAGTGAAACAAAAGATTCAGATAACAAAGCAAGGTCCTATCCATAAAGATTTTTTTTTTTATTGTGTTCCACTGTCTGACCTGAGGGAAGCTGGTTCTCTTGTGTGGTCAGGACAACCTGGAGTTGAACAAGCTCAAAACTGTGGAGATGACAGTGGACTTTAGGAAGAGCCCCCCCCCCTCAACCCTAGATCGAGAGAACTATTGGTTCCAGCCTGCCCTCCAACCTGGACTTGTACGCCTCTAGAGTCAGGAAGTGGGCTGGAAAGATCCCTGCAGACCCCTCACACCCTGGACACAAGCTGTTCCAACTCCTCCCCTCTGGAAGGCGCTACAGAGCACTGTACGCCAAAACCACCAGACACAGGAACAGCTTCTTTCCACTGGCCGTCACTCTGATGAACAGTTAATCAGACTCTTCATCTGCACTACTCTGACTATTCTGTTGTCTTTAATGTCTTTTTTATATTGATCTTGTTTATTGTGTATAATATGTTGTGACGACCCTCTCTGCCACTGGCCGTTGCCCCTGCAGGTGTGCGTGGCAGAGGGTCGTCAGGAGAGTGGGAACACCTGTGCTCATTAGTGGCACTCACTTCAAAGGCCCTCGGGTCTGAGCTGTCTCTCTCTCTCTCTCGCTCGCTCTCGCTCTAGACACCAGTTGGGTTGGTGTTCAAAGATCACGGTTTGTCTCTGAATTTTGCAAGTTCAATAAACCCTTTTTCTGTTAACCCACTCATTTTGTGTGTATCCCCCTTCTGTCATGGCCGTGCGGCCCGGTTCGAGTCAAATTCCATGTATCTATACACACACATGGCCAAAAAAGCTGATTCTGATTAGCTTCTGATAAAGCTGATTCTGACCAGAAGACAGTATAAAAGGTACAAATTGCAACTTTACTAAAAATGTAATTAAAATACACCAAAGATAAATATCAAGAAAAATGGAGCCGGTGAGGGTTTGATTATATCCCATCATATCCAGAAAAGGCATTGACCGATATATAATTTTTTTAAATAAATACCATTTTGGTATTTTAGCTCCAAATAGCAAACACTTTCTGCAAAATGTGCAATATGTTACACGATAAACCAAAAAAGAAATAATTGTTTCTACCCATAAGCACCCACGGTGTCACACATCCTTTAAATGTTCTGGAAAGTACCTACTGTCATGTGATTTTGTGTTCCCGTAACAACATTTCTAAGACGTCTGTTCCAGGTTGTGACAGATCTGAAGGAAGTAGCTACATTTAAACAAGCTTGTTTTTCATTGCTAAAGGTAAGATGCACCCATTTAAGAATTAGAACACTTACATAACATGTCCTTTAAATATATTGAACCTGCTGTGAGCACATTTCTTGAACAAACCGATATGAAACAAATCAGATAAATATCGTTGTGACACATAAATCACATCGGGAATTTAACCTACAAATTTCACGAAAAACCTGATGTGACATATATGTCACAATCCGAAAAATAATTATGATCTGCTCAGTTAATTTGGCAAAGTCAATGATATTAAGCTAATATATGTTATATTGTTCAATTCAAAGCATATTAAAACAAATGTAAACTAATAATAAATATATTTTGTACCATTAACATCCAATGTTATACATGTAACATTTCAGATCTTTAACACTATTTTGAAAACAATGTCAGAAATGTGTGCTATGTGTTCTATTTAATCTTATATCGTCTTATGTCCCCCATAATTTTCCTTGAAGGAGAAATGGGTCTGGGTTCTTATGGGTTAATCAAAGCAGGTACGGTGAAATCTGTTTGGATTTCGAGGTTACAGCTGAGGCGGACGCTGCTGCTGCTGCTGCTGCTGTCACCAGGAAGCTCAACAACACTTTCAAAGTGCAAAGTAGTTTCAGTTTGACCCTGCAGGGGGCCAAGCGCTCACCAGATGTGTGCCAAGGCCAATTAACACCAGCAGAATATCCTCTATGTCTTACTTTTGTAGACTTCTCTATTTTGCGCAATATGACTCCATATTTAATTTATATTTTAGTTATGTATTTGTTCAGAGATTTGTTCAGTTTATTCACTGTTTTTTTCCGCTGTTAAACATTAAATTTGTCTCAGGTTTTACCTTCCAGGCCTCGAGCTCCAGAGACAGCTCCAGACGTTTCTGCACAGCCTCCAGCAGCTGGTTGTTCAGCAACATCATCTCTGTTTTACTCCGCAGTAGCTCGGCCTCCATCGCCTTCTTCCTGCACAGCAGTACAGAACGAATGACACATTCCTCAAAATAGATTCATAGCTTCCTTTTCTCCCTCTTAAATCTTGATTCCTTTGTTATTTGGAGGAGGTGACTTTATGCGTCGGGTGTGTACTTACTTCTCGATGGCCTCATCTCTGTCCCGTAACGCCTGCTGCAGAATAGCGCTCTCCTCTGAATCTTTTCCTTTTCCAGATTTGAACTTTCGAATAAACAAATCAGGAAAATAAGGTTATGTTTTATCACGACTCTTGTTATTCTCCGTATCAAACCTCACTGACTTTTAACAGGATTCTGATCTGATTCCACTGGCAGTCACACAACCTCGTGACTTTCTCGACGGTAAAAAACAGAATGACTCAGATCACTGATACTGTTGCTCGTAAACCTGTCTGGCCGCATATCTGTGCTTTATCGTCTAAACATCCCCGGGCGCCTCACAGGGCATCCTACTGCTCCTTCATAATTAAGGATGCAGAGAAGAATTTCCCAAAGGGGATTAATAAAAGGATAATTTCTTCTTAAACAATGAGAAAGATGCTTCATCAGGAGGGCTCATGTGCCTCCTAAAGTGAGCATTAATATACACTTACAGAGCTCAGGGCTTCTTTCAACGTTTCTAGTATTTTAACTATCTTGTTGATGGTATAAATTCCTTCCTGTGTTGCCAAAAATGCATTAATGGCTCTTTTTTTTTACGGGTGAAACAGTCTTGCTGCTTCTTGTATCAAGTTAATATAGTCAGTTATAATTAGCTGCCTGACCTGTCAGCTGTCCTCTCCTTTAGTTGTACTTGCACCTGCAAAGGGAACATTCTTCTGAGGTAAC
This sequence comes from Myoxocephalus aenaeus, assembly GCA_038501785.1. Taxonomy (NCBI): domain Eukaryota; kingdom Metazoa; phylum Chordata; class Actinopteri; order Perciformes; family Cottidae; genus Myoxocephalus; species Myoxocephalus aenaeus. The sequence goes on from JBAMJR010000195.1 coordinate 839,022, forward strand.
ACGCCCCAATAAAATGAACTCAGACTGAGATTGACATGATTAACGGGTAACCAGCTTTATCTCAGTGGGTGTGGCCTTTACCTGTTTGCTGTGGCTGAAGGCCAGTTGGCGGGCCACATCCTGCAGCTGGGCCAGGGAAGTGTCCAGGTGGTTGTGCTCATGAGAGGGATTAGGACCCAAGCTGGACTCGGACTCTGTAAGCGGGTGCAGCAGCCGCAGAATGGACAGAACCTCATCTTTGACCTGGGATAGAAAGGAACATACATAAATTATAACAGTCCTGCAGAGGTGATGTACACTTTGTCCTGATAATGTGCGTATTGATTCGTACCCTCAATCTCTGCTTGCTCCATCCCGGTCCATCTTTGCTGTCCTGTAGTTTGTCCACCTGCGCCTTAAGCTTGATGCTTCGTCTCCGAGACAGCTCCACCTCTCTGCGCACTTCTTTAAGCTGCAAACAATAAACATCACATCAGTACATTTTCACAAGTCATCACTTTTTTTTACAGTGTAAACAGAAACTGCGATTCTAGATTCCTGAGTGAAACGAATTGTTCAGCCCTTACAAACACCCCAAATATGCGCTAAGGAATGCATTCATAGAAGCACACTCAAAGACGCATGAAGATAACAGGGAAATGATAATCATTGACACAGCATGACGCACACAACTTTTCCCACCACCGTTGTTTCCATTGTTACACTCTGAATCACAAATCAAGCCCTGTCATTATCAGGTGTAAAACCATAAAGGTTCTTCACTGCAAACTCAGGTTTTACTGCTCTTTAACATCAGAGCATCAAACTCCTTTTGAGAACACTACATTATGCTGTATGTGATTTATTGGTGTTCTGGGAACACATTTGCATTTTAAAATGTTGTGCTTTTCTGTTGAGTAAGACGATACTCCTGAGGGCCACATGGGGCCGAGCCCTCCCTGTATAACAGGTTGTCTTGTTGTTCGACAAGCCTGTGTGTCGCAGATTAGATTTCATTTCAATGCACAATAATTTTTTTATGTTCGTGGACACTGACAAACTCTCCCTTATTTCAAACACACATATAAAGACTGTCATCCTACCGTCTCTGAGACATGTCCCAGTGTCCGACGTCTGCTGAGCAGCTTGCCACTGTTGAGCAAGTCTGGTAACGTCCCGTTCAAGCAGCTCCTCTCGAAGGGGCTCCCTCCTTCATCGTCCAAAGCTTCGGACTGTGAGTCATCACCTAGCCCCTCTGAGGTCAGCTCACCCGGGTGGTCTTTCTCCTCAGACGAGGAAACGCTTCTGTTGTCGTCAACCAGCTCTTCTCCAGAATCGTTTAAATTTAACTCAGTGACGAAGATTGGGTTCATCATCAGGTCAGCAGAATTTTCGCCATCAACGACCAAATCTTGCTGCTCTGAGTCGCCTTCAGGCTCGCTTTTGGAGACCTTTGGTTCTGGTTCTGTTGGCAGAGCTGTGTGTCTGTGGAGAGGTGAAGATTTGCTCTTGAGCGAGGCCACCTTTCTGTCGTCCAGTTTGTTGAGAGAGGAGTAGACCTGTTCATTGGTGGTGATTTGAGGCCTCAGCCTCTCGTTGAGGACTGAGAAAGGCTGAATGTGTTCCATGATCAGCTTGGTCGAAGTCACAGGCAGAAGCAGAGTCGATCCAACCATCTGCAGATACTGTCAGGTTATATATAACAAAGCAGAAAAATGAGGGGAGGTGAAAACAGAATGTGCCCACAGAATGAACCCAAACTCGTTTTTCCTGAATTGCTCGTGCTCACAGACGCGCGACATGACATGACATGATGGCACCGCTGCCTGTGGCTCAACGTGGCCCTCCTCTTTTGCGGTTGCTACTCAAACACGTGACGCGCAAACATACCAGAGCTGCAGGGGAACAGAGGGAGGAGCACTTTTGATCAGATTATTCAGACTTGACTCATGATACCTGATTTAAATTGCTCTTTTATCAAGCAACGTGCAATACACAGAGCAGAGGGCTGGAGATGGTGACCACAGAAAACAGATCAAGTTATTTACAGTCGTTGTCAAAGGAAGCCATGTTGACTGTCTATATTTTTTTTCCGTTCGCCGAGTCATCAATTTATTTTAGAGTTGAAATGCTTTGTGGGAAAACACCAGTTGTAGTCATTGCTTGCAGTTAAGAGGGGAATTTGGGGTGATAAATCTCCCACAGACATTAGCAGAGACAAGTCGGTAACCCATAAACATGTCCTATTTTATAACTGATTACTTGGCAATGTTTTTGTGTTGGGACAATGGAAAGCTTCATGAAGATGTGAGTTGATTTAAATGTTACACCCAAAGAACAACACTACACCCCGATTATCAGTTATTTTACTGGCAATTAAAGAACTTTGTGACCTTGTTTTTTTAGAGGTCGACATGTTCTTTCAACTTTTCAGTCATGCCCATGTTTTAAGTTGTCACACTTGGTTGTGTACAAAAAAAGTGATGTACTATAATTAGATATGAAATGTAATTACAGAAGAGTCTTTTGTGGTTGGCGGTTTGTTTTTTCTGCCTCCCTCTTGAAGCTGCACACTGTGTACACGTTTTCAGGAAGTAGGTTAATGCTTAATAAGGGAGGTTGCAGTCTTGAGAGTAGAACTCGTGTTATTCTTTTCTCCTTCATTATATCCAGTAATTTACATATTATTCTAAATAGGGCAAACTTAATTTACACTTATATTTAGCCTTATTTCTTAAATTGTACACTTTGTTCAGTGGAGTGAGACAGTACCACTAATTCTGTGGGTGTTTGATGTTGGTTCAGAACTGTTTGGGGAAATAATAGTTATTCACAGGACAGAAAAGGCAAATCTCTGCAAAAGAATAACAGGTTGATTGATATTCAACACATGGCAAGCATCTGATTTCCCTTTGTGTAAATATTTGGCAAAACAAAATGTTACTAAAAACACATTTCATCACTTCCATGATATCTCTGGATTGTGTGACCAGCTTGAAAGTACACGATCACTTCTTGACTTATACAGTTACTTGATACTCTAACAAAATTGGAGTTTAGATTTAAAAAAAACATTCTGATTAAAAGAATGAGTCCAATTGCTCCGCTCAGCGGGGTATTCATGATGAGAAAGTAAACAGAAAGACAAAGATGGGATTATAGGAGGCTGTGACTAAACAGACGGACCGATTTACTCTCCAGTCACATAAAATGCTCAACAAAAGACCGATCCCAGCTTGTAGAAGGAAGAGAGGCAACAACAGTCAAAGAGCGTCCTACTTCTTACATTCAGTGACATTAGTCAATGAGACAACAAGTCTCTTCGGGCGTTCCTGTAAAATGATCTGGAAGATATTATTGTTATGGGGTCAGTGGTTGGTTCTCAACCTTTTTTCAGCGATGTACCCCCTGTGAAATATTTTTTTTCAGCCAAGTTTGACCAGTGCAAAGCATTTTGGGTTGAAAAAAAAATGTAATACACACCGCTGTGCCATCAGTGTCTGATTTAATATAGAATATATACAATTCAGTTTATGAACTTACACTTATATTTTATTGAATATTTATTGAATGACTATTTTAAAGGATTTTTAAATGGATGCTCATTTTAAATATATTTAAAAAAAATCTCATGTACCAACTTGTGGAGGGCCTTCACATAGACCCATTTGAGAACCACTGAACTACATTATGGGAACAAAGTTACAAAGAAGTTGTGTATATATTGGTATTATTATTTCTCCCTTTGTTTTGTTTTTTTGTTTTGTGTTTGTCTGACAAACCTAATTTTTGTATTTATGTTTAATGTTTATATATCTAAACGAATACAAATTTAAGTGACAAAAAAAATAAAACACAAGAACTTTTTAGTCTATGGAAAAAGAAAATCTTTATTGAATGTTTGGTAATAGTATGTTTGTGTTTATTCTTTTAATTCATAAAAAAAAGTTCTCCACAGGAGAAATACAGTTTGTTTCCTCCTGTCATCATCTCTTCAAATCCAATGTTAGTCATTGATACTTACTCTTTCCCTAGATTTTTCCCTTATTGTCCTATTCATTTTGGACTTCCTGTGAGTTGCTAAAGTTCAGTTTTTACTTTTTTCTTCCCTTGTTTGTGTCCATCGCTGGCAGCACACCTGAAGCCCAGGTTGTCAGAGGCAGAGTCAGGAGTGTTGCCCATCCTTTAGGACACAGAATCATAAAGTCAGGCAGGACTGCCGTACAGATGCTTTGTGGACTTCTGAAAATGTAGTGTCTCTTATTTTTAATAACTCACCTGGTCGTGATTCGTGCTTTGTGATTGGCTGAACCATCCATGGTGTCGATCCAGGAACCACCACGCAGCACGTACATTGGCTGTGCTGCTGGAAAGGATGTGGACGTCCATTCCCATGTGTTTCCCATCATATCATACAGTCCTGCATGAAGAATGAACATCGCTCTTATACTATTAGGAAGCACACAAGAGTCAATCTTTATAATATTACATAGAATATAATGCCTGGACTCTCTTTGGTTTTAACATTTCTGTAACTTCTATTTCTGTCTACTGCTTTCAACTGAAGTCCTCTCAGTTAAAAAGTAGCACTTTTAATCTTATATCATCTCATTAATGTTTTTTTTCAATTTGAATACATGGACAGTTACCATAACTGTTCTGAGAAGGAAATGCCGTGACAGGAGCGACACCATGGTATCCATCCTCTGCAGTGTCTCCATCTGGAAACGACCCCTGAAACATAACGAAGATTAAATTATTGCAAGGCATGCGTTTTCACATTTCACACGGTTTCACAAGAACATTTGTATGTGAAAGCGTGACAACATAGCTATGTTCACTGATATCAAGTGTAAAATAGTACCAAACACATTGTTTTACTGGTAATTTTTTATGGATCTCAGTTAATACAAATTAGCATTACGACCAAGTCAACATGGGCTTTTAAACCAAAGTATTACCTTTAGATAGGTAGATCTTATGAAGTTTAATAAGTTTTGCACCAAAAATTATATATTTAGTTCAATAACTATCTGCAAAAAATTGTGGAAACCTTCCACATCAGTGAAAAGGTTAAACATATCAGTGAATCCCTTGTCAAAGCTGCCTATGACAACAATGAAGTGTGCTAATGCTACTGCAACATGCATTTTTTATGTACGCTAACCTGCCACAGGTTGGTTCTGTTGCCCTGGAACTTGTTTCCCCACGGATAAGTCCGACCTGGAACACAAGAGGAAGGAAAGACTTAAGAGGACAGCAAACAATTCAATTATATCGCGTTATTGAGTGTCCCGTGTTTTGTCTTTGGCTGGAGAATGTAAATCAAAGCACTGTTCTAACTGTCTAATGGATGTCAGTCAAGAGCAGAACAACTCATCACAATGGTTTTACAGACAGTATTTATTCTGTATATTCAGTGTATAAACTGTGTACCTTGCAGGCCCCCTCGTGCAGCCCACTCCCACTCCTGCTCAGTAGGCAGTCTCTTGCCCTTCCACCGGCAGAAGGCCTGAGCATCATTCCAGCTCACATGAACCACCGGGAAGCTCAGGCGCTCTCGAATGCCTGAACCGGGTCCTGCAGGCTAGACGGTAGAGGGGCAAAGGAGTGAAAGGCGGGCAATGAAGGCGTACTCGGAGATGTACAAAAAACAATAGCAGAGATGGGGATTCACTCGTGACCTCACCTGTCTCCAAAACCCTCGTTCTATGGGCAACCACCAAGGAGCTGACTGGATGGGAGGAATAAGTGTCAAAAGTTATTCACAAGAGGGCCTTACGAATGGTAATTGCTGTCCATAAATTCTGTATATAGTGTATGTGTTTCAAACAGCCAAATGCTTCTTGTAATGTTTATAGAGCACCAACTACTGACTATGTTTTCACTATCAACAGATCTATTGATCTGTTAAATAATATTGTTTAGCCTTTCAAATGTAAAAAAAACTATTGTAAAAACACCCTCAATTAAGTTATTATTACAATTATTGTCATGTGTTTTTCTGTCTGGCGAACAGCTACTCGCCAGATTAAGCTGCATTGTTTTTTTTTCACTTTATGTAAATGATTAATGAATTATCAATTGATATCAGACTAACTATTGTGTTTCGATTATTTTTTTTCTAAATCAAAACTCAGAATCCCAGTACCTCAATTCTCTGAGTGACTTTGTTCTTCAGCTCTTCTGGCACAAAGTCTTGAAACACAAAGCTCCAACCAAACGTCTCAGCTTCAGTTTTGTACTTCTGTGCTCTCACAAAGTCTCTGTGGTGAATGAAGACCAAGTGAATCACTCTGTTACATCTTTTTTTTAAATCAATATCAAAAACACCCCAATATCAGATGTCAAGTTGGATTACCTGAAATCGGCATTTGTGACAGGACGTGTGTCCATTTCAAAGGGCTGCAGTTCAACCTCCTTAGTGGGAGCCTCTCCGTCTCTCCCATCAGCTGCACTGGTTCCCATTAACATCTTTCCTCCTGGTATATTCAACATCTCACCTACTGCTGTTTATGAAGAGCAAACTTGTCTCCATCATGTGGATTCAATGTTGATATAATATATGTTTTGGCATGTTTAGAAATTAAAAAGGTGATTTCTTACCCGCCACTGCCAGTAAACACACGGCAGATATCAACGACACAGTTGTAACGTTCATTTTTGACGAGTTAGTTTTAGCCGACATTAATTTGACATAGAGCGTATTTAATAAACACTTATATTCAAACACAAGTTGAAGAGTAAACTAGCAGCAGAACTTCTCCTACTTCGATCAATGGTTATATTTCTGTCGGAGAGATTTTCCCGTCGCACCGGAAATGTGTTCAACGACTAAAAGGTTCCGTGCAAGATAAAGGTTCCGAATAATAAATTACTTTAACTCACAAGCAATATTTTATTTGTACGTTTAGAAACGGAACCTATTTACGTAAACAATAAGCTATTGATATAATATCTCTAACACTGAATAGACTCCTATAGCTAGACAAACTAATCGCCCCCCCCCCTTGATAAATATTTGTTTCTATCATTTGTACATTAATTTCCGCAAAGCCTCAAGTATAATACTGTATGTCCACGTTTTAAAACGTGGTAAAAAAGTTTCTTATTTAGAGGTTTCAGTTTTATACTAAATGAACGTCCAGGTTTCATTTTAGACTCTTAAAGTGCCAATTAATCCTGCATAGAATTATCACTTTTTTTTACCGTTCAGTTATGTGCAGGTGTATAAGAAACGTGAGCAGGAAGTAGATAATATAATGTAATCTTGTGAGAAGCACTTTAATGTAACAGGTGGAGTTAAAGTTAAATCGTATATACAGTTGGATAGTTTAATCTCCATCTGTGCACAATTAAGCAACTGTTCTAAGATATATCTTTGAATTCAATTTTGATTGTATTTTAGTGGGGCTAAAAGTGCAATACGTTTTAGAAGTAGCAGAAAATAGAAGCGCTTAAGTCCACATACAAAAAAAGTTACACTCCACCACTCTGTGTGTTACCGTTTTATTAGCCTAGTCAGGATGCAGCTATTTAACATCTTCCAAGCAAAAACAGATTTTAGTTTTAGTAGCCAGCTTCTCTTTTGCAAATCAGCAATTGTATTTTATGGATCCAATTACTTTTCAAGAACAACCAAATCTTTCAAGAGCCAAGAAAATCTTTAATGGGTAGAAAGGCAGAGGCCAGTGCTTTTAACAAAATCTCATAAATAAACCAATCAGAGGAAGGCTTTGACAAATCCATGAAAAAAAAAAACATGACTAGCATAACAATGGTTCTGACAGACGCTGTGATGGATGCTGTGGGGTTTACAGCTGGCCGTCCATCAGACTGAGGTGCTTCAGACTTCCTAGAGCAGGAACACATTGACTGAACTGTCAGGTAAACAACTATCCGTGAGTATGACAACAGCTTCTTCTTCTTCTTCTTCAGTTCACCGTTAACCCTTGAGAGAAGACATTCCAGCGCGCATGATCTCATCCACCAACAATATGTTGCTGGCGATGACCGTGCTGTAGAGGAATAAAGAGCCATACAAGAGATTAATGACAATGCATAAAGAGAATTGTACATATTCAAATAGTCTTGGACAGTTTTGAAATGTGTAACCTCACCATGAATGCAGAAGCTGTTTCTTTACGCTGTAATTATCCCAAACGCCTGCTTCTCCTGCCACCATCGGTTCCCCTGAAGAACGAAAGGATACAATAAAAAAAACAATCTTGTGATAAAAGTGTAACTAAACCAGGTTTTGGGGGCTTAATAAGGAATCCACTACGACTTAAAATACAAACTTACACTCTTGGGAGTGGAACAATCAAGGGAAGTGTTTGACTAGAGATAGAAAGCATAGATTATGCTTTCTGATACCAGGATGGCAAGGAATCCTTTAATAAAAACATGTTACTCTGCAGAGGTTCTGCTTTGTCAGTTCAGTCTTTCGCCAATTTATTGCTGTATGTACAACAATGAGCATGTACTTGATGTTCAGTGTGTTAGAAAGGCTCAAAGTCACTGCACTTTATTATAGAGTTTGATCTATATTAAACCGTCATTTGAAGAAACTTGAAAGAAAGCACTTCAAAATTCGTTGAGTTAATAGTCTTATGTTAAAGATGGCTGATTTTGAAACGCAAAAACATATTGCGATGTATTGTGGAGAGCTTGAAATATATTGTGTGGGACAATCTTCTAATAACGGTATGTTGTGGTTCTGACCTGTGCTGAGGTCCACTCCAACTAGCTGACCACTTTCTTTGTACTCCGTCTGCAGCTTCAGCAGAGTCTCCATTTGGTCGTAGCCAGAGTTCTGGGCCAGAACCTACCAAGGAAGACACATAAAAAATAAAAATAAAAGTGTGAATGTTAACGAATAATGAACCCCGAATTTTGTCTCATAGAAGCAAGGGATTTCTATATTGCATAGAGAAACACTAAAAGCCTGGGGAAAAGTAGAGACTCTTCACCTTGGGGATGACTAGAAGAGCATCTGCAAATGCTTGGACTCCCAGCTGGGCTCTGCCTTTGACATTGGGCTTATGTTTCACCAGAGCGTCTGCCACAGCCACCTCGAACGCACCTGCACCAGACACGACACATCCTAAAAGAGACGAAGAAGAGAAGATACTCAGAAAACACAAGTAAAATCGTCTTAGATCAATAAGGCAAGCACAATGCGTTAAAAAAAAAAAATCTGTTTGTTCTGATCAGCTAATACATGTAGGAGAGACCGAAACGCTCCTAATGCAGAGGAAAAAGACCAGAGTTACTGTAGCACAGACATATATCCAGAGAGAGCCATGTTAGCATCCCTGGGTGTTCGCTGTGCAAATGAGAACTACATTTCACAAAAGAATAAAGAACAGATAAACAGACCAATGTCAGGTGTTCATTTTATGAAACTCAAGATAAGTAGAATAACGAAAAATTACTTGAGCTAGTGGATCCTTAAAAGGACCGTTTGGGGCGCTTCCTAAACTATGGTAATTAATTTGGTTAACATTTGGAAAACAGAAGTCTAAAGTCACTTTTGACAGGAAAACAAAACCCACAGAAGAGGGACAAAGTAACCGTTTCTTTGAATTTCTTTTCACAACGCATTGACTTGTGTAAAAGGTTCAAAACTTAACAGTGAATGTGTAAAACCATAACATGTATTCAAGCAGATAAGAGGATCAAATCAAAACTATTGCCAACCATTTATTTGATGTAAATTGGATATTTGAGGAACATTGGACATCAAAGTGTTAGCTACACCCTGGCAGCAAAACAAAACCGGATAACCATCACTTGTTGCAATAAATCATATTCCCATAAAACCAAGTCATATGACAAATAATTTTAGGTTCCATGGTGTCTTACCATCTTCAATGGCGTTCTTGACTGCCCGTAAACCGTCCCTTACGGCATCTTTGATCTGTGTCAGGGTGTGTTTGTTGGGTCCCTTCACCAGCAGGGTAACTGAGCGAGGGTTCCCACACTGCTCAATGAACGTGAACTTCTCCTCTCCCTGCAAACATTGAAGGGGATTAACAACTTTGCCTCAACATTTTAGGGGGTAACTTGTTTTCTTTTTTTCCCACCTGGACCCCATTATCCCACTTTGTTTGCATCCAACTGACTAATGTTACATAACGGCCTATTTATCGGCTGACGTCTGCAGTGTTCTCGCTCATACTTGACAAAGTAAAAAAAAATAAAAAATACTGAAATACATAAAACAATACACAGAAAGAAAAGAAAAATACTCACTAGTGTGTGTTCATAAATCAACCCAGCGTATCCCAAGCACTCCGGTGTGAGGTCATCAATTGAATTCATGGCAATACCGCCGCAAGCGAGGGTGAGCCTACAGAGGAAAAAACAAAACTGTATTTATAACTCAGTTCTATGAAGTGATTTATGATGGAAAAACCATCATGCACCTGTGGGACAGCAAGTTTGTTTGCATTTAACATTTAATTTACACAATCAAGAAACATTTGCTCCCTTGTGGATAAACAAAGTACGAAAGATTTTAATATATTGGGCAGTTTGTTCTGATCAGCTAATACATGTAGGAGAGACCGAAACGCTCCTAATGCAGAGGAAAAAGACCAGAGTTACTGTAGCACAGACATATATCCAGAGAGAGCCATGTTAGCATCCCTGGGTGTTCGCTGTGCAAATGAGAACAACTGCATTTCAGAAAACAGATAAAACAGACCACAATGTCACAGAAGTCTAGTCACCTTTGACAGGAAAACAAAAAGAGGGACAAAAGTAACCGTTTATGTTTTTTTTAAATGCATTGAATTGCAAGTCTAAAATGTTAAAACTTAACAGTGAATGTGTGATAAACCATAAAATGTATTCAAGCAGATCAGAGGATCAACTCAAGACTATTGCCAACCATTTATTTGATGTAAATTGGATATTTGAGGAACATTGGATGTCAAAATGTTCACTGCAAAGATTTTAATACATTATAGATCTTGAACTCAAGTTTGCCCAACTTTTAAACTTTTTTCTTGTAAAGAATGCAGTAGATTTGAGTGTTACACACTAACGTGTTGCCCCCAAAAACAGAGGAACTACAAGCCATTGTACAGAAAAGGGCATTTATAATTTTAATTTGAAACAAGTAAAATATGTTTCTTTCTTACCTCTCCATATTCCTCCTCTTTGCCCTGCGCAGGGCTACAATGCCCTCCTTGGCTAGGGCATCCAGGGAGAATGGGTCAATACCCTAAACAATAGAGAAAACATAACATTTCCATTCATCTTCATTTCTTCAAGAAATAATTCACTGTGTATTTATGTCAGTTATAGCAATAGTAAGTTTATTCTGATCCGCTGAATACATGTAGGGGAGGAAGGTACTCTCCTAATGCAGAGGTACAGATCAGATTTACTTTAGCACAGATATGAGACCAGGGGGAGCTACGTTAGCATCCTTGGGTGTTCTCTGTGCATTTTACGAGATTAATTAACCCTTTATTGTCAGTCTCCATATAGAAATGTAATGTCTTAAATCATTTGTGAATTGACCTGTAGCATGGTGAATGCAAGAGGGGTGGACATTTCTCATCTCTACTGTCGGGAGATACAGTGACTTAAACCAAGTAAGAGTAGAAGTACAGTTGAGCCACAAGTCAAGGAAGGATTTAAGTTTTGTTTTTGTAATGTTCATGTACACTGGTATTGAGAGTTCAGATGCATCTGACTGCTTGTTAAAAAGTAACAATAGAAAGTAGTATACAAAATTGAGGATGTAATACAACGAGACTTGTGCATTTTAATTGCTGACAGGTGAATTAAATGGTGAGGCTAGAGAAGATTCACCACTCGCAGCTATTTCTTAGTTTCTCTTTGATAAGATAACCCGAGCTGTGACTTCTGAACATTTTGTAGGTATGACGACAGACTAAACATCTACCGATGATCTAAATTGAACCTTTTAAAAAACAGTTCCAACATAATCAGATCGTATGTTTATAGCCTGCTGTAATTCTTCGCTGTTTTATAAGACGGGTCCCCCCATATGATATTCTTGAGCTTCATCTTAGTTGTCGTTTGAAGCTCATTTTGAAATTTAAGGAAACATGGAACTACAACTAATACGGCATGCTTCCTCTTCAAGCATACCTTCTGGTTAATGACAACGAAGCCCTTCTCCCCATTGGGACAGACTTTGTTCTTGAAGCTGATGATCTTCTGCACGCGATCTTCAATGAACTTCCTTTCTGCAGCCACAAGTTTCTCCCTCTCCTCGGCACTCTTGTAGAAAAAGCCAGAGTTGACCTCTGTCTTTTCATACTCCAAAGAGATGTTGCAGGTCAGCACATGGGCATCCTCCACCCTCTTCTTCATGTCTGGGTGTCTGGCACCGTGGTCCAAAACCAAACCTCTGATCAGCCTGAGAAAGAAAAGGAAACAAAAGCAACAATCTTGAGATGTTTGGGACCCCTATACACTCCACCACCATCAGTAAAAGGACGAGTTGCCTCCTGAGCCGAGTCTTCAGATTGTTATTAAAACTCACTGTGTATCGCAGTCGGTCTTGTGCTTCATCTCCATAATTTCCACCATGTACAGGTCAATGGGCTCATTAGGTTGGTTGATGGCCAGCACAGCATCTACTACAGCCTGCAGACAAACACATCACACCAACCATCGGAAAAACAATATGGCAGGAAATAATAATCAGCTCAGTTGACTGTTAGTCGGTTACCCGACTAACTGTGAAAAGATATCACTTTGGGTCATGGTGGTTTATGGGGGACATTTGTCAATATTTTACAGTTTACAGTCAGAGGGATAAACTAGTCTACCAAGATTCATTCTCTTAAGTCTCACCTCAGTGAGCAAGTCTGCCAGCTCTTCGTAGACCTTGGTTCTGAGGGAGGTGCGAGCTACGTTGATGAGGGTCTCTCTGTCCATTTCCCGAGTCACCTTCAGCTCTTCCAGAACCGCCAGGGCTTTCTCTTTAGCCGCCTCAAAGCCCTCAGCAATGATTCTTGGATGAAGACCCTGCAGCGCAAAATAAAAAAAAGGAGTTACGTCGGGAAAATATAACCTGTTCCAAATACTGGACATTGAAATGCATTCTAAAAAGAGACTCACAAGTCCTTTTGGGTAAAAAAAAAAAAAAAAAACGTGTACATTCTGGGTGGATAACCAGACAGGCCTGTAACTGTAGAAATGTAAAGCCTTTCTCCTTTACCTCTGACACGTAGAGGTCCGCCTGCTTCAGCAGTTCACCGATGATGAGGACATTCGATGTGGTTCCGTCTCCCGTTATGTCATCCTGCGCCGTGGCCACCTTTGCAATGAGTGATGCCGTCGGGTGCTGAATTTGCTGCGAGGTGAAAAATAAAAGTAAGTCCTCAGTAAATAAAGGGCAACAGGGCTGCAACCAACGATGACTTTCATTACAGATTGTCAATCACACTTTCAGAGAGCCCAGGGTGACAGAAAATGTCTTAGAAATTCATAGCAAACACATTTCAAAAGTAAGCATGTTCATCGTGTTAGAAATTTGTCGACTGAGGGTGCCTGACTTAGTGCTCATCTTTCATCAATAGGCATAAATGTTATGTGCCCAAATTATAGAGCAAAATTATACTTGTAATGACATGTGTCCTCAAATATAAACATGCTCTACAAAAACTCTTTTCAATGATAAAAATGAAGAATATCCTCTAATAATGAATACAGTCTATAAAAAAGGACTTTGCTTAATTCATACACAATTGTGTTTTCAGTGTCCAAGTAAATGGAACCGACATTAATTTGGGGTGTGGTCATTCAAGCTAAAGACGGAAGCACAATAAAGGACACGACAGTCGGACAGAAGTAGTCAGTATACAGCTCTGCACTTCCTCCATCACTTACCATCTCGTGCAACAAGACGTTGCCATCTTTGGTCAGCTTTATGTCTCCTGCGCCAGAAACCAGCCTGCGGATGCGAACAGGCAGGCAAGCTTTAACGAAAGCGGGTTTGCTACAACACGCAACCTGCTATTAAACTGTTAGTCAAGGAAATATTTAATTTAGACATAACCACGTCCAGAATCCGTTTACTGAGTTACTGACTAATAAAGGATCATCTTATCCTAACATTCAGTAGCAGGCAGCTAAGCTAAACTTTTTTTAAACAACGTCAAGCTTCAATAATTAACGCAACAGAGTCCTTCATTAAACCAAATAATGTAGTGAACGGAAAAATAAACTTCCGCGTCCTCAGAGATTAATTCCGCCGATTTCCCCGTGAACGTAATCCGATAACGGATCGATACCAACCCGCTAACGTTAGCTTGGTGGTCGTCAACGCGATGACTGGGCGCGACAACGTGCGCTGGGAAACTCCACTCAGCCGGTGAGGCCTAAACCGACCAGAACCGTGATCTAATGTAACTACTCTGTGGCGCAGGGTGGCAAATATATACAAAAGGGATGATTTACATGTGGAGAAGAAAGCTATAATAAAAAGGGTGGAGGTTAACTGTAGTGCGAGCGTTGACGTTACATGCGTATGCAATCTAACGTTACCGGTGAGCTGCAGCTAAGCGCCGCTAACATCACTCAGCAGCGTTAGCTTAGCTTAGCTTAGCACAGCACGCACGCTGCACAAAGGGCTCCGGATGAACTCACATTTTCATAGTCCCCTTCGGTCCCAGGTTACTTTTCAGCACATCCTGAAGCCCCCGCGCCGCACTGATGTTCACTGCCAGGGCGGCCTGGGCCCTGGCCACCTCTGCTTTTGGGTTCAGAGATTTAATAGCAGACATAGCGAAGCAGCTCAACCAGCGATGTAAAAGTAAAAACTACTGCTGGTAGAGAGTCGCAGTTCTCGGGCTCAGACGCTCTCGAAAGGAGGGACGTTTTCTAGAAGGCTCCAACACGTGGTCTCGTGATGCGTTTAGGTAACCGGTCTAGGCTCCGACAATAGGCTTCTTATGAGTAACTGCACCCTATGTTGGAGTGATAGGAGTGTTAATATATACAAGCAACACCGGTCAAATATCAAGGTAAAACATTTAGCAGTTGGTTTTCTTAATCACAATGACTGGTAGATAAAGGGATGAATATGAAACGAAAAGCCTGCTACTGGTGCACACAAATTGTTGTTTGTAAAAGTAATGGAAATGCGTGCAAATACATAAAATAAGCTTGTTTTTTTATATTTTTGGTAAGCATATTCTGTACAATATGGTTGCAAATAAATTCAAACTATTACTAATATTGCTAATATAACCATTGTTGTCTCTAAGATATTGTTCACTAGTTCCTGAGGACGCCCCCCCCCCCCCACACACACACACACACCATTTTTACAATAACCACTTGTACGTCGGAGCTGTGCATTTTCCGTTTAGAGGGTTTGGAGATTTCCAATATACAGTGAAGGCAGCATCAGTCACACCCTAGCCTAGACGACGAGCCGACTACATCGCCTCTGATGATTTGTAATCTGTATGCAGTCTATGGTGTTTGCTTTACTACTGTCCTATCATTTAAAACGATAACCTACATGAAAAAAAGAGTCCAATATGTTTATTTATTTGTATCAGACGTTTAATTCAATATTTACAACTAATCTTATTAAAGCACTGCAATTCACATTTACCAAGTTGGGATATTCTTCTCTCCTCCTGTTCATTTATCAGATAGAATACCCCACTTCATCAACAGATACAGAATTGACCATATCTCTGGCTTGATCAATAAACCCACTATGTATATCTACAATCTGACCATTAAAAAAAACATTAATCTGAGATTAAAGCACACAATAACCCCATTGGCATTAATTACTTGACAGAGGGCTAAATCAAACTAGTCAGTGTACAGCAGTTTTTAGTTAGTGATTAGTTTTGAAATCAAAAACATTGTCTAATCATTTTAATCATCTGGTCCACCTCTCAACAGCTGGACGAGCCAGGAGAATCATGATCTTAAGATAAAATTACACCTTTGGCAGATACACAACTTCACAGCAAGAACTGGACATTGTCGTCACATTTCCGGCCGAAATGACTGTGCACTACATAAAAGTCAGGTTTACTGTTATGAATATTGAGACACTTGTGGTGTGTTCATAAACTTTAATTTCTGTGTCTCTTCATAACAGTGTCATTATGAATCCTTTCATCCAGACAAATGATTTTGAAACAAATAACTGGTACACGCCCTAATCAGTTGGCTGGAACAAAGCCATGTAAACATACATTTGCATCATCCTGACAGGTATACCTAGTGAGATTTTACTGAATATAAAGCTTGAGTCTGACTGTGGCTCTACAATACTGGCTTCTATCTGTGACAATCAGCTTCATCGTTGATTTCAGAACACTGATTGATAATCTGCATGCTCCTCTTTGTAAAACGGACCATCACCTGTAACATTTAAAGAAGTTTATTCAATTAATATTGATACGGTGAGCTCTGGAGGCAGTGTTTTTGTTGTGAGATACTGGAAGCAGTAACTTTTGTTTGATTTGTTATCAATGCTAGTGCAACAGAGCTTACAAGTAATTTTTTGCTGAAAGATCTTTAGACATTTTTAGCCCCTGTGACCAGCACTAGAACTGCTAAATGTTTGATCTATTCCTGGTATTACACTCAAACACAGATGTTTTTAAATCATCAAAAAAATCAGACGGCAAACCTCTTAAAACCCGGCCCTTTAAAAGATGGACACAGAGATAGAGAGTGAAGAGCAGGGGCATGTGAAATAATATTTTGTCTCCACAAAGCGCATTAATAGGTCAGTAACTATTGTAACAGATCTGGTTTTGATGATAACTGTTTTTAACCTCATCTGAAATAAGACAGTCTAGGCCCACAAAGAAAAGTGGAGTGAAATAACAAACAAGAAAACAAAAACAAAAATTGAAATAACACAGATTTCCCTGGCTGTGTAACCAACTGATAGTTGGTTACACAGCCAGGGAAACCAACTGATAGTTGGTTACACTCTCCACCGATCAGTGCAGCAGTTGTTGAGAGGCTCCCCCGGTGTTTGTGGTTACTTCAAGGGCGAATTCTTCATGGGAATCATTATTCTGGATTCCATGTTCTGAATAAGAGGGACTGTCGAATAAGGAAGAGACAACAATCTTAGAAACCGATTTGTGTCATGCAGTATTGTTTGCATGCGCACAAAAACAACAACAAAACATATATAATAAGAATATATTTCTGATCATGATTATATCAAATTTAAAATACAAGTTTAAGAGAAATCTACATTATGAAAAAACTGATACGTCGCTTGATATTGCAAGAAGTACAGATTGAAGAAAAGTGTGAGAAATGGACATTATTCAGGACCCATAACTAACATAATCTAATGTTATGCACCTTCCACCAAGAAAAAAATCCTTGTTTGTGTAAACATACCTGGCGAATAAATGGTTCTGATTCTGATAACAGCGACAAAGAATACGGAAAGGACAACTGATTTAATTGATCAAACTGAGAGAAGGGTGAGCTAATACAAATGTACTGTACTATTTAGATTTGTTGTTTGTTTGTCGACATGTGCCTCTGTGGGTTTTATGGGTATGTAAATGTTGAAAACATCCATAAAACTAAAAACACAAAAAATGTATGCAATGAATTCCGTGTCTGATACAAACTCCAGTAATATATTTTTGTTAGTTTGCTTGAAATCATCGTGTGGGTGGGTTTGTGGGTGAGCGTGTTTTGATTCATTATTTTTCCTTGTTTTCTACTTTGTTTATTATTTGTATTTCCTCATTTTTTTCCTTTACGTTGTCTGTTTGCTCTACTTTCCTGTCACTTTCTTCATTACTATTGTAAACAGATAAACAAACACACACAAAAATGAAAATACTTGTACATCATATTGTGCATATTTTCCAATAATGTATATAACAAATAAAAATAAATCATTAATTTGGAAAACAGCATTTAAAAAAATAAAAATGATAACAGGTTAAGATCATGACATATTATTGTTATCATTATGACACCATCCTCTCAAAGATGATGTTTGATAATATTGTCCAGTGCTCGAGGAGAAATATGATAGCAATCTGAGACTTACCTGTGTAATAAACAACCTCATCCCAGCCATCATGCTGCCAGGCTGAATTTCTTGTGTCTTCTCTGGACTGAAGGTCTTTGTAAGCTGAAAGAAAGAACGACAAAAGATAATGCTTGTTTTATAGAGTCTTTACTCAAAATTCACATAAAATACATGAAGTATCAACTCTTAGGAAAGTGCTGAATTTTTAAATATTTGCGTTAAATTAGATTGATCAAATTCATGACCTAAAACATATGAATATCTCCTACGTATATTATAAACAAATCTGTGCAATCATTTGCAATACACTTATAGATGTATAATCCAACGTATGTAAACTTGAAACTTAA
Organism: Myoxocephalus aenaeus; assembly: GCA_038501785.1. Taxonomy (NCBI): domain Eukaryota; kingdom Metazoa; phylum Chordata; class Actinopteri; order Perciformes; family Cottidae; genus Myoxocephalus; species Myoxocephalus aenaeus. The sequence continues at coordinate 857,394 of JBAMJR010000195.1, forward strand.
AAACTAGGAAACACTGCTTACCCCATAAGTGGTGAACCGTGTACAGACTTCCAATCTGGGAGAAAAAGCCTCCCACTGCCTCGTGGTTCTGCTGGCGAAACTCAATTGCGCGAGCCCTGCAGAGCACCCAAATGTTACGTTACATAAAAATAAAAACACACTAACAGCTGGTAATTGAACCGTTGTATCGATTAAAACATCAGTGCGAATTTTTATGTTTTAAAATACCAATGAAACCAACATTTACAGATATCCCAATATCTTTTTTTCAAATCCAAACCTAAAATGTTTATGTTACAATCTCAGAATTGTTTTAAAAGCATGTTGGGTTTTATTACAGTCACAGGCAAATTTCACAGTCATTATCAATTTATTTAGGCATGCTTCAGTCATGCATAGATTGTATAGCCAAAAAGTACCGTTGACTGATATTCATCTTCTACAATCTGCAAAACCAATAAAGCAGCAGTGAGGACATTTTTTTTTCCAGTACAAAATAATGGTAGCTCTACCATTACAGCATAATGGAGAGAAAGCTAATGAGCTTTTCAGACTAATTATCAAAATTAATTGAATTTGATGACTTTCTGATACCAAAAAAAAAAAAAAAAAAGAAAGGACAAAGATTAAGAAAGATATGCCTTACCAGTAATTTCCCCACTCGATCATCGTCCCTGGCTGAAATAAGAATGTGAAGAGTAGAAAGTAAGTCGCCTGACGTTAGAGAAAAACACATATTTATGTATAATGGGAGGACACATGTATATTTTCTATGGAGTTACCCTGAGTTGGTATGATCGGAGCTCATAGATGTTGGGTCCTGGACGAGGGACCGGTTCGTTCCAGAAACTGAACTCCAGCAGCAGCTGGTTCCTACGAGACAGCAGCATCTTCCCCCGCTCTTTCCTGTACTCCGTAAACTTCTACAGCAACGACAGACAACAGTAACAAACTACTCTGTAAATCTGCCTCAGACCACCAAAACTCAGAAAAACATCTGTAAAAATATTGAACTCTGGTCAGATAGCAGAATAGAACAAGACCGTCAGACCTTTTAAGTCGTTAACATTTAAACCATTTAAATCCAGTACAAACACACAACTTTATCCTTGTATTATATCTAGTGTGCTCAGTTTTGCTGAAACACATTCATTCTTCCACGACATCATAAAATCAGGATTACTGATGCAGGAATACGCAAATGTTTTGGTTCAATAATTGGCTGATTTGACATATTAAGTTCTCGCGTAGATTCATGAATAGTTGTAAATTTATAAATATTGTACTTATTTTATTATGAACAATGTTATATTCTTACGGTCTACAAAAGTACTTTTTGGTGAAACAAACACACACCCCTCCAACCTTTGGGTGCACTGCCAGAAACGGTGGCCGACAGACCACCAACTGTTCAAAACTGAACTAATCCGAGCATCCGTTACCTCATTCTGCCTGAGTTTGTTCATGACTTCGGTGAGAGCCGGGTATCCTCCCCGATATCTCCACAGGTGAACTAGAATAGAAGGAGCAGAGGAGCCAAAATAATGCAGCTTGCTGGCTCTCAGAGAGTGAGGACACAGTATGAGACAAAATCTCTCAGAGCATCGTACTGAATATCACTTCCTAGTGCACATGTTGTGAATATGTTTTATTTATACAGACTTTAAGAGTATCTATACTTTGCTAATATTACTGTGCTGTAACAGAGGCAGATTACAACTGAGAAATGAAAAACAATTAATCTGCTGATTCTGTTTGCAACGAATCAATTAATGTGAGAGTGTCTAAAAATGTCAGAAAATATGGTTCATCACAGTTTCTCTGAGCCCAAAGTTGCACCTCTAAAATGCTTGTGTTGTCCAACCATCACTTCAAAGCATAGAAACATTGCATTTACCATAACAGAATAGAAAGAAGCAACAAATCCTCACATTTAAGAAGCTGGTTAAATGACTGGCAAGAGAGAGTTTGTTTTATGGGCGCATCGCACCCAGAGCTTGATGTTGCTCTCACCTGCCTGATCCTGCTCTCCGTACCATGTGTTCCAGGTGCCCACAAGCTCACAAGGGTATTCAGGGTCAGCATGAATGGAAGGCAAGACGTCCGCACTAAGAATACACAAACACAAATGTGTAAAAACTAAATGGACTGTTTCTAAAACCAGTTCCTTGACAATAATCTAAATTAAGTCAATTAAGAGACAGGGACTTCCTACCAAAGTTCATTGTAAGCATCAAGGCACTCAGGCTTGACATTGTGAACTGCAAGGAAACAATACAATATGAGTGGATAATACACCAGCTAACACATTTCATAAGATTATTCTAGGAGGAAATCATTTTTAAAGCAATCTGAAAACAAAACGCATGCAGTCAGGGCAATGTACCACCAGAACAGTCACAAACAATACATACACTGTATTTTGTACAGATTGTCTTCTTCCTTCTTGGCGAGCAGATGAGAGTGAGCGTCTTTTCGGGGGTCAACCTTTCGAACAAACAGAGACTTGAACCAGCTGTCTTCACTGAAAGCTGAGAGGCTCCTGAGGTAAAACAAACACAAGTTGGATACAGCACAATCACTTCTTCTGCTACACAATTAAATAAGTCACTAAAACAATAGAATAGCTCTCAATACCTGCAGCACACACTTATGCAAACTTAAAACTTAGTATCTTTAAATTGTCCACCTCGGTCATCGCATAAAACGATGAGGATATGAGCTGTACATCATGTACAGGAGCAGATAGTTAAGCAGCCCTCCCACTGGAGTAGCAACGCAACTCTTACTTTACACAGTACATCCGTTATATATATATATGATGTATTATATTAGGATATCATCGCAGTATTCTGGCTGTTGACATGTTTAAGTTACTTGTCTTGGTTTAGGACACACACACTTGCCGCAGCAGGAAATTGGGAAACTATTTTCATTCACTTATCAAAACAAGGAACGCTGTACAGCGATTCGTCACATTCTGACCTTGAAGTTTGTGACTGACAGAACTTTGTGACTGTTGTGACTTTGTCGTAATTATACACATGGCAACTATACATCTACGCACAACATTACGAAGTACGCAGGGATAAGTGCGAACATAAGTAAGCGCACAACTTTGTGACGAGGCAGGGCGATGAGTAGCATTAGCAGAAAGGCGTCAGGTTCAGAGCTGGAATGCTATCCACGTTACACGCTGATCTGAGCTCAGCGTTAGCTTAGCCCCGAGCCTGCCACACGTTGTCATTGCTGTCAACTCCACGGAGGACACAGTTTAAGTCGCATTTCTACAGCTGCACGGGCAGATACCATTTGGTAAAAACAAGTCTAACCTCACGACAGCCGTGACCTGCCCGTTCCTTGTCTGCTTGAGGCCCGTGGCCACCACTCTTTGAAGGACTCGCGTCGCCATCTTTCCCCTGAAGGCTGTCAATTGGAGATTGTGGGTCCGGACTGGTGGAACTGACGTTGCTTAGTTACATCAACGTAACCCCCCGTGATCCCTTTATATCCCAGAGCCAGTACACGTTGTCAGGGTGATGTGGTTAACATGGGGGCGTGGTGACTGTGTCACGTGGTGGCTCAGATTACAGAAGTTATGAATGAAGCAGACATAACTTTGATAACTGCTCTGATAAACGTGTAGACAACACGATGTGTGGATGAACTTCTCTAAAGTGTTTAAGTATTTTAACAATCGGACATAACAGCTTTGTTGTTGATGTTGTTGTTCTACTTTCCCCACTTATAAAATAAAAGACCATTGATCAAAGTGGTCACCAAAATACTGATGCATTTCCAATCATGCACATTTCAATAAACTTCAAATGTAGAAAAGAGAACATAAATTAGAGATGCCAGATAAAAAATGCACTAGTGACTGATACAATATTAAATACTTTTGGATATGGACTCTATTTGGACCAGGATAACTGGCAATATTATACTTGATTGTAATGTCTTTAAAACATAGATCTTTGGTCCAACAAGAAATGGATATGAACCACATGCATACATGTTTGTGAATAAAACCATGCATCGTCATTGTCATTTTATTGTAAATTCATCAGAAATGTGTCTTGAATTCATAACTACCATAGCATGAAGCAACTAACATTTATTTTCCACATGCATTGATATATATTGATGGCTGATGTATAAATGGATATTTACATGAACACCTGAAAAAGAAACATAATTGCAGAGTGACATTTCAGCTAATCTCGCTGCATAAAAGAATGCCGTTTTCTATCATAAAGTGGGAGCTTGTGCTGGCGGAGAATCAGCCTCACTGGAAGCGGCAGAGATGTTGAGCTCCTGCAGTTTTTCTGATAACGTTGTGTCCTCTCTCATGCCGAGTGGAAGGTCAGTCAGAGGCTCCACAAACTGAGTTCCTTCAACCCTCTTTCCCGTCAGTGGGTCGACCACCCGGCCAACTTTATACACTATCTCAGTCAGTTCATGCTTGACATGTTTGGACCGTGGCTCAGGCAGAGCCTTGAGAAGGACGGTATCTCCCACAGTGCACTGTCGCAAAGCATCATGGGCAAAGTAGGTCTTCCTCTTATTGTAGTACTATGGAGAAGAAAAGACAACATTAGACTTATTTAAAAACATAGTAAGTGTACAGTAATCTATCACTAAATCTCTCAAAGTATTAATATTTGGTTGTATATAATAAAGTTGGTGTACTACAACAGGTGGCAAATTAATAATGTGTGTAGAATTATAATTACTTGCAATTTTAGACATTTATCTTTAACAACTGATTGGTGTGAGTAAATATTATCCATAAAATAATGGCAAACGCAAATCACAAGTTACTAACCAACAGCTAACCAAGTCAAACTGCAAGCCAAATAACCCAATGTTTTTAATGTATAATATAAATATGAAACAGAAAAAAAAAGTCTTAAAATTAAAAAAAGAAGAAGGAAAATGCACTAGTCAGTAAACCACGAGATGAGACACAGGAGTAGTAGTAGTACTGTCATTAACAGTAATGGTAGCTATCGTGTGGAATGGAGGCAGCTCAAAATGTCTCCTCTCAAACAGCACTCAAAAGTGTTCTCTTACTGCCAAACATATTTATATAATTTCCCAATATTACTATATTTATTTTGCAAAAAGGAACTGTGTTGCTGCCTGTATTATAATAACATTGACGCTTTGGCATATTTTACTGAATGAAAAAAATAAATACTTTCATTGAAACAACTCCATTTCTCAAACTACGGCACAAAAAATAAAAGATTGTTTTAGCATCTGTAGAAAAATTCAGGTATCATAATTACACCAGTATCCTAAAATGTCAAACAGTAGAAATGAGTTTGAAATGTGTATGATGAGTAAAATAAAATCATAGAGATATAAAGATATAAGCAAATTGATATTTTGGGGGGGTATTCCATGGAAAGTAGGCTGCCACCTGTCCTTCCTGCACACACCAGCAGTGGATGAACATTGTTAAAAGGTTCACCTTGAGCAGGTATGGGTCCAGGACCAGCCTTGTCACTCTCACTTTGGCCGTTTTGTACATCTTGGTTCCTATTACTCTGCCGATGATCCATTTCGCATGGACTGACACATGCTTGACCGACATCCTGGAAAGCTGAATTCAAACCTGTAGAACAGAAGATCAAGACAAGTTGACATTTGTGTCGAGCCACTATCTGACACATGATTATCAGCTGAAAGCTCAATTTCTCTCTTGTTGACCAGATGTCATTATGTCATGAATAACTGGCCTCTATCACGCTTTAATTTATTGCGATTTAATTGACTCAGTAGTGAAAGGTAACAGTCACACATATAGCAGATCTCCAATTTGTGCGAACCGTAACATTTGGTTATAATTTGCATTAGTAATTACTTTTCCCTTACCTATGATAATGCAGATAAAAAGGAGGATCTAGTGACGAAAATCAGGGCTACATGTAGTTAGCATCGCTGCAGCTAACGATGGCTTCAACTTAAAATGGTGAAGCCAGCCAAATGCAGGAATAACAAACATTCCTGCAAACATTATCACCGATTTACCCCGAATGTAGCATATAGATAATCAACTCACCGGAACTATTTGAAAGGAATACTTTTGGAAGGTCAAAAAAGCTTCAGAGAGGGTCCCTCCATGCTGTTCGGTTCGGCTTGTTTTGATGACGTAGTTTACGGCGAGTAACGAGGGACAGAAGGCGCGGACCTCAAAATTCAAAGACGATCGATGAAGTCAATTGAAAACCAGAAGATCATTGCTTTGTTTAAGTGTTTTGATATTTGGCATATCACACTCCAAATTAAATTGTAGTCCGTTTTTATGTGTAATGTTTGTTCAGGTGTTCTACTCATCTAAATTGTGTGCTATTAAAATAAACATGGTTATCATGGGATAGGGAATATATTATGTTATATATTATCCTACCTGTTTTGTTTAAAGAGATTAACAATGATCCTGTAGGCTATATAAATAATAGCAATAAAGGGTATATGACTCCTGGAAATTAAGCTAGACTATATACTGTAAATTAAGATATGTAAATCTATTGGGATGTATGGTTGCTGTGAAAAAAGTTTTAGTCTCTCGGCAAGAAAAAAAAGGTTTTGTTTCTTCAAGTTTCGTCTGTTTAATGAAATGTTCCCTTTGCCCACGAGATGGTAGCAAACATCACTTCCTAACATGGAAGGGAAACTCAAATCACTGAAAGAAGAAAGAGAAAAAAGAAGATACTTTAATGTTCCTAGTTAAGAAATTGGGTAGCACAAACTAGAAGGTACGCCTTAAGACTAATAATCAAAACATGTCAGGTGTGGACAGGACAGGTGTGATGAATTATTAGTAGGATAGCCTACTGAGCTGCAGATAGTTCTCCTCAAACCACCTGATGACACAATGTTTAACTGATGTAACCAGGACTGCTGTTGAGACGGGAGGGGTTTTGAAAACATGTCATCCTAAAAGAGAAAGGAGGTGACGATCAACAACACAGCGTCAAAACTCATAATGAAAAATGTAAGTATGTTTGAGAAAAATAAGCACGGAAATTGATAGCGACCCTGGCTGCAATCATTTTTTTCAGTTGTGTTATTGCAAGATGAGTAAATTGTCTGGTATTTTGATATTTCGAGATAATGATACATTGTTTTATCGTGTGAGAATGCAGATGCTGTGGGTTGGCTAACAGCCTTTTGATTTGATCCGATAATATCAGATACAGAGACCCCATCATTTATCCATTATCTATTTGGTTATAAACCAAAGCATTAGACGAATTGGCACGAGATGAAAAGTCAGAGGATTAGTACAATTTATCCTTTGGGGACCATGAATATCTGTACAGAATATCATGTAAATCCTTCCAACACTTAGATATTTCAGTGCAGATTTAGATAGAAATTGCCATCCCTAAAGCCAAAAACATCAGTATGAAAGCTGAAATACATTTCCCCGTAAGAGGAGACCAATTTGAATAAAATTATAAAATTATGTTATCTTGAAATAAAATACCTGAAAAAAATACCTTTCGTTTTCTTAACCAATCATTATGACAAAAAAAAGCTAATCTGAATTCTTTAATATGAATTTCTTTATGTCAGACTTGTGTAAAATGACCACACAATTACAAATTCCCTAACCAGCCATTTGGCAATGACAATCTCCACTAAACAGATATAAGTGGCTGGAATCGGGGAGAGATTAACATTGATGCATTCATACTACAACATGAACAGCCTTGTCCCTGAGTAGGACTTGGCTGTGGCTCAGAACCAACCACAGGCAGACCAATCTGGTCTTAATCAGAGCCATGTTGTAGTAAAGCACAGGCCTGGCTCTCTGTTTCCCATTTAAGGCAGTGCAGCATTGATATACCACTGCCAGAATTACAGCATTAGTCCACTTTAGTCTCCTTCATACAAGAACACTGAGACAATTCACATTTCACCAACTGTTTTCATATACTGTTCCCTGTTAAACCTGTTGTTGTCTGACAAATAAATAAACTGATGTTGAGCAGCATCCACAAAATAGAGATTCTGCATACATTGAATGCTGCCATCAGACAAAATATATTCATGAGACTATAGAATAGAAATTCTGTTTTATTGCACTCTTATGATGTAAAAAAAAGAAGCACAGAAGCAGCACCAATATGGTCTACCTCTTATCAAATCTGTGGTTAAGTGCAGATCACACGGTATCAATGGCCATTTTATAATATTTACTAAAGATAATCGCATACATACCTAATTGCAAATGCAGCCAATGTTTTTATACATAAGAGATCTGACATGGTCGGTTATCAGCTCTGAATCATGTGAAACCACGGCTGCCGTGACATAAAACAGAGGCCTGCAAGCACCGAGACTGTGTGATTACACATGTATGTTTTCTATGATAACATAGTGGCCTCGTGAGTTTTATATTTTCATGCTTGATTAACATGCTAGAATAATGTTGGCCTACATCCCCTTGTGTAAATTATTAATCTCCAGATATGACGTTTTTCAATAGATTAGACTGTTTCACTAGATTGTTTGTGTATGACTTTAACCGAGTATCACTGAATTAAAATGAGCCCACAGGACCGGTGCATGGGGTCGTTTCTAAGCTGGGAAACATTTAGTGATTGTTTTTTGGAAATACTGGGAAGATTTGGTTATGAGAGAATGTTTTGTTATTTCCTCCCCCGAAGGTGGCATATGGATATGGGACTTTTTTTTTCTTGAAATGCATTCCTCTAACAGTACTTCTACTCAGACCCTGCACTACTCCCACCAAACTCTATCATAGATGGTTATGGGTAAGGTAAAGGCCATGGTTGGGAATCATATGATGTATGCTTTAAATAACCACCCTGAAAGCAAAAGTTTCAAGACCTGAACCAACTAAGGCAGTTTTTAAAAGCCTGCCACCATAACCTCCTCATGGCTGCATCCAACTGTCTCCCTGATCTCTCTCTGTGGGTTGTGCGTGTCTTTTTAGTCTCAACACTTGAATCGTACAACCGGGGACACTTTGGGTCAGTCTCTCTCCTAAAGGCATTCATTGTGTTGCACTTGTTTGTACACACAAAAAGTCTGAAGTGTGAAGAATGACAAAAGAGAGCTTGAGAGAGAAGTTTAAACCTCGTCTACTGCACACCTTGCAATACGCTTTATAAAGTGGGTTAAATTGTTGCACGCAGCCTTCCCTCTTCTGCAGTCGGAGACAGGGTTAAATGACCTGACAGGCACTTTGTTTGAAGCACACTGAGGCCTTTAGTGTTGTCTAATACTGGTGCAGAGGGCAGGATTTGCATACAGCCTGAATGTAAGGAATACCTTAATAAATGGTTAAACTAAAGTCAATACTCCCCTCAACATTCAGAAAAACCTGTAGATCTGGGTATTCACACGAGGTTCACAATGAGAAGATCCTGCAGATGTTAAAATACTTAATTATATAGGTATTATTGCCTGTGTTGTAGATAGACAGATTTAGATATTGCTGAGTTGGAATTGATATGGGGGCATTTAACAGCATGGCACGGCTCAGGTTGATTCACATTTCCATAAAGAGCAATCAGTCGGCCTATTTGTCTCATTATTTTGTGTTGGAGAAAGTATTGCATTCAGGCTCAATCATTTGAGTAATTTCATTCAAAATTACTGGCTACATTTCGATATGAGCAATGAGCAAAACATTTTAAATATATATGATACAGCCTGGATGATAATTATATTCATTCTAGTCCCTCGTGCAGTCTGTGAAATGGAAAGGTCAGTCAGTCAGCTTCATCCCGCTTCTTGCACAAAGGGTCAAAAGTTAAAAGCAAGATAGCGCAGCGATGGCAGACTTTAGCGAGGAAGGGCAAGGAAGGGCGAGGCACGGTGGACAGGAAAAAGCTTGGCAGCACTAACATTCGTGGTCAACGTGAAAGGGCGGTGAGTCATAGAATGGTAAGCTAATGTCTTTGTTTTCACGGTGGATTGAGTGTAGGGTTAATGAAAGTGTTCCCCTTTTGGGCTGCAGCCAAATTTTAAACAGAGCTGGTGATGATTAAACTCAGATGGTTATCCTCAGGGCCCTGTCAGTCTCCAACTATCTGTGCACTTCCTCTCACTTTGTTCTCCTCATTACCATAACAGTTTTGGTGTTGGTTTAACCTCAGGTACTGAGGACTTGTCGTGGCAGATTAGTCATGTTTTCTGGACTGAGAGTTCACAAAGGCGCGGAGCTAAAACAACATGTTTGTTGAGCTTGTATAATTGTTTTTTTGGTTCAGGTTTGATTATTTTGTTCTGCACCCTTTAGGCTTTTTCCGTACACAACATATGGGCGGCATTTAGTTATATGGCCTAAATGTTTTTTCTCTCAAAATGTTATGTCAAAATATCGAGGTTTTCCAAATGGCTTGCTCTGATATATTAATAAAACAAACATGGTAACTGGACAGTGCAGTGAATACAATAATCAAAACAGAGCATAAAAACACAAAATAAAAGGGTCCGTCACAAAACTTGTCTTGAGCACTGAAATATACGTGAAAACACAACCAGAAGATAAGCGTCTGAAAATCTCAAACACGCAATACTCAACTTAAGTCCCACTTAATTAATGCACTCTTCCCCTAGTATCACTATGGAGTGGTGCACAGAGCTACAGTCAGTGTAATTCACAATTCACCATGAGCCACTGCACATCACCAGTCCAGTTCTTGATGGTGACGTGCCCATAGACTTGGTTTAGGTCCGACAATAATCAACAGACACAAAGAAGTGGAAGTTTATGATATGTTGGTTCAATAAGATCTGACATATCCTCCAGAGTCCTGAGGGAACAAAGGATGCTCAGGACCTTTTCTGACCACGCCACGTTTGCCTGAAGTCACGACTAAACTATGAAGTCAGGTGGAATATTAGCACAATCCTGATGAGAGTTTTTGTAAACTATTTATATGGCTGACTAACTCAGTCTGAAGCTTTTCAGTCTCCTAAGGAGATGAAGCTCTTGTGTACATTTCTTTTTAAAATATGGTAACTTTTGAAAGTTTCAACAAGTTCAGCTGCTACTGTGGGGAAATCTTGCTTTTCACAAATAATCATTTCTTTATCGTTTCTAATCAATCTAGAGATTGTTGGAATCTTCGCCCGACACAGACGCTTCGAAATTACTATTGGAGGCTCACATATACAACATTTAAATATTACATGTCTTTCACACAATCGATCCGTGTGTTTTACCCGCCCACATACAGTACAGACAGGTTTTATTCTTATTTACCTGGTCACTAAGCTCCTCGACAGCGCGACACTGCCACAACACATGACATCCTGTTTTTTCCTTGGCCTTCACACCACACTTCCATCATAAAGAGTATTACAAAGTGCAGTTGTAGTATGTTCTCACTCTCCTGCCTCTGCAAACATGTGTTTTCCACGGCTAATGACAAAAAATTAAGGCGACTGTTTATTTCATACTTTGCGTGCGAGTGAATGTGAGTTGAATGTGTCACTATGCTCTGTTTATGCTGGTGTGGACAGACCGCTCTGTCTGTGCCATGACAAGCGTGAAGTTATTACATCAACATGGAGCTCATGGTCCTCAGGGAGAGGGGCATTAATCATGTCGTATTTGCCAAAATAATAACCAGCCTTTCTGGTTCAAATGTTGAGAAAAGATTCACGCTCTGTCTCTCCATCTGCTCTCCATCAATCTGTCTATTGTATTCACGGCAGCGATGGGAGAAGCGCTGATAGAGCATGCATCTTTCATTTTCAGAGACACAGTGGCATTTCTGAATGCTTGACTGTGAAGTATAATCTTTACAGTGGATGGAGTTGGCGTTTTAATGTACCTGTCTCGACTCCAAGCTCTGGAGATGTTTTTGTATTTCTGTTGTCACAAATGCTAAATTTGTGCAAAACCAAACATGAAATGGAAAAAGAGGACTGAAAAGAGACACATGAAGTTACACCATGACTTATATTGTGTAGCTGTGTTGGACAGTGGTGTAAGATGTATTCAGACCCGTTAGGCTACTGAGAGGTAAAAAAGAAGAACACGTTTCTTTCATAGAAAATGTAATCCCACAATAGACCATTACAAATACATGTTGAAAAAAATGTTGAAAAAAAAATCCAGAAATATTCTGTTAAATGTGGAAAAAGAGAAGGACATTAGCATAACATGGAGTAAAGTATTTAAGTGTGGTGTTCTGTGGCCAAGTGGTAAAGATGCATGAAACATTCAAAACATCATTCAAGAACATTTATATATTCATATATATTCACAAAGACACACACAGTCTGTTGAGTGGAAGATGTGACACCGATGCAGCTGAGTTATGTCACCCTGCATGTAGCGGCACCAGAGTCATGTTCAGTGTCATATGTCCCACCACAAAAAACACATTAAACATTAAAGTAGGTCATAGGTAACAATATGGTATCACTTTGACTAATGCGCTGTAACTTAAACATCCAAGTCGAGAGGGATTCAGAGATATTCCCCGGGCAGTGACATCACCTCTTCCTGTCTCCGCTGCCAGCCCCCTGATCTCGTAAAGTACAGTATAGTGCATGTTGTGAGTGAATACTCCCTCTAAATGAAGCATCACACATTCACAATAGGACTCGGTGGTTTGACGTCGGTGATATCTTTGTCAATACCTGTTGCAGAAACGCTGTCATGCGTCTGAGCAGGGCAGAGCGTGTGAAGCAGGCGTGTTATTGTAAATCCCTCTGCTATAAGATGTCGTGCAGGCAATGTGGTTCATATTTACAATCCATAACTCATGGTCGAACTATTTTAGTGTAGTTTATGATTCCCTATAAATCTAGGCTTTGCCTTATACAAACAGTGTAGTCTCACACAAATTAACAGAGAAAATATAAGTACAGGCAAGTGGAAAGAATAACATGTGGTCTTCCTAAACACGCAGTTAGGGAACAGACTAACAAAACAACACAATACTTTATTCTACCTGACTCTGATTCAGGCTCGACAACAATTAAACACTGTAACCTTCACAAAGGCTGAATTCCAGTTGCCCCTCATCAATTCCAGGTCTTTATCAAATGCTGAAATAAGGGGTTAACCAAAAGTCTAAGACACCATGTAGAAATGTCACCATATTCTCAGTCTGGACAACAGAACACGTACATGTTGTAAATAAAAAGAAGGCTGTGAATGGTTTGATTGATACTAAATTTCAATCAATATGTTTTTGTTTTCCTGAGGTTATTGTTTTCATTTCCGTCCCTCTTGTGCTTTAATGTAAACTCTAGATCTCTGTCTTAGAGGTTAAACTCCAGTTGCCATTTTTGCTAAATGAGTGCACATTTCTCTGTTTGCAGTCAAGGTGGCGTGCATTCTTCACAATTCTAGAAGCCAAGGAGGTTATAGGCTCAGGAGCCACATGGTCTTGCCACCACCAGAAGAATGTAGCTTACTTTTTATAGCAAGGATTAACAAATATTGTGGACAGGGATCACAAACAGGTTGTAAGTTATAAATCCACCAAGAATGGGTTTTAATAGCGACTGCTTTAGTTGATCAAATAAACAACGAGTGGATTATGCTGTAGAAGTTTCTATGGATGTTTTGGTACGGTTTTGAATCTGGGCCTGAGCTGTGAATCCAAACCGATCACAGCTTCGTCCTGCGTGAAGCACACAGACATTTCAGAACCACCTTTTAAGTCTACAAGTACTGGGAATTTGATACTTAAAAGATAGTTTTCCGGGGAGTGTTTAGTCAGTGTGAATCCCTATCATTACACCGACAGAGCGAAAACACGATTAAATTAAACAGCGATGGAGGTAGAACACCACTAACATTTCCCACAGTGGCGTGAGGTCATGGTTTTGGCTCAAGTCTGCTGGGACCTCCCCAGATAATGGAGCTCTATCTCACATGATGAAAAGACAACTTCAAGTCTCCACTGGCTTGTCTGTTCTGCAAACTCCAGCCAGAAGATAACAAAAAAACTATTTTGGAGGACGTTTATAAAGGCGGCGTAATAGACCCAAATGAGCAATGACTGCTACATCACATTTTTGATGTTTTAATGAAGTGCCAACAGCTGGATCGTACTGAGCTGTGTCGATATTTCCATCTTGTGTGGTTAAACGTATCAGATCGAGAGCAATTCACTGCCCAGGCTGAAGTGAACCTTTGTGTTGCTAACTATTGATAATGTGCTGCATAAGTCTCTAGTTTAGGTTTGGTCAGTATCAAAATGTGATGTGAAAAACTGTCTCTAATTATGTCATGTAGACAAATATTTTATACATGCACATATTCTATCACTCTTGTGAAAAAAAGTCCTTAAAAAACACAATAAACACTGAAACTGTAAGTGGTATTTTTGTAATCAAATTAATTAAACCTGGATTTATTTTTGTATTATTGTTTTTAAAATACACGTAGTAAATATTGACATATTTTATCTAAGGTTTAAGAAGTGTGTTGTAAATACATCAGCCCAATGTGTCTCACTTCCATACTCTATGATGTCACAAGTTTACTCTAGTGCAAACTAATCCTAACAGGTTCTAAATATTGCATTATTTCGTACAAAAAGTAAACAATACAAGACAGCTGCCAATGACTCTAAATTGACCTCCTACATCAGATAACTTTCACAAATTACAACGTATGTTACCAATAACTGGTGAATTCCAAGAACTGCTCTTTTTTAAAGCTTTTTTTAAAGCATGTTTTTCGTATTCTGACCACCCCATTCATATCAACGAAGGCATACAAAATACCTAGAAACTAGAGCCTTCAAAATGACCATAAAATGGACACTTCTAAAACAAAAACGTAACACTATGACCTTCATGAAGATAAGATTCATTGCGGGACTGCATGTGTTTTATCAAGCTGCACCTAAAAGATTGACAAATTATGTTATACAAAATGTATTTGTTCAATATATAAAGAGACAACGCATTCAAAATGTAATTGTAGTTAAGTTTATTAAGTATCCAGCTGTGACAGAGCTCAAGTCCTGGTCCAGTATGTTTGAACTGTGACTGTTGCTGTTTGTAAATGTGATTTGTATCATCAACTCTGAGGTTTACAGCTCAGCCCTCCAAAATGTGAACAGATGATCAGAACTAATTTGTATTTTTATCCATCCAACTAAAAGTAAAAAGTGTCTCCAGGAAACCAAACAATACAATAATTGATAGCAAAGCATCTCTATGGCCATCAGAATCAATCAACAACCTCCCCAAGTATATGTGAACACTATAATCACACACGAGTTTCCAGCCGGTGAAGGCATTCACCATCTATGATAAATGGCACAGCCGACCAGACTGCTCAGATAGTCTATAAAAAGATTACAGTAACTTGATTTGTTATATTTGCTCTCTTGTCTCTAAGAAACAGCCGTCAGTGCTGCTCATAGTTTCAGCATTTAGGTCACAGTTTCTGCTGCCAAAATATCTCAACTCAATATTTATACCATGGCTGCCTGATTGTGCCTGATTCTATGTATGGTAAGGAGGAGAGGACATATTGCAGGTATGCGTCACAAGCAGAGCTCATAAATCCTGCTGCCAGAGGCTTGAGTGGCAGCGCAGTCCAATTGTCTCATATCTTTCTCTCCCAAGTCTCTCTCGCCGTCCTTCTCTCTCTCTCACTGAAAAGTGGTTAAATTATCCTGTTGCATTTTGGATGTGATTCAAAAATCAGACACTTTACAGTCATAGCTGTGGCATGCACTGGCAAAACACAAACACACACTGAACATACACCGTTCTGCACAGCACCGACATGCATGTGCAGAAGACAAGTGAGTTTCTGAGGTCTGTGCTCTCAATATCATGCAGTCCAAGGCTCTGACTATCAGACCAGAAAGAGATAATTGTAATTGCTGCATTAAGTCATCTGACAGGCTATGAATCTCGTCTGGTGAGCACGAATTTAACCCACTTTTTAATGACATCATTAGCTACATAACTGCTCATTGGCTCTTTGGGTACAAGACAAACGTTCTCATCTCTGGACAAATAACAGCACAATTGTCTCTCTTCATTTATGTCATGATCAATAGGTCACTTGATGGTTTTTCTTATATTTTTGAAGCCCATTCCCCTCTTTTTATTTTTTATGTTTCCATTTACGTTGAAAAAATAAATAACATTTTGAAGACAACAACACATCCATATCTGCTATGCATAATCACAGTAAGAAGTGTAATGAATGTGTTTACAGTGGTGTAGTCATTGCGCAGGTCAGTGATGTTGTTCTCTCACACACACAGCAACATCCTTTAACTTTAACGCTGTCTGGTTCAAACACACTGATGCTAATGTAATTAGGCCTCTGAGAGGGGCATCCCTCCAGAAAAAAAGGTCAAGGGTAGCGGCTGAGATTTTAAATCATTTCCATTTAAGTTACTTTTATTGTAATTCAGTTAGTCTTTTAGGCCTTTGTGTAAAACTATGCTTCATGTGATTAACCAAACCTACTTCCACTGCAGCCTGAATTGTGCATGCAAATGTGAAGAAAAAAATATATATATATATGGCATGGGGAATATTTTGAAAGACATGATACCACATGTCAGAACTTTGACAAGCTGTACACTGTAACAGGACAGTTTCTCAATGTTACCAAACAGAATATCCACAATATGTTGTACGTTGGTGTGTTTGTCAGGATCCAACATGAAATGATACACAGCTTTTGCTGGCATATTAGCTTTTGAGGCATCTACCAAAAATATCTAAATAAAAAAAGTGTACTATTTGTACACCAGCTGATTGCATGTACTGTTGAAATTGCAAAAACAAGTCTGCATTGGGATAAACCCACAACATATTATGCCAACTGTTCAGGCTATAATACAGCATCTGATGCAGCTCAACAATGTTCCCATATAACAAGATGAGGATGCTGTACACACTTTAGTTCACACTTTGGTTAAATAATACAACATTATTTTGTCTGCATAAATAAATGTAGTTAATAGATGTAGTGTCTGACACAGCAGGTGCCACGATGAATCAGGTGAAGGAATGTGTGTCTTTCTGTCAGATCACATACAGTTTAAAAGAGATGTAAAGTTGCAGTTCACTTCACTAGTGCACTAAATGCAGACTGACCGATGATAAGAGAAGGTGGAACTTACCAACAGAGGACCTTATGACCACATTGCTGTATAAATTATGGAGCAGTAACTAAACCTAAATAATAAAAGATCACTATTAAAATTATCCAAAGTTATGATTCATGACGATATCCTAATCTTTGTCATTACTAAATCGTATAAAAGAAAGCGTGCACACATATTCCCTCAGCACATTCTTTTTAAATAAGTGACGCATACATTCCTTTTGTGCGAACACATTTCAGCTGCCTCCTGTCTGCCAAGATGGCAGGTAGGACTGAAGCTGTGGGGGGGTCTACTCCATATGAGCTATCATTTGTTGTCAAGAGTTTCTCACTTCAGTCACATTTGACTCAATTACTCAAGCCTCTTTTCTTTAACATGTTCCTATCGCAAGTGAAGTCTTATTGTATCTTTCTCACAGTAATTAAGACAACAGAAACACTGTAATTGAAACAAAAATGTGTCAGCTGTTGTGCATAAATGATGCATGTGGTGTATGTGAGCAATGTGTTCAATCTCCGGTTAGTGGATACGATACGGCGAGAGACTGTGCAACTGTGTAACGTCCCAAGTGACGGGCCAACGGGCCTTTCCACCTGTCCACTGCAGCGGTGGCATTCAGATGACATCAATCACGGCGATAAGAGGCTGACACTCGCAGGCCGCTTGGTGAAGGTTCTCATGAGTCAGCAGAGTGAACAGTCTGTAACACAGCAGGCCTTTGGACACTGTGAACATGTTTGGTCAAGTTACTGTTCAAAGTTTGGGATATGGCGATGTTCAGTATAACTGGAAGTTCATTATATTGTATGCTAAGTAAAACGCAGCATATCTGGCAGAGGGGCTTTTGATTGCGTTTGTAAAGTAAAAATCAAACCACTTTGTTAAAATGTTCTGTGTTTGTCCCCATATTTGCACTGAGCTTTACCCTTGCCTGTTTATAAAATGACGACGAAGTGATTCAACGTACTACAACTATTGGGAGGAAGGGTGCAAAAAGAACAACAACTAAACAAAGTTTTCAGTTCCATGCAACTTAAGAGCTGCAGGTTGGTCTTATCTCTGTCAGTACGGTTTAGGCCTTATTATGTAATATCTGAAGTCTGGTTTAAACCAGTTACACATAAACTTCTGGGTTTTTACTGTATATACGAATAATAAAGCCCTGATTAATTCTCGGGATTTCTCTTCTGATGGTGTCTCATCTATGTGCTGTTCTAAATAACAATGTGTAGTATTTCTTCTGGGTTCAATTAATGAACATTTAAGTCATCATAAAATGTTTTTGTTGTTACACAGGCCATAATGCACCTCTGAGTACAATATGATGCATAACAATAGTATTGATTGATGACATACATTATATGAGGTCTAATTTATGACCTGATGATTGTTGTTTGAATAATGAAACGTGAACTGTTGGTGACATGTATTCCTTGTGTTATAATAAAACAATGCTTGTTAACCAGACATCTGGTGGTCTCATACTACCTTAATGCTGGAGGCTGAAGCCAAAGATCAAAGAGTATTATTTACAATTTAACACAATTTAACACAATATACAAAAAAAAAGGGTAAGTGCAGTTTTAACATGACTTTGAATACTGTAATTGTTATCTGTACTTGCATAAAATTACATTAATTATCCCAGGTGCGTTGCCAATGTTAATTGGTTCTCTCACTGTTTTTAGAGTTTGTCACTCTGCTATTAACATAAATCAAGCTGCAGGTGTAATAATAATTTGTTCTCCTCCCTTTCATGAAGTGCATTCCCTCTCCAGCTCTACTTGTTTGTATCGTTAATAGTTGTTGCAAACAAAACTGGACTTACATGTTCATTTTCTGGACAGCGTGTTGGTAACCTTTCATCTTACATCTTGATGGACCTCTCTGACCTCTTCATGCTATTTCAGCTTCCTTGGTGTTCACACCCTGTACAAACATGTGGCGAAAAAAGATGAACATGAGAATCATGAATAATCTTTACACTAGACTTTCAGGCATGAGTTATAACCGGCTATTCAATGACAGAGTATGCCTTCTAATGCCTGTAAAATTGTGCTTTTGAGGGAAATTTCCTGTAGACGGTACAATTATGTTCTCACTGCTCATAAGTGGCACGACAGTTCACTTGGAAAAGGGCCAAGAGCTGTGTTTTCAGGTGGTGCGGATACAGATTGACTGGCAAGTTCAGCACCTGAAGAGTCGAGGGATAAAGTCATATAATTTCAAACATACTTGGTGTGAACAAGGCCTTAGACACAAGCACACACACCGAATGCTCTTTCAACACACACACACACACTCGCTGTCATTATAAACCCAAACAAAGGCATTGAATTGTACTCGTCCTCATCGTCACATCACCAAACTCATCGTCATCTTTTAGACTGTGACTAATCACCGAGCAACTGCAGATGGATGTGAACTGACTCAGTGGAGGTCGCATCAAGTTTTCAGCGTTCTCATTCACAAGTGTAAACGGCTATCTGATCAGGCAACAAGATAGATGAGCTGACATCTAATTGGCCTCCTCTGATGATGTCAGCAGCAGGATGAGATGATTTCAGCGTCCAAATTGCCGCCATCTGGTTGCCTCGGTCCTGATGTTGTGGTGATGACAGAGTCAGACTTATCATCGGGGTCCTCGGCTGGGTGATCCTCGCTAAACGGTGAGCTGAATGACTTCAGATTGCATGACCGGGGTTCCTGTTGCTGGGATGTTGCATTCAAATCAGTTGGGACTTCATGCCTGCTTTAGGCCTGACCCATGCTTGGCTCTAGATGGATTACAGCTCTGGCACTGGCTGTATTTCCACTATATAAACGTCTGCCACTGAATGGGGTCAAACAGGGAAAAGGGCAGAAGGTTAGGAAAGTGAGAGCTAAGGAAGAAGGTAGAAAAGTAAAGCATTATGTGCGAGACTGTTTGTGTTGAGAATTGAGAGTTGCTGATGATTTAGATTTGAAGCTGCTGGCTGGGCCTTCCTGTGTAGTTTGCATGTTCTCCCTGTGTTTGTGTACACTGATTGTGTTAATTGCTGACTCTAAATTGATCTAATGAGTTTGTTAAAGATCTAATTTAATAAACAAACATTAGAGGTTTGGTCACTTAGCCATGTTGCCCATGTATCTGATGAATCTCGTACTTTGTTTCATGCACTGAAGTCATGACGGAAGAGAGAGGTTATTTTTGTTGAACTATGTGTCTATTTTATCAAGCCTGGAATGTTTAAGATATATTTAATTAAAATGTCATTCAACTTTAAAGCTCACAATTATAGCCCATAGATTATTAGGCAAAAGAGAAATTGCAACTAGAAAAGTGCACTCAGAGTGCAGATTTGATCAGATCAGGTGTGTCTGCAACTACCAATGCTGTAATGTTTCATGAAATTAATACAAATCACAATTGCCCTCATTTAGACCCCAAGACAGACACTTCTTGTTGACTGTTTTATTCTTCTGAACAGAATCTGTCAGTTCTGCTGTGTGTTTAGTTTTGTTAGCCAAACACACTCCCATCAGCTGCTAACGGCTAACTAGCTCTGCAAATACTGACAAGTTTGTCACTTGATGAACACTTGGCTTACAAAAAATATTAAAAAAAACATCTCAAAACTACTAAACTTGTTTGAAACACAATGTGGAACACATATGCAGCTGAGATTGTGTTTCCAATATCTCTGATTCTGCACTTTTGTCTATAACAGTAAGAGGGGATCCATAATGAAACCAGGCACCAGGATGTCAGTTTAGCTTTATATCGCATAAGAAGCTCAAAATGGTCATAAAATGTACTGCCAAAAGCCATAAAATCTATTTAGTATTTACAGTGCCCCTCTGCGTGTGCAAACACATACGTTTGCATAAGTGTGATGGGTTCTATGAATATGTGAGGGTTTACATGATGTGTCTGTGTGTCAAGTCAGAGGACGCCTTGCATGAAGTATTGACCTCATCATTCCTTTTACGTCAGTCTGCCTGAAGAAAGTGCAATATGAAACATCTGACGATGAAAGTGGCACAAACACACACTCCATCGTTCACTTATGCAGAGAAACTTGGCAGGAAATTAGTCTCGTTTTCATGTCCTGGTATCTGAAACTCTATCTCTGACATCACAGAGAAAGTACCCTCTGATTTATGCTGAGTTCATGGCGGCTCTGCAGAGCATGTGTGACTTTGACATTCTTGCACAATCCCTTTCTGAATCTCACTTTGGTGAGCTCAAGAATTCACAGGCGACATAATCCACTGTTGCTAATCCACACACACACACACACACACACACACACACACACACACACACACACACACACACACACACACACACACACACACACACACACACACACACACACACACACACAAGTGCGCTGACCTCTCACTCATCTTTTTCCTGTATCCCTCATGTCTTTCAGTCGCCTTTTTTCCGATGTTGAACACTAATGGATGATTCCTGCTGTATGTGTAATGGGAATTTTATATTCTTAGTTGTAGTTTATTTTCTACAAACCTTTGATGCAAATCATCTTCTGTCAAATGCAAATGTTATACCATTCCCGTAGATGTTATCAAGTAATCAATCACTTCTGTGGACAGGTCATAAATTAAGGAAAGGAAGATCTTTTAAACCACAGGTGGTCTAGTCTTTTGTTCTAGCATCCACCTGAAACAACAGGCTCCTTTGTTAACCCCTACCTTTGATCTCTGTGTATAAATGCCTATGTGAGATGTTACTCTTCAGTGCATCCTTGACCAGACTCATAGTGACTCTGTGTAACGGTGCCTCTTCTCTGCGCAGGGAATAAATGATTTCATAGACAAGTTCTGGTATTACGATGTTCATCATTTCAGCCTAAAAAGACTCACATTTTACCGTCACATATGCTAGAGATCTTCAGTGTTTATGTAAAGCGCTCTTTTGGTATTCGTTCAAATCCTCCGGGAAAAGAAGCGTCCCCCCCGCTCAGCCGAGGGTCGTTGTGAGTCATGGGAAGGGGCCTATTCCTCAGCTGCATTTTGGGATATCAAATGTGTGATTATTTGCACACATACAATACTGGTGTATTCTTCTCTGTCTGTGTGTAACTGCTTGAAAACAAGAGGAGAAAACACTCTGGGAGATTGTAAGTGTTCCGATGCTAACATGATGTAATTCTACCTCAATTACTTAATTAAGCCACTGAGGCAAAGGCTTACTGTCTTCAGTTAAAGTGGTCTTCTACATGTGGGATCACTACTGACTGACGCATGTAACAGGTTTATTTGACCTTGTTTCTCCTAAATCCAGTCAGTGCCAGTACTTCTTTGTCGTTGTAAATCCCTGTCATTGCTGGTAGTCTTCAGCCACAAGCACAAGGGCGCATAATGCATGCAGAGATTAATGTGATGACAATGAAATGCCCTGTAGTGCTGAGCAAGCATCCAGGAAACTTTTACAAGGACAACTTCTCTCTTTCCCCGCTGGTAGAAAATGATGGCAGTTCTCTATTGTGGGCGAGTGTTTTATTGCCAGCTAGAGAGCGCTCATTAGGATACACACCTCCACCATTACTATGCTATGCAACTGTTAAAATGCACATCACAGTCCAACACTGCCGCGTCACACATATTGCAAACAGCTGCTAATAAAGCAGTGATGAATCACTCATTCTAGAGAGAGATTTAAATCAGTGCTGACAGGTGCAGAAAACCACAGAATCATACAAAGACTCAATATTAACTGTATTTTATTTTTTATAGCACACCAATGTAAATTCAAATCTAGCCATGTATCAATCTGTGACAACAGTCTCAGCAGCAGCTCACTATACATCACCAACTTTACAACATTGACTCCAATAGGCTCCGACTACCAGTACTTATTATGCATGCATATGGACACACTATCCTTGCGTGTAACATAAGCAAATAGATTACAGGAGTATTCATTTTGTACCATGAACCAAACACAACAGTTTGGACTTAAACCGAACCAAACACAAGTGGTGAAATACATTTAAAAACACTTGATAGGAGGTTATGAGTGGCAACAGTGGCTGTTTAGCAAAATCTTAGGACAGATATGATCGGATCCCTTAGAGCAGTGAGATTATTTTATCGTACAAGGGTCTAAATTATCATAAACAATAATTATGGATTTTGCATTGCCAAACCTCTTTGAAACAAGTCAGACGATGCAAGGCAAATTAGGCCTCATGCTGACTAATAATTCCTGATGTTTTACAAATTATTTTCCATCATGCATCCAAAAAGTGGTGAATATAAGTCGTGAGATTTGCAGATGTAATCTTCGTGGTCTTTGGCACAGATCAGTAGTGGAAGTCGATCCTACCCAGACCTTTAGCCTGATACTCACCAGCACTCCGGCCATTTTATTTTAAGTCAAACAAGTGCCTTTCTGCCTCTGACTTTACCTCCTTTCTACTCCCTATCGCTTGCTTTCTCTCGCTCTGTCACCCAGAGGGGTAAATTACCAGTCGGTCAGGAGGGGGTGAGCAGTCCTCCAGTGCTCACACGCCCATATATAGGCAGCAGACGTTAGGTAAACGCTAGGTAGACGTTAGGTAAACTCAAAACAGGCTATACTCAGTTGGCTACTTTATTTGTACCACCAATATGCTTCTTTGAGCTGGCACAGATGAGGGCAAGTCGTGTGCATGTGAGAGGTGGACAGCAGGTTGATGAGACAGACTGTGCGGGTGTTTGTTGTGATGACTGAAAGTGTATGAATCACACTATTTACACACATTACCACACGGATGGCCATATTCAGAATAACACCGTAACTTTGTTTTAAGAACTGTTGGCAATAAAACTTGCATTTCTGAGCCCATTTTTTCTTATTCCTGTGGATAGCTGGCCAAATGCAGGCAACATGATGTCATGTCTACATGTTTCCACTGTAACTAAAGCACAATAGAATTATATAGGAAGTATAATAACAATAATAATCAATGTAAACATTCTTTACAAAGGAAAACGAGAGTGGGCCCAATATATAAGAAGCAGGAATACATTATTCCACTTTCGTTAGTTATGTTATAACTATAGCTCTGACCTACACAGTATAACATTTTATACTTTGTGTTCATTCAGTTCAAAGAGGAGGTTATGTATTGAAAGCTGAAATATATTTGTGGTTTGTCTGCGTAAAATAAATCTGTCTGCAATAAATAAAAGACTGTTGTGGCTTTGTCTATTCCGTTGTTTTTCTTGTGAACGATATTTGATTTTCAAATGGAAAATGTTCAAATCCTCTTATTGTCATAAGCGCAGCCCAGCATGCATTTGGTAGGCTGTAGGATGATGCATGGAACTAATAAACTTACATTTACAGCACTACTGTCCAGATTTGTATGCCCTATAGATTTCAGGCACATTTTTGTTAATGTTATAGTTTCTCTATATGTTTACATGTGCAGGTGTGAGATTGCACTTCCCTTGCAGGTGTGGAGTCTAGACTTCACACCTGCATTAATGACCACAAGACAACAAAACATTTTTATAAGTCTCTAAGCATATAGTTTTCATTTCCCCTTCATTCTGAAATCTTCTCACCCCTGTATTATTTCACTGCATAACTATGTGGTTCCATCAAAGCTGAACAGAGCCATAAAACTACACTTTAAGACCAATTATGGGTGCTCAGGTAGCACTGCCTCTCTGCTCCTTTCAGGCTAACACACACATGTACATACACAGCTGTGCAGAGCAAGCGCACACTCATGCAGAAATACAAACATACAATACACTCCTTTTCTAATTGAATCGTTTTGGACAGCACTCGGAGCCAAAGGTTTCCACATGATCACATCTCAGAAACATTTGCAGACTGGTGTAGAACACAGCAGTCGACTGGCTCAGTCAGTCACTTGTTATAAGCGATTTATCATTTCATGCTACAATCTCATGTCCGAGGCGGCAGTCATTGGGTAAGCAAACTGCGCCTCAAGTGGGCTTGATAATGACATCAGCAACAGCCCAGAAGCCATGTTTGGTTTACCCAGGTGGCCAAGAGCCACACGGTCACAGTACTACAGCTGAACAGGATTCATATAAATAATTGATAGTCAGCTGAAGATACATTCACCTTTCATTCAGTCATCATCTGCCAAAGGATGAACATATTATGTTTTTCTCACAACCTCAGTCTCTTATGTCTAGGTGACATTAGCCCACTTACTTCATCTGTTTCCAGGCCCATTACCTCCAGAGGAAGAATATGTTTCAGAATTTGACATCGACCCTAAAGAGCTGGGACAGAACCAGCCAGCCCAAACATGGAGAAACACCCCAACTGGTCCAAGTACAAAAGAAGAACAAAACACTGATTGTTTCCAGGTATGCTGACTGGTGTGACCCTATGGCATCTGGGACTCTGATGAAGAAAAGGTGGAGAGCAAAGAACACAATACTTTGTGGGTTAAAGTCCTTTAGAACCACCAACTGTGTGAGTCATTAGTAAGAGCCTGGCACTGCAATGCTGAGAGGAAAGTATTTAGTATTTCTTTTTTACTGCCTATTCTTTGCCTGCTCTTCATGTTTCTTCCTTTTCCTTTCCAGACAGGAAAGGAAACGTTATACTTTCTTGGGCTTCTTCAGTGTTTTCTCTCCTCCCAGAAGATGCTACAGTCTGACTTCAAGGTCACAGGCATTCACTTTAGTCAGGTATTACATTATTTGACAAATCTATGAAGAGCATGTTTTCATTTCAGGTTTTATTTTTATTTCTTTGGCAGCTAGCTCAGATTTTTGGACGCTTGACAAACTACCTCCAACCCCCTTTGCACACACACACACACACACACACACACACACACACACACACACACACACACACACACACACACACACACACACACACACACACACACACACACACACACACACACACACACACATTTCAGACAAAAGGCTACAACTATATTGCGTCTCCGTCCATCATCCATAATATAGTTGCTATCATTATACATTTATTTATTAATAACATGCACAAAGACTAAGTTGGCAATCCACAGCATTTAAAGTATTGTGTCTGGAGATGAGAAAAATACAAAAGCAGTACTTATAATGTTGTAACATTTTTGCTGTTATTACTTTATTAACATATTCCCAGAGGATGCTGATCCAGAGGTGTTTCTCCTCCACTTGACACTTCATAACACTGTTTTGAAATCCACAAGGAACTTCGAGCACGGTTGCTTTTTCTTTTTGAGGTGAGAGGGTGAAAATCAGGGACCCCAGTTTTTAGAATGCACACTCTTTTACCTCTTATACATGTTCTCTCTAGCCCTCTCTTTCTTTCTTTGTGTGTGTGTGTGTCTCTCTCTCTCTCTCTCTCAGACCCCCGCCCACCCTTCAAACTCCCTCTTTTTGGCAGTAAAGCACCAAATAAATGCAGCCCAACAGTCATTGGGGGGTTAGAACAACCCACTTGGTTTAATCAGGTGATCCAGTGTTTTCTCTCCCTCTCTGCCCTTGTCTAGCTTTCTCTGTGTGTCTCTTAGCCAATTACACAGTGTCCTGTCTTGCATCCTGTCCCCTTTTTTTCTGATCTCACTCATTTCCCCTCCTTCTTTCTTAAGGCCTTGTTGAGCCCTGATAAAACCTGGACCTTTGGAGAGGAGAGGGACATTTGGGAGCGAGATGGCGAGAGGGATGGTGGCCACGTACCTACATGGGGTCTTTCTCTTGGCTCTGTGGAAACCCTCGCTGCAAGGAGGTGGGTTCCATTTACTGCAGGTGTGCAGCACCTGTGGACCTGTGTTTGCATGTCTTGTTTTCGTTAATGGTAGTTTAGTGCATTTTCTGAGATTTGAGAGATTTTGTAAGATGCAGCAATTATGATACTGATGACAATGATGACAATGAGGTTGTCTAAGATTATAGTGGATTATTGATGATGATATAGAATATTACTTTAAGTGTGGTTTGAAGAGAAGTGACTATATGTGTATAATTTGTTCTCACTCAGTTTTGATTTTGTCTTGTGTGAATGTTTTTTTAATCTCTGAACCAAAGGTTAAACTCATCTCCAGTCTTACTGTCAGTTTTAGAATCTGATTGTGCAGAATATTGGTCTGAGCTTGTGTTGGACATACGTTATCTTCCCTGCGTCCAACAGTTTTCAAGAGCACTGCCAACTCCTCTCAGAGTAGAGTGCTTTTTTTCTTAGTAATACACTTTGCTTTGTTGAATGATTAAAACGTGTTGCCTTAACTTTCCACACATAAAAGAAAGTGTACGCAGTATTTATGTGGATGAACTTTGAAAGCACTTAGGTACGTAAACATGTTAAATAAGAACGACAATCTTAAAACAATTACAGTTTAATAGCATAGTTGCTCTCTGCTGAGGTGTATTTATCAGATCAGCTGTGAGGTCAGACATGATTATAGTTAAATCTTTTAATGAGGAGTCGTATCTTTATTGAGGTGCTGCACCTGACTTTTAATGGCCTTTATTAAAAGTATAAATGATAACCGTGTGCTCTGGACCTCATCCGTCCAGGTCCCAGCTCTTAGTCTTGTCTGCTTAAGCTTTGCGTTGGCTGCTGCAAAGCGATTCCTGTCATCCTCTTCCTCGTCTTGTTAGAGGATGGTAGAAAAAGCTCTCGGCTGTTCTGTAGTTTATACAAGGTCAGGCTGAACCACTTAGGAGAAAGAAGGGAGCCTTGTCATTGGTTGTTTAGTTTCTGGGTTTTTGTTTTACTGAAGCGGACTGGATGAGTATTTGTAAACAGGTCTATATTTTTTAACAGTCAGCTTGATTCATTTGTTAACTGAAAACCTTTCAGCACAGAATATACATGGTGACAGCACTGACCAAACTGTTGGAAACTACAGACTATGTGATTCAGATAATTAAGTTTTAGATGTGAAGTATGCGATCGTAGATGGTAAAGAGCGGGAAGATCCCCGGCTGGACTCCAACAGGGAATGTTGCGATTGTACACATGGACTTTTTCTGAATCTTCACATCATCACACGTTCACTTGCTCATTTGAAATTTGTTTTGAAATAAACAGTAAAAACAATGACGTGCACTCGAACAAGATCAAGAATCAACAGCCACGGAACCAGCTCTGTCAAGTTGGGGGGGCGGGGGGGGCGACTGTGGCTCAGTGGTTAGCATGCCCATCCCTCAATCAGAGGGTCAGTGGCTCAAGCCCTGGCTCCGCTTGTCGTTGCATCCCCGTTGCTGTGTCTACGGTGTATAGAGCAAAAATGTAAGTCGCTTTGGATAAAAGCGTCAGCTAAATGTAATCTGATCATTGTAAAAGAAAAACTAATAACTGGACAATTTTATATTTTGTCCTGATGGTGGCGCTAAATAAAATGTTGGGGAAACACTAAAGTTTACTAAAACCATAAATGTCTGCACTAAATTCTCTACCCCTGAATACTGATATATTTTTTAAGTATTGACCTGCTGGTGGCGCTAGAGGAAAAGTCAGGGGATCACCAGAGTCAGGAGAGGGGGTCTGGGGGTCACTACTATCTCTACAGAATTTCATGGCAAACCATCCAACAGAGTTCAGATATTTCGGTCTCCAGCAAAGTGGTGGGCCGATTGACAGACTGACGTCATCCCTGGAGCCACACTACCAGAGTGGCCAAAAACAATAATAGTTGCAGTATAATATCATGGACAGATTAATACAACAATACAAACATTACTAATTCAATTATGAGATATTAGTGTCATCCTAGAAAAATGGTCTTTTCGAAACAGGGAACACTGGAGAATCTCTACACGCCTCCAAAAAGTAAAAATAAATTATATATATATATATATATATATATATATATATATATATATATATATATATATATATATATATATATATACACACACTGTATATATGTATATTTTTAAATACAGATGGCATTCAGCATGTTAAATATCCATTATATATCATTTGAAATCACTGCCAAGCCCAACTGCTGTTATTTTTCCATGACATATTTCTGGTGAATATGAGTGTATAGTTGTTCATGTCTAAAGTTCAATTACAATAAAGTTTTCTCCGAAAACAACAAAAGGGCAAGAAGGTTTCTGTCCTGCAGCGTCCAGCGGGCCGAGCTGAGACTGAACTGTTGAGTTTTTTACTGCGTGTTGTTAATGTGCTGTACATGGCATTAATGTGAGATCAGTTACTCACATTCTTTAGGATTCCCCACGGACCTTTTCTTTTCACATCTGGACTTTTGAATGTTAAAAAACCTTTCCTTTTATAGTTGTTCCTCTCTGTGTTTCTATTTTTAGCTATCGCAATTTGTGGAACAAAACATAGGTGCAGAAAAGTGTGCGAATTATGACCAAAGATGCAAGCCTTTTGGATGAAGGGCTGTTTGTTATCAGCTATAGAGAAACTCAGAGCACAGGGTTGATAACACACACACACACACACACACACACACACACACACACACACACACACACACACACACACACACACACACACACACACACACACACACTCACACACACACTCACACACACTCACACACCCTTTTATCTGTGCTTATGTGGCATCTACTCCTATTTGTTAAATGTAATCCTTGCTAGACAAAGTAAATATATTTAAATTAGTGCTTAATACGAGGGGTAAACTATACCTTATTAAACCTGAATGATGACTCACAGATTTTGTCTTCTGTTAGGCATCTAAACATCAAAAACATTGTTTACTATGAAACAGTTTTTTTGTGTTCAGCTGATCCTGAACATAAATAACTTGAAACCATCATACATTCATGTTGTAATTTGCTGTTACTGAACTGGTTCTGTGTCAGGTGTATATATACCTGCTGGTGGAGCAGCAGGAGGCGCAGGAGCCGGCATAGGAGGCGGTGCAGGACATGGAACTGGATATGGGCCAAGTGGGACAGGAACTGGATTTGGCCCTGGGGGCACTGGGACTGGATTTCAGCCTGGTGGAGGTGCTGGTGCTGGTCTGGGAGGCTATGGACCGGGAGGAGCTGGAGGTGGATGCCATTTGTGTTTTCTGTTAAATGTAATAAGTACTGTTAATGACTTCAGTTTGAAGTTAGGAATGTGAGGACTGACGTGATTAACTGTTCAAGAAACCACACTTAATCAAGTCACAAGATATATATATATATATAGTTTGTCTTTATCTACATGCCTTTTTCAATACACAATGTCTAAATGACTGTATTTGTCAGGGGGCTATGGTGGTCAAGGACAAGGAGGATTTGGACCAGGAGGAGTCGGACAAGGAGGAGTCGGACAAGGAGGATTTGGACCAGGAGGAGTCGGACAAGGAGGAGTCGGACAAGGAGGATTTGGACCAGGAGGAGTCGGACAAGGAGGATTTGGACAAGGAGGAGTCGGACAAGGAGGATTTGGACCGGGAGGTGCTGGATCGGGAGGAGTTGGATCAGGAGGTGTGGGACCTGGAGGAGTTGGGGCCGGTAAGACAAATATGGCTGGTTGACGTCTTGATTATCTGTAGAACAAAGTGTAGCAAGATTTCCATTAAGCTACAGACAATTTAATTGTTGTGATTGCATTTTTCTCACAGGTGGAAAGCCTCCTAAAACAGGTAAGACTTTCAGGCCCACCTGTTGTTAGAGTACTGATTTAAAGGTGCCAGTTTCAGAGCATTAATATAGCATCAAACAAATATGGACTGGTTAGCTGCTGTGCACTGTGCTCAAATGGCGGTTACAGCTAATAAAGGCATCCAGACCCACGGCTTCATCGTGGAAGCATAGCACCCACCCGTTGGTTCCCCCTAAGGTTAACACTGTTTCCATAGTTAGCATTGTTATGCTATGTATGCATTGGACATTACTTGTAGCCGGTTGGTGTGTCAGTTGTAGTGTGAACACAGCATAAGCACCGTTAGCTGCGAGCCGCTCGCTCATCTGTCGCCATGTTGAGACGCAATAGAAATGCTTCCAAACTCGTACATTGCACCTTTAAGATTGTGTTTTGGAGAAAATGCTAGTCTTTAATTACTGAGGCTTCTCCAAGACAGTACAGTTAAAATGTCATGAACTAAATACATAGAACATGTTGTTTATATGCGCTGTGCAGGAACAAACCTACAGACCATGATACCTTTAACCTCTATATCAAAGTATATCTGATTTTTCTTGCTATCTTATTTATCTCTCGGAGGTGGCTACGGTGGTCGTGGAGGAGTGACTGGAGGTGTAGGAGGAGGACAGGGACCGGGCGGAGCCGGGTCAGGTGGTTTTGGACACGGAGGTGTCGGTCCTGGAGGCTATGGGACTGGGCCTGGAGGTGTCGGTCCTGGAGGCTATGGGACTGGGCCTGGAGGTGTCAGTCCTGGAGGCTATGGGACTGGGCCTGGAGGAGCTGGTCCTGGAGGCTATGGGACTGGTCCTGGAGGAGCTGGTCCTGGAGGCTATGGGACTGGGCCTGGAGGAGCTGGTCCTGGAAGCTATGGACAGGGTGGCCAAGGCACAGGCATGGAATTTAGTTTATTTTTTCCTCCTGAAAATATTTAATGATAAATATTAGATCTTTATTTATTGGAAGGATTTACAGTAAGTAGTAAGGGTTTGTCTTTGTTGTGCAGAGGGGCGGGTGATAAAAGTTAAATAAAATAGAAAATAAACATCACCCTCATTAAGCACATAAACACTGAGCACATGTTTCCTCTCCCATTGCAATGGATTAACTAAGTAACAATGTCAAAGTTTCAGTTACAGTGAGAGAAACAATTAATGACTTAATGACTGCTCGTATTGTGTACCTGTTACAGTGTGCACAGCCAGAGTGTCACACGAGTGGGGTGAGAAATGACAAATACCACCAGATACAACCTTTTAAGATACTGTTGTATTAACAAAATATAGTTGTAACATCTAGAAAGCTCATTAGCTACAAACAGGTTGCCTGTTGTGTTTACTTGCGTCATGTGACATTCCCAATAAAAGGAAGTTCTCTGCTCTTCACGCATGGATCAGTGGTCGGCCCCGTACTGTAAATATTGTTCCTCTATTCAATTCAATGCTGCAGGATAAGGATTGCATACATGTACCGTTATTTCATTTCATCATCACCTCAAGGTCATAAGCCATTGTTGAGGGGCCACACACACACACACACACACACACACACACACACACACACACACACACACACACACACACTATTATACACACACAGTGATACAGGCTAACGCACGAGGCATGGCAGGTCCCTGATAAAGGACGGAAGTCATCACGTCAGACAGAAAGACTGATATGCTCTGGAATTTCAGGCCTCTCTGTTTTTCATCTCCCAAACATGCAAGTCGCTTGTGCAGGATGAGGAATGTTGGTGATAATAACCAAAGGAACCTTAGAGGTTAAGCCTCGGTTTTGTGGAACCCTTTGAATTCCACCCATTATGTCGCAGGGTAGAAAATGTGGAAACCGACTCATATGTCACACTTTCCAGTTTACCAAAAGTCTGGCCGTCGCAGCCAAACGCACACAATAATGACCACAATGTGTGTTTGTGTTGCAATGCTCCACCCTGAAGAATAAGACGCAAACATCCTGGTTCACCTGAACAAGCAACGGGAGGCATTTATAAACACTGTGCTGTAATTTCAAAAATCCACAAAACCAATTTAAGTCAAAACTGTGCAAACTGTTACATGAACACGGTGACCTAGAGCTGCTTATAATTAAGGCAACATTTGAGAGGGAAAGAAATAAACAAATGATGTATTCAACCAAATGCTAGAAGTAAGACTGACCAAGTTTAATATCTTGTTTTTCAATATGGAGGATCATGTGTACCAGCTCTCTTTTAACGGGGAATGAGATAATGTAATTTATAGCTTGATGTAGTAACAGTTTTTATTACAAAGAGAGTCATCTTGGTCTCCAAGTGTTTTTTCTCAGTCATCTTCCCACACAGGCTCCGGTTCCCTTTGTGCAGCCTTATAATTGTTACTGGCCCATCTAGAGCCAAACCCTATGAGAGATTTAGTTCTAAAGTCAAACATGCACACTTCAAACAAATGCTCAAAACCTTTCCGGAGAACAAGTTAATCCTATTGAGGTTTCTCTTGGGCAGCCATCGTATATGTATAACATTACAAAAGGGTGGAGTCGCACAGGGACACACTGATTTCATTAATGTGTGAGGTCTTGTATTGTAAGTACGGGAATTAACAAGTACTTTTCCCTCTTTTATCTGCGTATTAGGCCTTGGGGCAGGGGGTTTGGGTGGAGGAGTGCTTGGAGCAGGAGACCTCGGGACTGGCAGAAGTCAGGGAGCTGGAACAGGATACGTACCCGGAGGTCAGTGGTTTATTTACATGACACCCAATAACATGTTTAAATGCATGGGTCTGCTACTATTTCTATTAATAAACAACTGCCTGAATAAATAAATGCATTAATAATGCAAGTTGGAGGTCAAGTGTTGCAATGTGATGCAACTATGACAATTCACTGAACAACATGAATTAACAGAGCTGGCTCATGCTTGTGAAACTTTGACATATCTGCTCGCACAGAGCCTCAGAGATTAATCAGGCTGCTCCTCTGAAACACCTAAAACTATGGCTGAAAATTATTCTCTTCTCCTTAACTGGTCACATACATTTATATACTGCTTACCTTGAAGAATAATGTATATATAAAAAAACGTTGTCCTGACCCAGGTGGCTATGGAGGCTACGGAGGCAGTTATGGACCAGGTGCTGGTCAATACCCAGGAACTGGTGGAACTGGTCCCAAACCTCCTAAAACGGGTATTTGCTTTTAATTAATCAGCATTTCACAGTTTCAATCACTGAAATATGACTGAATGTTGATTTTTTGTTTGTTTTTACCTTCCCAAACAGGTTATGGGTTTGTTGGTGCTGGCGTTGGGCCTGGTGGTGCTGGCGTTAGGCCTGGCGGTGCCGGATTTGGACCTGGCGGTACCGGACTTGGGCCTGGTGGTGCCGGATTTGGACCTGGTGGTGCCGGATTTGGGCCTGGCGGTGCTGGGTTTGGGCCTGGCGGTGCCGGGGTTGGGCCTGGCGGTGCAGGGGTTGGGCCTGGTGGTGCCGGATTTGGACCTGGTGGTGCCGGATTTGGGCCTGGCGGTGCAGGGGTTGGGCCTGGCGGTGCAGGGGTTGGGCCTGGCGGTGCAGGGGTTGGGCCTAATGGTGCCGGATTTGGACCTGGTGGTGCCGGATTTGGGCCTGGCGGTGCCGGATTTGGGCCTGGAGGTGCAGGAATTGGGCCTGGAGGTGCAGGAGGAGTCGGTCCTGGTGGAGCCTCTGTGCCAGGTGGAGGTAAAAATATGATTTACATTATGCTATACTTTATACAACATATACCTGTATATATATTCTGCAATAACAGAAAACAGTTTTACATGAAAAGCACTAAAGCGATGCAATTCAGTACTGTAAACACATATATTAACATTAGTTAAAACAATGAGATGTATTTAATTTCAACAGAAAAGCTTATTTCAAGTAAGTATAAAATGTATTACTACGTGTCTTCTAAATTGTTGTTTACTGTTAACCTTTCAAGTGACATCAAAAAGGCCATTACTATGTTAATTACTATGTGAATAAAATATGTTTGATATTTCAATTCTGTGTAAAAGTTATATTTTGCCCCTGTTTCAGTTCCAATGCTGCCACAGACTGGCACGGCTGGGCTAGGACCTGGAGGAAAGAGTGGTAGTAAAGCATCAAAACAAGTTCCAGGTAAAATGGTTCTTCTTAAAGGATGTGCAACATCAGTTCAGTTCGATTAAGATCAACCAGAAACACAGAATTTTTGGGGGCAATGTTCTAAAATTGTATATGCTGTCACACAGGTGTTGGGGTGCCTGGACTCTATCAAGGTGGATATGTTCCAGGTCAAGGTATGTTGTAACAGAAGCAAACAATAATAAACAGATATTAAACAATACAATAATATATTTCTGTGTTTTTACAGAAAATGTTATAACAGATTCTCTTCTCACCATCCTTGTCTAGGTTTTGGAGGCCGTGGTGTTCTCCCTGGAGTGGCCACAGGATCTGGACTTGGGCCTCAGACTGGTGTGTGAATGCACACTATGTTATATAATCTTGGGACATCACATTTTGGCCAATATGCTTGAAAACAAATACTATATTACCTTTTTTCTTGCAGGGGCCGGGGTACTTGGCCAGGGGGGTGCTGGAGCAGGAGGAGCAGGAGGAGCAGGAGGAGCAGGCAGTAAGCGTCACATTTCTTAACTGAGAAACTATATTATATTATAAGCAGATTTTGTGTGCATTACTTGAACTTTAAAACTAAAAAATGAATTAAAAATAAGAAATATTATCCCAGGCTGCAATTGAGTACTTCACAGGATGAGCATCTCTGTGGTGTATTTCTCACCTAGATGGTCGAGGACAGCAGTTACCTGGAGTTTTTCGTGGTTACCCTCTCATATCACCAAAGACAGGTACAAGGGACCAAGCAATGCAGTTAATTTTGCAGCAGCTTGTGGAGTTATATAACTTCAAAAATAAATGGTAAGGCAGAAACATGTAAAATAATTAACTTTTTCAATTACAGGGACGGGCAAATCAAAGAATCCAGCCAAAACTGCAGCTAAATATGGTAAAGATATGTTCAGGGTTTTAACCTTGTGTACACATGGCGGTTACATAATAATACAATGTGTTGCAGAAATAAGCTTTATGTAATTATTAAATACTTGGTATTTACATTTTTGTGAGCTCATCTGTTTGCTTTCTTGACAAGGTGGAGCTGGAGCTGGAGGAGGTGCACTTGGTCAAGGAGGTGCTTTGGGGGTTGGGGCTGGAAGACTCCCAGGAGGAGCAGCGGGAGCCACACCTGGATTTGGAGGTGGAGTTGGAACAGGAGATGAACCTGGAGTAGCCAACAGCTTTTATATTTGCAAATGTTTTGTGTTTCTGTTTACTTAAACCTTATTTGTTCCATAGGTTATGGTACTGGTTCAGCCAAAGCACGCAAATATGGTGAGGCATATTTGCAATTTATTGATACCAAAATAATATGATGACTACGATATATGTAGAGTGTGCATTTAATAGCCTCCTTTAGTCGATAGGTGAGACACACTCAAATTGTCTTGTATCTCTCCAGGTCTGCCGGGTGGTGCTGGTACTGGTACTGCTGGAGGCCTTGGAAGGGGAGGTCCAGGTGGAGGAGCTGGGGTTGGTCTTGGCACAGGAGGGGGGACTGGTGGGCTGGGTGGTGGCTATGGTTTTGGTCCTGGCGGTGCAGGCACTGGTGTGGCTGGAGGACTTGGAGGCGGAGGACCGGGAGGAGGAGTTGGACTCGGCACTGGAGTGGGACCTGGGTCAGGTGGTCTTGGTTATGGTCCTGGTGGTGCTGGCACTGGCCCTGGGGGAGCGGGTTATGGGCCAGGTAGAACCGGGTACGGTCCAGGTGGAACTGGAACTGGATTAGGGGGAGCAGGAACAGGACCTGGAGGTAATGATGAATCAGATTATTATTATTTTTAAATGTAACCTATAGTAATAGTAATAGTGGCTTAAGACATTAGTAGCAGTTTTTCATTTAGCAGCTAACGTTACTACAATCTTGGAAAGTTGAGGAGTGGGCAGAAGGGTATTCAGTTGGTTGCAATCTGAAAACTTCAACAGACTGTAATGCATTAGCAAAGACAAATGTATAATTACTTTATTTGTGTTTTAGGCTATGATGCCAGTGCCAAAGCTCGTAAATATGGTAAGAATGATATAATTGAAAAAATGCATGCAACTGTATCATTATTTGTTTATAACAAAGAATATCAGAACAAATCAAACATGACTATTCTGCTTATAGGCATGTTAAGTGGAGCACTTGGAGGTCGGGGAACAAGTACTGGAGCAGTCAGGCCTGGTGGTGCTGGTACTGGCTATGGACCCGGAGGAGTAGGACCTGGTGGTGCTGGTACTGGCTATGGACCAGGTGGTGGTGCTGGTACTGGCTATGGACCTAATGGTGCTGGTACAGGCTATGGACCAGGAGGAGTTCAACCAGGTGGTGCTGGTACAGGCTATGGACCAGGAGGAGTTCAACCAGGTGGTGCTGGTACAGGCTATGGACCAGGAGGAGTTCAACCAGGTGGTGCTGGTACAGGCTATGGACCAGGAGGAGTTCAACCAGGTGGAGCTGGTACAGGCTATGGACCAGGAGGAGTTCAACCAGGTGGTGCTGGTACAGGCTATGGACCAGGAGGAGTTCAACCAGGTGGTGCTGGTACAGGCTATGGACCAAGTAGAGTTCAACCAGGTGGTGCTGGTACAGGCTATGGACCAAGTAGAGTTCAACCAGGTGGTGCTGGTACAGGCTATGGACCAGGAGGAGTTCAACCAGGTGGAGCTGGTACAGGCTATGGACCAGGAGGAGTTCAACCAGGTGGTGCTGGCTTTATACCTGGAGGTGAGTTGAAAGATTAGAATGAAAGATAAAATAAGAAGGCATACCTGAATTCAAATCAATCCCCTGGTCAATATAATGTTTGTTAAATACCTTAATGTGTCTGCATTTTGTAGGTTATGCTGGTGCCAAGGCCCGCAAATATGGTAAGAAACAATTTAGTATAAATACTAAAATAATGTACCAAATGCAAATGTATCTGTTTACCACAAACTTCTTTACAGTAAATCTGTAATTGTATTTAATGTGCAACAGAAAAAAATTAAATATAGTAATATCCAATTGGAATTATACATCTGAACAAAATGCAGCGATTATTAATGTTGTAGAGTCTAAAGTACTTTCAGGTTAGTCTATATTTTCTAATAAAAATGCTGCTCTCTGCAGGTCTGCCCGGAGGTGGCCTGGGAGCAGGAGGGCAAGGTGGACTAACAACTGGTGGCGGACCTGGAGCAGGACTGGGGACCGGCGCGATACCTGGTTATGGACTTGGAACAGGAGGTGGACCAGGTGGCTTTGGACCAGGCACTGCTGGAGGTATGAAGAGAAGAACAACATTCTCACAGTTCCTCAGAAGTGTATAAAACACTCAGAGACACAGATTACACACGTATATGAATTAACTACTCAATTACAGAAGCGTTAACATTCTACACTTGCCTCTTGCTGTTCCTTTTCTTAGTTGTGGTTAGTTGAGCTTCATTAAACATGGAGCAACATATTCATCCTGCATACCCACATAACGGGAAGAAGCTCTGCTAAAGGCTCATGATAAGAAATGTTACCTAAACAAAATGAAATACCAACAATTGAGCACAGAGCAAAAACAGGCAATGTGGTGCAAGCGATTTTGGTACTTTATGCTACCTGAACAACTGATACCTCTATGAAAGCTTACACTATAGAGATTCCAACTTCACTCTATAACCAAAGCTTAATGAACCAGCAGCCAAAGAAGAGAAAAAGTAAACTTTACTATAAACATCCATAACTATAAACTGTCTTATCTCTTCTGTGTTCTGTTTAAAAGTTGTGTTTGAGGGCATATCAACGCTGCTACTGGCTGATCTAGATCATTTCTGAGTCGATTCCAGCAGTCTGTATTAATTGTTATGGAGGAGCATTTGCATTTGTCTAGCCTATCCTCAGCATCCATGTAAAAACACGGTCTACGTCTTGTCTCCATCTGGTGGATGAATCGTGGTAATGCGCTCATCCTAAAGGCATTGAGCTTCAAAACAGGCCTGAGCTGTCACATAGACCAATGAGTTATGGTTTTCTTTGAATAGGAACGTGTATAGACGTCTGATTGATAGATTTTTCCAAACAGCAGGTTCAAGAGGCTAAGACTCAATACATTCAAAAGCCTTTATTAGAGCTACAATCCTCACACATTCCTAGGGCTTCCTGGTGGAGGAACAGCAGGAAGAACAGGATATGGACCTGGTGGATATGGGCCTGGAGCTGGGACTGTGCCTGGGACAGGTTACGGACCGGGTGGAGGCTATGGTGCAGGACCAGGGGCCGGATATGGAACAGGTTCAGAGAGAAATTTAATTTTGTCCAATATAAATCTTGTCAAACCCAAATTAAACTAAATCCTAACTTGCCTCAATGATTTCTGATACTTGCAGGTTATGGAGCTGGATCAAAACCTGCTAAATACGGTATCAAAATATCAATTTTTTGTTTCTTAAAACATGATGATGGATGTTTGATAAAAGCTCAATAATTTTCATATGATCCTGATGTAGGTCAAGGAATTGGTGCTGGTGGGGTACTTGGAGGAGGAGCAGGACGAGGTGGTGAGTTGTTAATGGATGATGATCTTGAGCATCGTAAACTGAGAGCAGAAGTTTTTTATTTCTTCTGGTTGTGCTGATTCTTCTTTGTTTGCCTGTATTTTTGTTCAATTTATGTTTCCTCTCCAATACTCCAATTGATGGAGTTTTTCATACTCCATCTATTATCTTTTATAATTTTATAGGCGGTTATGGACCAGGAGGCTTTGGAACTGGCACTGGAAGTCAAGGTTGGTTTTCATTAGTGTGTAGTAACGTGTCCTTTTGTCAGTGTTAAGATCTAAATCATGTTTGAAGTTTAGATCACATATAAAGTATGAACTATTCCTTTATTGACCTCTATTGTGGTTAGTTGAAATAAATGCCTTTTACCACACCTGGCTTTAACTGAAACAAATAATCAGGTTCCATACTGTTCATGGTAACAGAAATGCAATAGAAAAGTATAGCGAAAGGTAATACTATTAAATATTGGAATGACCATAAAATGCTCCTCCAGTCTCAAACTAGACTGGAGATACTGGAAATATGGGTAGATAGGTCGGAGGACAGGAACAGTATTAAAGTTAGCATTCCGTAGCCCATCAGTATATTGCAGTATGGTAAAATAACAAAACTATTACATTTACTTCAGTCCACAGTCTGCTACTCTGAAACGCTGATCCGATTTTTGGATCATACGTGTCCTGCTTGACGATGAAAGTTGATATTATGCTGCTAAAAAGCCGCAATGTGTTAATGGTGTAAAATGACATTAGTTGATCACACCATCTTCAGCTGTAACTGAAGGGTGACAATGTTTGTGCAAAGTTACATATTTTTGCTTTAATTCCAGAAAACACTATTTTGCTTGAAGTGAATTCAGATCACCAGAATTCTCAGTCAGGAAAAGTGATGTTGTAACTAGCACTATAGTCAGTGACTCCAATGAAAATATTTAACTGCTTAACCGATTTGTACAATTCTATTTTAATCACTGGGTCTTTTAGTAGTTTTAGTAGTCAAAATGTAAAACTAAATAGTATTTGTTGTGATCCTCAGGCTATGGCACAGCAGGATCCAAAGCTGCCAAGTACGGTAAGGTGCACTTTGACAAGACAAGTAGAACATTATGTGTATATTATGTAGTGGTTTGAACTCAGAACTAGACCCGTTATAGAAAAAAGAACACCTCTTTTGAAGTTATTTCTTTTATAAACTGTAGGGCAACTAGGTGGAGTGGTACCTGGGGCAGGAGCAGGGACTGGCCCTGCAGGATCTGGGACAGGGACTGGTCAAGCAGGTCCTGGTAGAGGGACTGGCCCTGCAGGATCTGGTACAGGGACTGGCAGTACAGGACCTGGTACCGGGACCGGCCAAATAGGATCTGGTACCGGGACTGGCACTGCAGGACCTGGTACAGGGACTGGCCAAGCAGGATCTGTAACAGGTACCGGCACTACAGGACCTGGTACTGGGACCGGCACTGGAGTTTCAGTTAATGGCACAAAAACAAGCAGCGGTGCAGGAACCACATCTGGACCCAGTGGTAAGGTTATGTTTTGAGGATTCAAAATACACATTTTGGTTACAATCAATTATAATAATTAATCTGATGATCTATGTGTCATAAACTATGTCTGCTGGATCAGGAGCAGGACTTGGAGCCACTGGAGGCACACCAGCTCCAGAATCAGAAGGTATCTTACACAGTAAACACATTTAAGTCACATATTACCACAACACGCAGAGGGTATCTCATACATTAGAATGTATGTAAACTGGGATGGAAAAGACAGTGACGGAGGGGGCTTCCAAATTAGATGAATAAGAAAGAGAGAAATGGCTTATCTAAAAATGGTTTTGCCAGATTGTTAGATTAATTCAGTTCACACACTTGTCCAAAGCTACTATTAATATTTTCACCTTATTCTAGGTGATGGTGGGTTTGGCAGTGTGATAGAGGGGTCTGGAGGTTCTGGAGGAGAAGGTGTGTTTAAACTTGCAGGAGTCTTGAGAACCTGTCATTTCTTACCTTGAAATTATGCACTGATTGTGGGCCCACATGACAACAATTATCACAAACACTAAAACTCAGGTTCACAGATGTAATAATATGATGGTTATACAAGACGGCCCACAGACTGCTTGGCAATTACCTGTAAAAATTAACAGACAAAACACTATACTAAATATAAGATTCATAGTTCTTATGTATTTACACACATTCTTTCAATTACACACTGCACATTCACACGTGTCTGTGTGTGTGTGT
This sequence comes from Myoxocephalus aenaeus, assembly GCA_038501785.1. Taxonomy (NCBI): domain Eukaryota; kingdom Metazoa; phylum Chordata; class Actinopteri; order Perciformes; family Cottidae; genus Myoxocephalus; species Myoxocephalus aenaeus. The sequence continues at coordinate 898,975 of JBAMJR010000195.1, forward strand.
GTGTGTGTGTGTGTGTGTGTGTGTGTGTGTGTGTGTGTGTGTGTGTGTGTGTGTGTGTGTGTGTGTGTGTGTGTGTGTGTATTAAACCAGGAGGGACTGGTGTAGCTGGCAGACCAGTGGGTGTAGGATATGATGGAGATGGCTTTGGTGGAACAGGAATCCCCATCATTGGAGCAAAGCCAGGTACTTCCGTCATGTATACAACAAATTAAATTTGTAAGTTACGGTGTTGATTTGATCTGCTACTTAAAGTGTTTTACAAGAAGTATTAACACAAATGTTTTATTTTGAATCATCTTTATAAAACAGGACTCAATGGGACAGAAGTTCCAGGTGAGTGTTTATTTAGTTTCTGCACGTTTGTCTGTAAGCATGTTCATCTGTCTTCTGAGTGCGTCTGTTAGTCAGCCGGACATCCCAAAAACCATCAAGTAGATTTTAAATCAATTTCAATTCAATCAGGTGGAAAGCAAAGGATCAGTGTTTCTGAGACTTTCTTGTGGACAGTGCCATCATGTGGCCATTTATAAAGTGCATTTATAAAGTACGTTGATGGTATTTATCATTTCTAAAATGCGTACATGATTTAAATAATGGAATACTTGAAAGGGGTCCGAACAACATTTTTGCACTATTCTGCGTTTCAAAGCATTTGGAGTGTATGATTATAGACGCCTAAAGTTTCAGCTCAGCTAACTCAGACACCACTGGTTCAACTTTTCTGAAACCTGAAGGGGCAGAAATATTTACACGGCTTCCTTAAAAACATGAAATGTTCTATAATTTACAAGTTAAAATTGTACGGTCATAACATCCACACTAATTGGACCAGGTACTACATGCAACAGGGGACCAACACATGTACATGAGTCCTTTCTTCGTGCCTTACTATGAGTCCTACTTCTGAGATGTTTAATTGCCTCCAGAGTTTCTAGATCCTCTCAGCAGAGATCTTGTAGCTGAAATCAAGGAATAGTACATTTCACTGTACAATTTTGCAGGTTCTGGTGTTGATATTTCAAGTGGAACATTACCTGGAGCCAAACCTCTCAAACCCCCAGGTGAATTAAATCCAATCCAATTCACCCTTAAAAAAATGTACCTCTCAAATTTCAGGATAACTAGTCATAGTGCTTACCTATTACCAAACAGTGGATTATCAATGGTATGACCAAGTAATATACTGTATAATCTCCAACAGTCACCTCTCAAAATCTGTTGAACATTCACCAGGCTTGTTATTGTTTTAGTTTGAACTTTGTAGAAGAAAATGGGGATTAAAAGAAAGAATACTCACCGGTGTTCTGTCTGCAGGTGTCCCCCGAGGCGACACGCCAGGTGAAGGAGATGGAGAGGGAGGTCCTGATGGAGAGAGAGATGGGAAAGGAGGCACAGGTGGAGGACCGGGAGGAGCAGGAGGGAGTCCGACCAGTGCAGGAGCAGCAGGAGGTGTTTCAGGGGGCGTAACCGGAGTGGGAAGAGGAGACAGTCCTGCTACTGGCACTGGAGTTGGATCACAAGGTGCAGCTGGTGGAGTTGGAGGAACACCCAAACCGCCCACAGGTGCCATTTCTACACTCCATTACATCTACCACCATCCAATATAATAAAAAAATGACTAACACACAGTTTTTTAGAACAGAAATGCTCATACTCAAGAAAAATATATATTATATTTGTCTATTTTTTTATGTCGCATACAAACCTGATGGGACTGTAGCAGGAGGCATAGGTGGTGGACCTGGCGGAGTAGGTGGGGTGGCAGGTGGAGGTCCTGGAGGAGCCGGCTTGGTACCTGGGGCTGGTGGGCTTGGTGGAGTAGGAACAGGAGCCCTGAAACCTGAAAAAAGTGAGTTGCTGCCATGTTTTGTTCTTTGAAATGTTTGTGTATTCATCCCAAACTTACAATGATATTTATATATTACCATCATAGGCTATGGTGCTGGTGGAGTTTTGCCAGGTGGAGGTATGTTAACTAACACTATCCTCACCATCTAAGTTAAATCAAACAGATGCCCCAAACATATCTGAACTGCAGTATATCTCTTTTTTTCTCCTTCAGGCTTACGTTACCCAACTGGAGCTGGAGTAGGACAGGGAGCAGGAAAATCCGGCAAAGGTTCTATAAACTGTCAACCATATTCTCCTCTCCTAAATAAGGAAGTGAGCAATGAAAAAAGCTAAATAATACATTAAATGTTTTTATCTTCCTATCAGTATATGGGACTCTTGGAGCAGGAGGCCGGGGTGGGGTTGGGCCTGGAGGTTACGGAGCTGGTCCTGGTGGCTACGGTACCGGTCCAGGAGGTTATGGTGCAGGACCCGGAGGTTACGGGGCTGGCCCAGGTGGCTATGGTACTGGGCCTGGTGGATATGGAGTTGGACCTGGAGGCTATGGCGGCAAGACTGGAAGCAGAGGCATTGGTGGTGGTGCTGGAACCCTTGGAGTTGGAGGGGTTGGTGGAGGTTTAGGAGGAGGAGGAGGAAGAGGAGCAGGCCCCGGTGGAGTCGGTGGTGGACTGGGGGGATATGGTGGTGGTGTGGCTCCTGGTGGTAAGTTCACCTTTATGAAAATATTATACAGTGTGACTCAATATTTATAATTAAATTTGATCAAAATAACACATCTAATATAAATAGCATGTAATTTAAATATTGGTCAAATGATCTTATCTGCTCTGTTATCCAGGTTCAAGATATGGCACAGGTCCAGGACTGGGCACCGGCACTGGCAATGCACCAAAACGTATGATAAGAATTGACAGATACACTAAGAGCAGATGCAAATATTTAAACAGGGGAACTGAAAGTGAACCTCTATTTGTTTTTAGGTTATGGGGCAGGAGCTGGTGGTACTGGTGTTGCACCTGGTGGCTATGGGACTGGACCAGGTGGAGTTGGTCCTGGCGGGGCTGGTGGTTATGGACCTGGTGGCACTGGATATGGGCCCAGCACTGCCGGGACAGGACTGGGTGGTGCAGGGAACAGGCCAGGTGGTTTTGGACCAGGTGGAGTTGGCACAGGACTAGGCAGCCATGGAGCTGGTGGAGCAGGGGTCCTTCCTGGTGTTTATAATGCTGGAGGTCAAGGACTGGGGACAAGAAAGCCACCCAAATCAGGTACAGTGGTAATTTATTATAACACTGGAAACAACATTTATTCATGTATTAAGTTTGAAAATATGTTTATGCTGTTAACTCCTTACAACAGGCTATGGATCATCATCACTGGGTGGAGCAGGCTATGGGCAAGGTGAGAAACGTATTTATCCACCACTTAATGCACCTTCAAAATGTACAGATTTTTTAGTGTTTTCCTCGGTGCATAAAAACATACCATATCTACCTTATCATTGCAAATAAAAACAAGTCTTTTATATTGCTGATTTGTAGCAGTTCTGTTTGAAATGCACTAAAGAAAAAGTAGCGGGACATCGATACTTTTGTTGTCCCATGTTGTGATTAACTGTGTATGTTATCTTAATACATTTGTATATATATATATATATATATATATAAATCTATATGTAGACTACTTTTGAATGAACATGGAATTAGCTGTATGAATATATATACTTGCTTTAAAGTAAAGCAATGCTTTAAAGTAAAGCAATGCAATGGCTGTCAAGTTAAAATACTTCTACTTTTAAGCAGGTGCAGCAGTGTAAGGAAAATAAAGCTAAACAAAACAAAAAAATAAAAATGACAGCTCTAAAGTTAAGAACCTATGCCTGTTTTCTAGGTGCAGGAATTGGACCTGGTGGAACAGGTACTGGACCCGGCCGATATGGGCCTGCTGGTTTTGGGCCTGGGGGCGTTGGACCAGGCGGTGCTGGGACAGGAACAGGAGGCTTCGGTCCAGGCGGTGCTGGAACAGGAGGCTTCGGTCCAGGCGGTGCTGGAACAGGAACGGGAGGCTTCGGTCCAGGCGGTGCTGGAACAGGAACGGGAGGCTTCGGTCCAGGCGGTGCTGGCACAGGAGGCTTCGGACCAGGCGGTGCTGGAACAGGAGGCTTCGGTCCAGGCGGTGCTGGAACAGGAACGGGAGGCTTCGGTCCAGGCGGTGCTGGAACAGGAGGCTTCGGTCCAGGCGGTGCTGGAACAGGAACGGGAGGCTTCGGTCCAGGCGGTGCTGGCACAGGAGGCTTCGGTCCAGGCGGTGCTGGAACAGGAGGCTTCGGACCAGGCGGTGCTGGCACAGGAGGCTTCGGTCCAGGGGGTGCTGGAACGGGAGGCTTCGGTCCAGGCGGTGCTGGCACAGGAGGCTTCGGTCCAGGGGGTGCTGGAACAGGAGGTTTCGGTCCACGCGGTGCTGGCACAGGAGGCTTCGGTCCAGGGGGTGCTGGAACAGGAGGTTTCGGTCCACGCGGTGCTGGCACAGGAGGCTTTGGACCAGGTGGTGCTGGCACAAGAAGCGTTGGACCAGGGGGCACTGGCACAGGAACAGGAGGCTTCGGTCCAGGTGGTGCTGGAACAGGAGGTTTCGGACTAGGGGGTGCTGGCACAGGAACGGGAGGCTTCGGTCCAGGTGGTGCTGGCACAGGAGGTGGTTTTGGACTTGGGGGCCAAGGATTAGGAAAACGAAAACCTTCAAAATCTGGTAAGTAATGGTTATACCTTTAAAACAGGTGATATTCAAACATTCATTGTACTGATGGAGACACCTATTTGATCGTTTTATATGAAAAGGAATTAGCAGAACATTGTTTGACCATTCTCATTCATTTTTTCCAGGTTATGGAGGAGCTAGGTATGGATCAGGTGAGGTTCGGCTAGGATCAGGGATGGTAATTATCTTTGTATACATGTATGTACTATATAGTTGTGCTTATATATTTAGACATTTTCCCAGCAGGAGGATTAGGAGGTGGTACAGGAAGTGTTCCTGGAGGAGTTGGAGCTGGACCTGCTGGCTATGGCCCAGGAGGGTATGGTCCAACTGGAACTGGAACAGCCCCTTTTGGTTATGGGCCTGGAGGTGCTGGAACTGGTGGATTTGGCCCAGGAAGTGCTGGCACTGGGCCAGGGGGTTTTAGACCTGGTGGAGTTGGTGGATATGGACCTGGTGGCCAAGCGCTAGGACAAAGAAAGCCTCCTAAATCAGGTTACGGCTCATCGTTGGGTGGAACTGGCTATGGACCAGGTAAAATACTCTATTGAGAATAAATACACATTTCATTAAAGAGTTCTGATAATTGTCACACGTTTTATCGTAACTAGAAATGTAACATACAGAACAAAGAAATAAAACAATCCCTGCATGATGTAAACCTCTTCTGTCTCCATCCTCTTTCCATGTTTATTCAGATGTTGCTTTTTCATATTTACTCTATGCTAAGATAATACACTTATTTTTCGATACTTAACCATTATGTTACCTGCCATTCATGTATTGTCTTTGCAATTTACTTCAACCCCACCCATGTTCATCAGGTGCTGGAGTAGGAGGGCTTCCTAGTGCAGGAACAGGAGGTGTCACTGGAGGCTCAGGTGAGTTTCTTGTTTATAATTGAAAATAGTGACTAAAACTCTACAAGCACAGCTTCATATTCTTCCCCAATGGTACATTGGAGAAGAATATGAAGCTGTGTTGCTGTGGTGTCTTTGTAAAAAGTTTCAAAGTTTGATAGAAGTCTGTAGAACATGAAACATCTTAAAGCTAGCAGTATATTGTGTGTTGTGATGTTCTTCTGGGGCTTTTAAGTGTATGACTGATTTCTACACATTAATACTCACTTTAATGTCCAGGCAGTGCAACAGGAGGAACAGGAGGGGCAGGAGGTCCTGCGGGAACAGGGCAGGGAGGAGGTGTGGGCGGCTTACCAGGTCAATTTAAGTACTAGCACTGATCAAATACAGAACAATGATATAAGACTATGGACATTTGCATTTCGCATTTTGAGATTTGAAAACACATGCATGCACAATACCATGCCTGACTGGGAGAGAAGTGCATAGTGATGCAGGTTGTAATGTGGGCATTATTCCAGCAGGGGGTGTTGGTCCTGGCTACGGTGGAGTGGCTGGTGGAACCTATCCAGGTAGGGGGAAGCACTTTGTTACACTTTAACTCTCTCTTTCTCTCTTTTTAACACGCCGCACATTCTTTGAATATATTGAAAATGAATAATATTGTTAAAGCGTAAAGATACCAAAAACATACACGGTAACGTGCACACAAAGTAAGAAACAGGAAGTGCTTTCATCCTGTGTGTCCGGCCTTGCATGGTGAATATTTGTGTTGGCATATTTTCATTAATGTCACTGCTGAGATAACAAATGGGACCTTTGTAAAGATTAGCAATTGTTCATTATGACTCTGTCTTTCCTGTTATTGTTTTCTAGGATATACGGGAGCCGGACAAAAATGTAAGAAAACTGACTGTGTCCTCTGGGACAGGCATGCTTTAATTAGCTTCAGTCTCCTAACAAACATATGTCCAGCCCACATGATGATTAGATGACATGACAATCACCCATTCGTTCCTTATTTCTTACGGGACATGTTTTATATTAGTTTAGAGTTGTTGTTTTTTAATCCAAAGCACAGAAGAGAGACAATTTGACATCTGAATTGCTGATGTCCTGTACTTTTATTACCAAACTAAATCTAAAAAGGATTATGATTTCAATTTTCTTTTTGGGGGGGCTTTTGTTGTGAATGCTTTTAAAATCTCTAGTGCTGTGTTTTATTATAGAGAGCCTGTATATGTCATTTGAATAACATTCCTTTTTACTTTGATGTTCTTTAGCCAAGGCACAGAAGGCAGCCAAATATGCAGCCATGCAGGCGTTTCTGGGAGGCGGGGGCTACAGAGGTAAAACAACAACAACAACAACAAAACATTGTATTGCTTTGCAGTAAGATGGATCTATACACTCACTGTAAAACATTTTACTGGAATTCTTTGAGTTAACTAATATTTTCGACCCAGACCCATTCCAGGATTTCTTCTAACTTTATGAGTTGTAACTTGAGATAAGTTAATATCCACAGTAATTATCCTTATACACTAAAAATTCAACAAAGCCAGTAGGAGTAGCTTCTAGTGCAATTTAACATAATTTTTTCTGAATTAATTCTAGTACAAACATGGTTTCCGAAGAACTGACATGCTTAAGAATTGCCACAGTTTTACAGCCACAAATACAGGAACTTGGTGGTTGTGTGGAAACAAAATGAAAAACTGAGCCCTTTAACTGAGACGATGTTACAGGGACGCAATTCGGACTATAATGCTTGTTGTTTATCACAACTCAGATCTTTAAGACATCAAGGGAACTTGTGTTTTCATGTTTTACAGTGTGGTTTTAATCCATACAGTAGTGTATGTCAAGTATATAAATAATGCTCTCTGTTCTGGTACTCAGGCGCTGGCTGTCAGGGTAAATACTGCGGCCGAAGGAGGAAGTGATAGATCAACAGACAGGAAGTGATCTCATCAAAACAACAGTGGTGCTACTGCATGATCCCAGATTGTACATTTCTTACCTGCCATAGAAGTTAGGGCTTCAACACATTCCACAAGTTACACCTTTCATTTGCTGAAATTTTATACAAGGGTCTCTTTCAAAAGAGCACGGCTCTCGACCTGTTAGTGGTGTGATTCCTTAAAACAAGGCCATTCCTTTGTTGCAGGCTGCTGCTTCAGCAATTTAAAACTTTGGTCAAAGAATTTAAAACGTTCACCACTACACAATAAAAAGCACAAGTCTATTAGGGGATGAAATTGGAATTGGAAAAGCAGTTTTCCCCCCCATGAATGACCTTGTGGGGATCCTGACTACCAGGCAGAGCACCACCATATGGATCAATATTTCTTCTTAAATTATGAGGCCAAGCTGTACAATTATACAGTTTTTGTTTATTGTTGTCGAACATAATTTGTGTTCCATTGCAAATATCACCGTAGATCCTATGGGTGAAGACTGATACCAAGGACACCCTCAGGGCAGCTCCTTCAGACCTGTCTGCATGCTGACACAATGTTAAAGAAAGGGCATACTTTGACCCAGTTAGACTTGGTTTTCCTTAGGTCTGCAGTGTCATTTTTGTTTTATTAATTCACTGTTTTTAGCTTTTACTTCAAAGTGCAAACACTTGGATAATCTGTACAGACAAAGAAACAGACGGCTGCTATTCATGGGGAACTGTGAAGGTGGTGTTTCGACCGGTCATTACCTGACCCTGAAGAGCAGTCTGTGCTGTGCTCAGGCCTCAGCAATACCAACAAATGTGGAGGCTGCAGGTCCTCAGCTGTTTAAACTTATGAGATTCTGCATCGTTTTATAGCTACACAACACCAATTGGTATGAATGTAAACTTTTTGTGAACATGATACCTTTTTATTATTAAAAGAATGTATTTGTTATGATAATATGATGTGGCTTTGATTTGGCTTTTACATTACATTGAGGGAAGAACTCAAACTAAATGTTCGGTAATATGATTAGAAGCCATTGAAATCGCATACGAGGAGCATTGAATACTGTTTTTCTATTTTTGATGTACCTCCTTTAACACTGGTGGGAAATTGTTCACGTTTACTAGTCTTTTTAAATTATGCTGACAAAAAGCAGAAAAAGCTTAGTGCTTTATCTATTTAGTCTCATTTTACAAAATTCAAGTGCATTAATACGTTATTAAATATTTTGTATGTGTTTGTTTTAACAGTTTTTCAAACTTGTGTACTATTATGAGTAATATAAGTGCTTTGTTTTCTACATTGTGCTAAATCACATTGTAGTCTGTGATGTCATTTGGATAAAAAGTGTTATTGCCTCTGATCTTGCATTTGAGCTTACATCTGTCTCTATTATGTAACTCAACATGTGTTTTAACATCTGCGTTCCTATGAAGAAAATTATGCACTTTTGTACACTTTCAGACAATGCTCTCTGAAATAAAGAAATGACCAATGACAGTGGTTTCAGGTTATTGTCATAAAGCGGCTACAAGAAGTAACATGCACAAATGTGTGAAACAGTGGGGGGTTAGGCATAAGGTAAAAGGAGGAAGCGACATAACCACAAGTAAAACTGAACAACAAACTACGGCCAAAGTTAGAGCAGCATTCAAGCACTGTCGTCCTTGTGACATTGTGACTCAGCTAACAGTGCACACGGCAGCGTAGCAGTCGTCTATGTATTAAGCTCCAGCATCGATCCACGAGTCCACAAAGCAAAGAGCATAAACTAAATAACCAACGTTGAAGACTAAACCAGAAAAGACATAAAACAGACCTGATACTCACAGTTTGATAGAAGCACCCCTCCACACACACACACACACACACACACACACACACACACACACACACACACACACACACACACACACACACACACACACACACACACTGTGTCTGTCTTTTAGTTTGCAGGAATATCACTATTAGGAATTACAGTCTGGCGATAGAAACTAAACTGGACTCATTTGAGAAAATGTACTTTAAAACAAAAGATCAAATAAGAAATGGTGTCATTTTTGTTTGTCCATTACTCGGACATCTTGTGCTCTTCAAGACAAATTACCAGCAGCGGAGCCGCACTGAGAGTATCATATTGAATAGTATTGTTTTCATTTTCCTAATTAATTGAGTTATCCCTTTGTGTTTGTGGTGTGTCGTAAATAGAGTGCTCTACTGTTTTGATGCTTTTAATGGTTTTATGTGACGCACTTTGAATCGCCTTGTTGTTGAAATGTGCTATACAAATAAACTTGCCTTGCCTTGCCTTACTGTAGGTAAGGCAGTGCAGTAATTGGAGCATTCATAAAGAGATTATGTCTGCGCTAATAGGAACAGAGCTCCTTTCAAAACACACAGACTCAACACTTCTGAGAAAAACACACTCATCTTAACTCTTATAAACCCCATCTAGCTCCACACTCTGCTGAGGAGCGTAACTGTATCTTGCAGATGTCTACATACTGGAAGTAACAGGAGAGGAACGGTGGACCAGAACTTCTATACTGGGATATGTCTCTTTCTTGGCAGCCAGCAGAGGGAGACTGGCCAGCTGGTGTCAGTAGGTCAGAGTGTTTTCTCACACAGCTACTCTGCCCATTAGAGAGTGAACTCAGATGCACAGGAAGCCTCTGAGCGCATGGAGAGAGCGAGAGACAGAAAGTAAAAAATAAATAAAACAGACAACGCCTGCTGCCGCGGAATAAATGTAGGATCCGTTAATGACCACATGCAACTAAAAAGCTCCTTTCGTAACTGGGTGGATTGCTTCTGAGAGAGAGTTGTCTACCGGTGAACCGACAGGGCAGAATGTCACGACGGGACCAACGGTTTCGGAGAGGAATGAAAGGACGGTAAGAGCCACTGGCATCAATTTGCTGCTGTGTGTTTATGCAAGTGAGAGAAAGAAGAGAAAAGAGGATGAAAGCGTAAGCAAAAGTAAAACACAGAATATCTCAGCACATTGTCGTTAAACATCTGCGATACTTCCTCAAAAACAACTCTGCTGTGACAAACAGACGCATGAGTAACCTGCAGCGCTTCGATATTCTGTGTACTTTCATATCAACTGTGAGTATGTGTACGAGTAATTAAACCAAAACGATACAAGGCAATGTTATTGCCTGATATCCAAGCAGCCTAACAGTTTGTTTTTGTGGATCTCTGTTCTACCCCATCAACAACTACTCTCCCTCGGGTCTATATCAAAAGATGCATACATAATACTGCACTCATAACACCATTGAGACAATATCCCTGTAACACACAAAACGCACAAATGCTACCTCTTAATATCTGCAGTTTTCTAAAGGAAATCCAGCAGGGTGACACAGACAGAACACGCAGGAGAATACGTCATCATATTCTTAACATGTTTGTTTTATGTACACCAGGTGCTGGCACTTTTAGTGACACAGGAACATATCTCAGGTGATTTATGAATGGCTAAATATAAGCATAACACGCAGCAAAAGTCAGGTGAGAGTAACGTGAGGAGATGCAGTAGGAAACAGAGAGAGGATAAATGACTGAGCTTTCTCACGACCAGATGTCAAGGTGGAAATCGCAGATGTGAAGCAGAGAGGCTCCACATCCGTTGCCAGCAGAGGAACAACAAAGACAAAGTGTCGAAAAAAAAAATCTGCAGCTGCTTGATGGTTTTATTACTTAATTATTTCCTCAGCAATTATGATCTCTAACTGTACTTCCCATAGTGCACTGTTTCTCCAGCAAATCTAGTATCTGTTCAGAGTAGAAACTCCTGTCAGTGACAGACTTGACTCGAGTCCTTCTGAAAAAGAGCTGCAGCAGTGAACCGAAAGACCATGTTGTTGTCTCTATTAACGAACAAATTAAAAGCGATCCTATTCCCAGTTAAATTAAGTATTTTACAATCTCTACCAGAGTTTGCGATACAAAACCACGCCGATTACTGATTAGCATGACAGTTAGTTGTAGATGTAGGACAATGCTTTTTACCATGTTAAGTTGTGCTCCAAGATTTAAGACTATACTCAATAAAATAATATGATTGATTGCAGTGAAACGTTGTCACTGTACATAATAAGAAACTCTCCAACTACTTTATTCTCAATAGAACGGCAACCTGTTCTTTCTCTGCTGTAAAGTCAGCATGACATTCACAGTTGAGGTTGGGAGAGAGGAAACATGGGGCGGTACCCTGTCCAGGAAGTCACTTCCCACTAAGGCTGTTGCATTGAAGCGATAAGGAAGCAGGTTTTTGGTATTATTCATCATTCAAGGCCAGGACTGGGAGTTTCTGTTTTCTGTTTTTAAAGGAATGAAAGTGAACATGCTGTGCTGCATTCAAGTAAAAAGAGCTTTTTAAACTGCTGTAATGTTTTCACTTTGTTTAGCTCTATTTTGCAATCTTTGAGTGGGTGTGTCTCTGGAGTGAAATGAAGACATGTGACAGACCAGTGGCCCTACATGAGTAGTCCTTTTGTAAGATGCCGTATTAGTTTGGCATCTGGCTGAATGTGCTCTCTGTCACATTGTCTTACAAAAGTATTCACCCCCATGGCGGTTTTTCCTATTTTGTTGGATTACATATTTGAATCATAATGGATTTTTATCTAGATTTTATATAATGGACAAAATAGTCAACGTTGGAAATAAAAAGAAATACAAATTAAAAAAACTGAAAAGTGATGTGTGCTTATGTAGGATTCATCTTTACTATGAAGCCCCAAAATAAGGTCTAGTGTTACCAATTACCTTAAAAAGTCACATAATTATTTAAATAAAGTCACATGACAGATCATTTAAAAAGGAACACCATTAAATCCTTTATTAAAAAAATGGAAAGAATATGGCACCACCAACAACAAAAATAATAAGATAACACATTTGGAGTCTCCCACACCTTTTGGTATAAATCTATGGAGTGTACGGCTTAAAGTGTCCCTATGGACAGATACTCCAATCTCCTTTGTGGATCCTGCAGGGTTGTCTTTTGTCTCTTTGACGCCTCTCTGATTAGTGCCCTCCTTGCCTGGTCCATGAGTATTTTCCTCATTTGGCCGGTTTGTTGTGGTGCTAGATTATTTTTGTACTGGTCATGTGAGACATCATGTGACACTTATACTGCACACAGGGGGACTGTAATTATTACTAGCTCTTATTTAGGGGCTTCATAGCAAAGGATGGAGATACATACGCATGCACAAGTTATCAGTTTGTTTGTTTATCGTTTCATTTGAACTTTTTCACTATTTTGTGTTGGTCCATCAAAGAAAATCCAAATAAATATATACTTGAATTCCAGGTTGTAATGCAACAAAATAGCAAAAACACCAAAGTGGGGTGAATACTTCTGCAAGGCACTCTATCGTATCATGAATAATTTCAACATGATGACAGTGACATTAACTGTATTTCAGCCTCAACTTTGTGACTAATAAAATAATCACATTGTCATTCAACACAAGCATGGGGTCAAATAAGTCAAGAGAGGAAAGGAGATGTGTATCAGTGACATTGAACACAACTACGCAAAAAAAAAATCTCAACTGAAGACAATAATTGATGATCCACCTGGCCTGAAAGTGTTGTCCCTCACCCTGTGTGCATCGATCTCAGAGGTCAACTTTGCTTGCTAGTCTCATGTGTTCCATCACAGATGAGGCTCACGCTACTTTGCTCTTACACACCTCTGAAGTACCTATCATCTTACAACGGCTCTCAATCTCCATTTTCTCTTGTTTCCACATCCTACTATCTCTCTCTTCCCTGCTTCACACTGTTCTCTAGGTGTTGTGAATGCGGCTGCCTCCTGTCTCACTGGTACTATGAAAGAGAGGGACAGCTCTACTGTAAGAAGCACTACTGGGCCCGCTATGGAGAGCACTGCCACGGCTGCAAAGAGACTATCACAACAGGACTCATTATGGTGACACGATAATCACTGAAAATACCTCAAATTAGGGCTTCAATTAATAGGAATTACTCTTATTATGGAATATGATAGATAATCAAAAAGAGAGTAAAACTGTTGCTTATCTTTTTGCCTGTGCAGGCCACACACTTTACTGTTCATGCACTTCTAGACTACATAAGAGGAAAGACTAATTTCCGAACCAGTACTTTCCGATTTTGGGGATGCTTACAAACATTTCATTATAATTAGTCACAACATTGCAGTTAAAGACCAAGACAAAGCTGCCGAGCATGTAATCCCCCTGTCTGTTTTTCTGCTTACTCGCTCCAAAACATTTTATACTCAGCCAATAACAAATTGATTGATAGTTGGTGGGCTAGTTTAAAAATAGCTGTATTATTGATCATTCAAAGCCACCATTTGATGCAACTGAGACGTGGCCGTACAAATATCAAAATGTCTATAATGTAATATTCAGTTAGGAATATGGCAATAATCTCTCTAACAAGAAATACCAAATCTCAGAATGATACACCAACTATTCAGACATTCAAAGCCTTCCTGTCTCTTGGTTTCTTCCTGGTATGAAAGTAAATGCATTTTTTCTTTCAACACTCACACCAGAGGATATCCTCTGAAAACATCCTGACACTACAATGCCCTGTTGCAGGAATGCACAGAAAGAACTCTGCATTTGGTCCCTTTACGTACCAAACATCATCTTCTGTATAAAACAATATTATGACATTCTCTTCTGCCTTTTATTTTACCACACTGCCTAAACAGGTTGCTGGAGAGCAAAAGTACCACCCTGAATGCTTCATTTGTGTGAGCTGTGAAATGTTCATTGGAGATGGAGACACCTACACGCTCGTCGAACGCACAAAGCTCTACTGGTAAGTTTGAAGCTGAAAGGAAAGAAATGATGTTTGAAGCTGAATTTTCTCTATGTGGCAAGCTAACAAATGTGTAAATTATGTATAGATTTATGATTCTGATGATTGCCCTTTATTCCATCTCTTGATTTGTCCATTCTGCAGTGGCCACTGTTTCTGTCAGGGTGTAGTATCAGCTGCGAGGTCAGCTTCTCCACTCACCAAGAGTCCCCACATGGTGGCGCTGGTGTCTCTCCCTCCCCATGCAGGTGCCCGACGAGCCTTGACTTTCACCACCGACCTCAGCCAAGAGAAAGGCCCTCTTGTCACTGTGACAGCGTGAGTCTCTGAATCCAAGACATGACCAAGAGTGAACTTTGTCTTTAGTTAGTGCAAGTCGGAGCCAACAACACAGGCTCGTTGTGTCTTACCACACCTTTCCTGCACCCATTAACTCATTGTCTTTCTCCCTCAGGTTAGACACAGCTGCCCTCAGCCCTGACCTGCTGTCCTCTGTCCACAATGGTGACCGAGTACTAGAGGTCAACGGCATCCCTGTCCACAACATTTCTCCCGACGAGGTAGGCCTCAAACTACCCACCGATTCCGCCGTGCCATAATACCCTAACTAAATGAGAAGTGGTTCCACTTATTGGCATCCACAAAAAAATAAAAATAAAATTAAGATGGAAAAACGAAAAGGTCACCAAACGATATCCTTTCCTCTAGATAAACTGTGTGATCCAGGACACAAGCCGACCACTGCAGCTGACCATTGAACACAACCCGCAGTCTCCCGATGACCTCCTTCGCTCAAACAATCCCCAGAACGACCTCAGCTGTCGTGACCCCTGTGTGCGGGACAAACTTTCTTCAACCCACAAACTCCCAAGTCTGGAGGAAGAGCCAAGTCCAGGAGATGAGACAGATGAACCAATCAGCAAGAGCCTCTCACCTCCTCAGCACCAAAGACCCATGGGAATGCGATCCAGACATATTCTGTAAGTGCTCACTCTCGGCTTACTTTGATTTATTACTCTTCTTCCTTTCTCTGTCTGAGTCTTTCTTTTCTTTCTCAGACGCAGCTGTAGTATAGTTAAGTCGCTTTTATCTCATAGGAGAGACATGGTTCGCTCAGAGTCTCTTCGTGTGGATGCTGGAGAGCGGACCCATCGCATCTTCAGACCTTCGGACCTCATCCACGGAGAAGTGCTGGGCAAGGGCTTCTTTGGACAGGCTGTCAAGGTACCGCAGTTACTTTTCCCTTTCCTCATTATGGGTGACTTTCTCAAAACATTCTTAACGACTCTACACCTAGTCGTCAGTTTTTTTGTAAGATTGATGTTAATCCGCATTGTGATTAACCTGTTGTTGTCAAGGTAACGCATCGGGAGACAGGGGAGGTGATGGTGATGAAAGAGTTGATACGTTTTGACGAAGAGACCCAGAAGACTTTCTTAAAGGAGGTAAGTTAGAGGTTATTAGACCAGGAAGTTAACCTATTTAAACCCCGCTGGTGGTCATTTTTGTTTAGGAGACTACTAAAGATGTAACAGGTCTAAGTTAAGGAAGATAAGTGCGCTTCTCTATGGGAGCCCACTTTAGGTTTTAAGTTGGTAAGAAAGCTGGATGTTTTTCGCTAAGCACAGTTTTAACCCTATCTAGGTCACGATTACCTGTGAGATATGTCCATGCTGCTACGGTGACATGAAGCATTTGCTTCCACTCTTCCTCTCAACTTGTACAGGTGAAGGTGATGCGCTGTCTGGAGCATCCCAATGTCCTCAAGTTCATTGGACTGTTTTATAAAGACAAACGGATAAACTTTGTCTCTGAATACATTCAGGGAGGAACTCTCCGAGAGACCATCATAAAAATGGTAAGTTAAAACCCCATGAGGACTGTCAGAGTCCACGGGCACAGTATGTTGATCACTCTGTTTATTGTAGGGTGAGGATTTCTCCTGGAGTACAAGAGTGGGTTATGCCAAAGACATTGCAGCTGGAATGGTGAGTCTTTCATGGTTCATATCCAAAACCATTGCGTAATCTAGTACTAACTTTCCCTAACGTATATAACATCTCTCCTTCTAAGGCATATTTACACTCCATGAATGTTATCCACCGAGATCTGAATTCACACAACTGCCTGGTCAGAGAGGTAAAGTGGTTCCATCACACACATCAGCGAACATCAGATACCTTCACAACACAAACCCATCACAAATTACAATTTCCCCAAAGTGTTGAGGTGTTACATCAATATGTTGATTGCTTCATTAAATTTCATTAAATTGTATACTTACTGTGAACAAACAAAACTAAGTCTATCAAATAAGTTTTTTAACCAGCAGAGCCAATCCACAAAACAGGTCATCTAGCCAAAAAGTAATTATGTAAAATGGAAAGAAACTGATTTATAGTTATTTTCGATAGTTATATATATATATATTTCTTACATTTTAAACCTACATGTAACTTTTGTTTGTTAAAGTTGTTTGATTATTTACATGACTGATTTAGATATCATTCAAACAAGACCACCTCCCAGCTAAAGCTAGCCTCTGTATGTCATTATGTTTCAAATTATAAAACTTAAAACTAAAAAGACCAAACTCTCTACAGTATAGTTTTAACTTAATGTTTTCCTTGTTGCATACATGGTTGATTTCAAGGCGGCAAAAGAAGCTAATAGGTTTATGGGAAACGCTTCAAACTACTGCTCCACTTTTAAACAAAAACAGACTAACATAATGATATAAATGCTCCTAACATGTCGCCCTCTCTCTTCTCTCTCTGTCCCCCGCCTTCCTTGTTTAGAACCAGTCTGTGGTGGTGGCAGATTTTGGACTAGCCAGGCTGGTAATGAAGGAGAGGAATCAGACCGGGACATCCTCAATGGAACGGCCAGCGAAGGGGACGCTGTCAGAGCTCCGCAGGCCTGACCGGCGGAAGCGCTACACCGTGGTGGGAAACCCCTACTGGATGGCCCCTGAGATGATCCATGGTGAGTGCAGATCAGTTATCTCTGAATCAGAGCGATTTGACAGAGGCTTGTGTGTAGTGAAGGTAAAGAGATGCCAGTATGATGTAACTAAGTCCAACACCTTTAGTAGCCTGGAGGCCCTGGACTACATTTTCTTAAAGCTATAATAGAGGAGACACTTAAAAAAAATATATGATTATGAGTGAAGGACTTTGGATTCATGTGAGACCTCACAGCGTAGGAGTAAAATTTACTTTGGATTTATACCTTCCTACAGTAAATGTTGACAATGTTACTTTCCAAAGAATGAAAATGTGCACAGAAATTATTTTCTGAAGTGCTGTACACTATGATGACTTGAAAAAGGTATAAATACTCTAAGTGACGTTTAGAAACAGAACTGACTAACCTCAACTTGCCGCTTGATGCCAGAAGTGCTGCATGATAGCAAAATATGCAAATAAGGGTTGAGCGTGTGGGAAACCTGAAACTATTCTGAGGTCTAGTTGTAGGTTTCATGAATACACTAAAAACATGTCCTCTACATCTCTACCATGGGCCAGTAAAGACGTGGCTCACATTTTCCAATCTTTCCTCTGCACCTCTCAGGGAAAAGCTATGACGAACGGGTAGACATCTTTTCCTTTGGTATCATGATATGTGAGGTAAGAACATCTGGGCAAAGAAAAATATTCCTAAAAGTGGTGTTGACTGAAGAATCTTCCGAGTTAAAATGTTCTAGAAATATCAAAACAAACAAATATAGTATCCTATAGGCTGGGTGATATATATACAATCAAATATCATGATTTTCTTTTTTTTACCAAACACTTCTATATATCGTTATTGCAACAATATTGTAGATGGGACTATTGGTGCTTTAGCAAAAATATTTACAGAATTGAATTTTTGAGAAATAATCATCAGTAATGTTGATCTAATGACTAAGTGGGGAAAGATAAATAATATGACAGCTAAAACAGTCTGTAAATTCAGAAAATTATATCACTACTGTGATGCAATAATTGTAATAACTGTAGTTTATATGATTTCCAAAATCTAAGAGGATATCTAGTCTCATTTCACGTTATCGATAAAATATAAATATATTGCCCAGCCTTATATTATCCATACTTTTTTTTGGGATCAACCATTTTATCAATTTTAAAGCAAAGTACGTATCTATCTCTGTCTTCCTTAAGATTATAGGTCGAGTGAATGCTGACCCCGACTACCTTCCCCGGTCAAATGACTTTGGGCTGAATGTAGCCGGTTTCCTGCAGCAGTACCACCCTCCTCAGTGCCCCTCAGCCTTCCTGCCCCCGGCTGTCCTCTGCTGTGACATGGACGCTGATAAACGGTACGACTGCACAAATTCAACACAACGTACAGTACATTTCAGTTCAGTTTCAGTGAACACAACAACCACGCCAACACTATCTAAAATGTAACTATGTTGGAAAGGAAATTGCGAAACAAAGTATTTTTTTCATCTGTTACACTACTACGGTGAGGAAGTCTTAAGGTTACTTTCTAGGCAGTTGAGTCTACCACTCTACTACTGTATCACAATGTATGAACCCATATACTGTACACAAACGGCAAATAATCCAAGCAAAGCATTACTCAAACAAACTAAACTAATACAGTGCAGAATAGTCCCCTAAATATGAATTGCTGCAGTAGAGCATGGGAAGCTCTATAACCTCTAATCACTAACTCTTTGTCTTTCAGTCCTTCCTTTTCAAAGCTGGAGGAGTGGCTTGATAACCTGCTGATGCATCTGGACATCGGCCTGCCTCTACTCTCTGAGTTAGAGCAGCACCGCAGAGCCTTCTGGCTGAATCACAGCCATCAAAACAACTCTCGCAACCAGGACAAGACCCTGGATTCTCATGAACAAACCCCCCACTCACAGCCACAAAGACAGAGCTCAGACCCCATGCAACATCCGGACAATGCAAATCACCACATAGAGCCTAATCCCCTCAATCAGAGCCAAAACCAAAATGGCATACCTGAAAGCCATTCGGACAGAGAGCAACACACACATGGCCTGACATGTTACAGGTTGACGAGCACAGACCACGGCGAGAATGGGTCTGAAACCTATGAATGCAATAACCCCGCAGGACAACCAAAAGCCGAGGACGAGCCCTTACAGCCGCTAAAGGTTAACAACTCGCTGCTGGGCCGTTCTAACAGGCAAAGAAGGACATGCAGAGTGCTGTGGGACAGATCCACAGAGGACAGCTCTTTTCTCTGACTGCACAGCACGTTTTTGAGGGAGAAAACCCTTTTTGAAGACATTTGTGCCTTTTTAAACAACTGGGAGGGAAGTGAACGTTTCATAAAAAGGTGTGTGGAGGAGTAATGCATGGAGAACCTGCAGAGGCATAATAATGGGATTTATAAGGGATATTTTGTATGCTGTTTGATGAAAACTGCCGAGCACATTTGGCTCATATTGCTCTGTGAACCAGTATGCATGATGTTTCAACAAGAGCCCCACCAATACTGGATTTAGTTGATACCCATATTGACATTTCAGATTTCGATATTAATTAAATTGCAGTACATTGGCCGGTAGTTAATCATTAACATAAGCACATAAGCCACAACAGAAACGAGCATTTTTTATAAAGATTCCTAAAATTCCATAACGTTTGTCAGTGTCCTCTGGTGGAGAGACTACGTAATGGCAACACTGTTTCTAAATTACCTCAGTCATATCTCTGGCATTTTAGTGCGACAGTTTATCTTTACTTATCAGCCAACATCTATGATGATGCTAGTAAAATGTATTGGCCAGTGTATTGGTTGGGCTCCAGTGTCAACTTTGTCCAGAAGCTGTGAAACACATGGCACTTTATACTTACAGCTACACTGCATGGGTCAAGTTTAAGAGAATGCCTTTTGTATTTTCTGTTGAAATGTTTACGCCCACATTTAACATACTGAGCAGTGAACATATAAATGTACAATTGTAACTTAATAAAGATAAATATGAATTAATATGACTAAAAAATTATATATATATATATATATATATATATATATATATATATATATATATATATATACACATATATAAATATACACATATATACATTTTTTCTAAGACTATTCTTTCTACAATCTACTAATCCTGAAATGTCCACACATTTTTGGTATTATGATATTTTACATAAATGGTAACTTCTGTAAAATATAACGCTCTGGGAAAAAAATTACAGCTTATTAAATTGAATAAATTCTCCTCTTCTTGCCAGTATCCGAGAGACAGCGAGTGTGATTACTGGCAGTGGCAAGCGTGTGGCAAGGCTGTGGCAAGGCTGTGGCAAGGCTGTGGCAGGCGTCAGTCAAGTGCCAGGACAGCAGCAAGCGAACGTCACTCGTTGGGCACCCTAGCGTCCCCACATATTCATGAGTTCTGAGAAGATGAACACGTTGGACAGGTTATAAACGCTTCAGAGAGGAGAGAGGTAGTGCACTGAGGGCTTCAACACATAGTATGCACACACCCCATATCAACACTGATTAATTTAAATTTCAAAAGGCATATTCTGCTACCATGTTCTGCAAACCAGTGAATCAATATTTCATTCAGCATTGCTTTGAGTTTGAAAGACAAACATTAAATGTAATAAAACTACAGACATGCTGGTGGTGGAGGGATCATATTTAATAAAACATATTGGAATAATATGGAATACAGCGCACTTGATAAAAATGTTTAGAGAAAAAAAATTAAGTGGTGTGATTAAATTGTGTGCAAAGAGAAAGGAGTATATTTCAGAATAAACTAGGATGCTCAATGCTTCCTCCTGCAGTACGCAACATGTAAAAGGCCCTCAGCCGTCTTCGGGGGATAAAATACAGCACACCTGGTTCAAGAGTTTGTACCCTTCTACACACCGATTGTCTACGATGTCAGACTGTGCATAAGTGACCATTGTTGTAGAAATGTACTTCTCTTACAAAGTCAACAGAAAGCACCAGCTAAATTAATACAAATGATATAAATACCAGTGAATCTGTGTTCAATATTACGTTATGTTAGACATGCACATTATGTTGGTAATTTACTGTTAAAAATGAACGGTAGAGCACCACTGTCAATTATTAAAGTTGTGAATATCCATGATTTCCAACAATTCTTCCCAAAACCCTATATTAAAACGAAAAAACCCAGCCCAGTGATAAAGCTAGCTAGTACACTTTAGCTAGTTTCGAAAGTCGGCAGCCAGTCCGTGAGGCCCCCTCCAAGAACACGCCCCCCACATTATCATTAATAAAGTTTAATATCACAATGAACATAAACAACAAACATGGCTATTATTAGTATCCGTACTCACGTGGTGCTCTCAGCCCTCGAGCTGCCTACACATGAAGACTCCGGTGACGCGCAAAGAGTGCACGGGTCGCCTGCTCGATCTTTTTTTCCTAATATTTTATTTATTGATTGATGTTGGGATGTAATGATAATTTCAACAAATAAAATATAATGCTACACATATAATATAAACTAGTTGTATACACTTTATGGGGAATCATACTGTAGCGACACTGGGTCAGGAAAGCTACGAGATTTAGACGGTTTATAGGCTGGGTTGCACCAACATGGATTAAATTAATCCTGGTTTAGAGTTAATCTAGGGTTATTACATCTAGGTTTAAACTGGTTTATAAATAATCAGAGATGTGTTGCACATCTTAATTTTAACCCTGGATTAGTTAAACTACTTTAAACAAGGGTTAAAACAGAATTAGTTTATGTTGCCGTGGAAAAATTCCATTACTGATACCGTTAGTTACCGTTTATAGCTACCACGACAGCGACTATAGCTAATAAACTCCGTCACTCTAGCTAGCTATTATGGCACGTCAAAGAGGGTCAAACTTTTCAACATTTGAAATAATGTTGCTGACCGAGTTAATGGAGGAGTTTAACTCCAACTACAGGAGCTGGAGAAGTGGAGGCACAGCAAAATTCCTCTCACTTCCATGCTTGATTGCTGGTCCAACCTTCCCATTGAGGTAATTTATATGACAGACTCCTTTGTGAATTTATACCGCTGTGGAAACTCGCTGTTGTCATAAAATTCAATTGGGTTTAACCTATCTCTAATTTTCCTGCGAGGAACTCTTTCCTCTAACCCCATCGAGCGAAGATATGCAGCCATGTTGTCAATAAAACGGAGATAAACCTCCTCCAGGGGTGGTTTAAATATAACTGCTAATCCAGGTTTAGTCTAGGTTTAAAATAACTGGTGCAACAGATTTTATTTTAATCTAGATTTAAATGGAAATTAAACAGAGATTGCCAAAGGGTTATATTTACCCAGGATTAATTGTAAACTATGGTTAAACTAGGTTTAAAGTTTGGTGCAACTGGATAAAAAAAAAAACCTGGTTTAAACCTAGTTTAAGAGTTAATCCTTGTTGGTGCAACCCAGCCCATGAGACGTTCACTGACCTCCTGAACATAACATAACATTTCCCTCAGTCCGTTACAATACGTTACCATCGCGTCCAAACGTTGCTAAGAGCTAACGTGTTTAAAAAAAATCATCATCATCACACAAATTACTTTAATTGATTAGCGATCCTGTTCAGATGAAAGTGTTGTAAAAGTTTTCCATGGAGCCTTATATATATACATTTTGCCCAAAGACTAATAGCTGGACTCTCTCCACCGACACTTCACGCTCAGCCACGAAACAAATGGCAGACAGCCAGGAGAAGGTGAGCTTTATGGTTTTCTCTTTTACAGGCAAACCGGCAACGTGAGCTCATGGGAACCTAAATATAGAGACTTCATGTTGTCATAGCAGTTGGCATAATGTTGATCATAAGCATGAAACGTGCTGTAATATCAGTTCTTGGTATTAGTATTGTTGTATATGTATTATTGTTATTATTGTCATTATTGTCATTATTATTATTATTATTATTATTATTATTATTATTATCATTATTATTTACTATTGTCAGTAGTAGTAGCTAGCTGCTGTTGTTGTTGAGTCTTAGTTATCACCGAGCTGTCAGTGACTGCGGTCAACTGAGTCCCTGCTCGGTCTCGTACTTAATAAACAACGTCAGAGCGGACTGCACCCGGAGATCAGTCTGTGCGTGAGCCCGCGCGCACCAGATGCCTCATCACGTTGTGTTAGTTCTTCTATAGTTTGGTATTTTGGCATCAATCACAATGTCCTTCCTCTGATCTGGGGACAGTTGGAGAAGCCGTCCGCAACATGGAGCATATGTCCTCCCCGGTCAGGTTCCGCAGCAGCAGCAGGAAAGGTAACTTCGTCTGTAACACATCTAGGTTTCACCACCAATTTATTGTAATAACCGATAGTTTCTGCAATATTAATTAGAGCGCTAATCGAAAAATCCCAACTGCAACCAGAGCCAATTTGTTTAGGTGTTTTTTTCGGCACTTAATTGTATTATTATTATATATTCATATTTTGCCCCTTAATCAAGTGTAGTAATAAGTATAGTGCGTCATTAAGTTTGCATCAGGTGTGTGTGATATAAACTATGGGAGGAAATGTTTTTCTAAGCCACTCAGTGTTATGTTTAAAGTGTGTGCATTGTTAGCAGGTGGGTGTCACAAAGCTACTTATTTATTTCACTAGGCTAGCCAACAGCCATACTTTTCTACTCATTATCCAGCTTATACAAGTCTCTATGCATTTGTATTGTCTTTTTTACAAACATTAAATGTTTTCCCTTTTATATATTCTATCCTTTGCTCAAAAAAGATGCAACTTTCTCAGAAAAGGAGGTAGGACATGATTGTAGAATAGTCTTTAATGATATTGTTTGTAGCGTGTGTATGTGTGTGTATGTGTTTGTGTGTGTGTTGTGTTGTGTTTAAGAGTTAAATCTCCAACCCTCCAACTGTCACAGCATTAGAAGCTGGGTTAAGCCTGCTGCAAAGCTTTGTGGGTAATGAGAGCTGACAGATAGAGGGATGCCAGACAAACCCTGATCAGGCCAGCAGCCTGTTCTGTTCTGCTGTCTTTGGGCCTCAACAGTAAAATGTGAGCCTCCTTTTAAAGCAGGTGTGGACTCTCGGGTGTGCTGACTGCTCATGATAGCGAGTGGAGTCGCTCTCTATATCACCTGTGAGGTAACCAAAGCAGGTGTGGGCTGCATGGTCAGTCATATGGCACCTGGTGCATATTTGTATCCACTAGCTATAACTCCACACTGAAAGATGGACCTTGACAATTTAATTTTTTTTTAATATTACTTCAGTTTAGTCAGTATATCCAGTTTGACACTAGTGTCATCCTCCAACTCCAGACGGTGTGTTGTTGGTCTCCCCACCCTGCCTGGACAGATGGAGGAAGGCCTCTGTAATGGTATAATGGGATCACTTGTCAGGACTAATCAGTCAAGAAAGGGTAGCCACAGAAGACTCATTACGCTGTATTCAGAGAGCAGCCGCCACTTAGTCAGTTTGTGATATCAATGATGCATACATGGATTAAAGATTATTACATTTCATTTGAGGGGAAAAAGATTAATTAACTACAGAGTTTAAGGTTTATGTGCTCTGTTTAGCACTCTGTCTTTTACTTAGAGCAATCTACTTTCTTATTTCTGCCATCATCTTTCCAAGCAGAGCAGGAAATAGGAAAAATAAATCACTCCCCTTTTAGTTTTGATTAAAAGCTAGCTATATTTTTTAGACTTTCGATTGTACATAAAAATCCATAATGTGCCTCCTGTCACAGTTGTCCAGTCTGTCCATTGAGGACCAGGAAGACACTCCGTTTCCTTACGCCATGAGGGATCTGCCTCCCATCTCTCAGCCTGGGAACCAGCACCAGAAACCAGACCACCAGGCACCAGTCCACCGTGAGGCAGAGGGAACTGGGACAGCAGCCAACGGCCTCCCCAGCCTCCACGAGACCCCCACTCTGCCCCGTGCCTTCCTGTGCAATCCTACTGGCTCTCCGATAGTCCCCCATAGACCAAGTCGCGTGGGACCAAATGCGGATCTTCAGTTCTTGGAGCTGAGGAGGCAGCTCATCTCTCAGGTGTCTATGGATTGTCCACTCAGCCCCGCATCACGCCCACACAGCCCCTGGGGACGCTTTGACCCTTATGACTCTCCAGAGGTGTGTTTCTGTGTACCAGAACCTGTGTTAGAAGAAGCCCCGAAGTTACATCATTTCTGTTTTAAATATGGCTGCCCACTCTTAATGGATCATCATTTTTTTATGGTGGTTTTACATGATTCTTTGTGGAGAAACTCAGTTTTACAGATCTGTTGATAAATCAGCAAATCGATTAGTGAGTGTTAGTACATTTCTTTGGTCGAGGACAGCCCTAGTTTTATACATTTTCTCTCACTATGGAGTTCAGCATCGTGTAGCACATTTTTAAGTCCTAGTATATTTCTAAACTCTTTGGAAACCCTTTTGTAGCTGCTAAATGTACACTATCAACATCAACTAAATATAAAGTTACGGAGGTCAGACATTAACTTTCAGATCAATTCAGAGCTGCATGTCGACGTGGTTAACAGGTATTAGACCAGACTGAGGCGGTCTGGCCCCAGTCAGAGGATGCAGATCAGGATGAGGGTCATATTGTCCAGGTCAGGCCGCTACAGTGATGGTTGTTACTAGACTACAATGTGTTAACATGACTATAACGTAAAGCATTAGTAGTCACTCAGTACAGTACAGCGAGTACACCCACAAGCCTTACTTATAAACAATATGCATGACACACATGTTATGTTTGTGCTTTCATTCTGCAGGATCAGGACAAAGAGTATGTGGGTTTTGCCACGTTGCCCATCCAGGTCCACAGAAAGACGGTGAAGAAAGGTTTCACATTTACGCTTCTGGTGGCAGGTGAGTCCTTCCATATAATGGGATACTTTAACAGGCTGTTATCATGACAGACTTTAGCATCTCTCCTATAATGGGGATTGTATAGCACACAGGATTTTTATAAGCACAAATCATACCACCATCTACAAACATCTAGAAGATCCAGCTGGTAACATCAGTACGATGTCAATTAACTGATACAATGCTCAGACATGCATTCATCAGTGTAGATTACAGACATACCTGCTCTGATTTCTTTAAAAAAAAAAAACTTTATTGAAGTAGATTATTCAGAGGAATACAGACATTGCACACTTGGATGTGATATTGTACTCATGCTAGAGGTCTGGGTTGTCTCTTTCTCTTTGTAGGGGAGTCTGGCCTCGGTAAATCCACACTGATCAACAGTTTGTTCCTCACGGACCTCTACAAAGATAGGAAGGTACCCCATGCACAAGGTGAGATTAGTTATATTATTTTATATTACGTGTGACTCATGTTATGTTGTGGGAAAATAAGTGGAACTGGACTATGCAGTCAATGGTATATGTGTAGAAAAAAATGACTTCGCTAGCTCTCTTTTTAGTTGTGTAAAATGTTGATGCCGCTACTCCTCTCTGAACCCTGAGGTGTGCGCGCGTTCTTGTACATGTTTGCACACACTGTTAACTTGTTGCCTCTGTAGATTTAGTTACTTTGCACTCATGTATGTTTCTGCAGAACGGATTGATCAAACAGTCGACATCGTAAAACACAACATTAGCATTGAAGAGAAAGGAATCAAAGTGAGGCTCACCATCATAGACACACCGGGGTTCGGAGACGCTGTCAACAACATAGAAAGGTGAGGTCATCAACATGCGCCCGCAGCATTTTTCTCCTCCTTTAAACTCAAGGCATCAGACGTGGCACTGTGTTGGTGGCACTGCTGCTCTGTTGGACAGGGTTGAACGTTATATAGCAAAGACAGGCCCCAATGCATCCCAAGCACACTGAATACTCCTCATTTTCTCCTCACATTTTAGTAGCTATCCGCCAGGGTTGTTGTTTTACTCACAGATGTTGTTCGTCTGTATCAGCTGGAATCCAATAGAAGACTACATCGACCAGCAGTTTGAACAGTACTTCAGAGATGAGAGCGGGTTGAACAGAAAGAACATCCAGGACAACAGAGTTCACTGCTGCCTCTACTTCATCTCTCCATTTGGCCACGGGTATGCTGACGACATGTTGTACTTCTGCCCATGAGGCTGAACTAGTAAAACAGTACTGCAACAGCCTCACCTACAAGTTGTTCTATACCTTTTTGGCATGTTCCTGCTTGTGTGCAATAACATACACATACATGTTTTTTTTTGTTTGGAAACATCAGTCTCCGGCCTCTGGATGTGGCGTTTATGAAAGCTTTGCATGAAAAAGTGAACATAGTTCCTGTTGTGGCCAAAGCTGACAGCCTGACACAAGCAGAGGTCCACAGAAAGAAGCTGAAGGTATGAAATCATTAAACACGCACGTAATGGAGGAGGAGTTTACATTTTATTTCTGTCTATTTCTCTCAAGCGTTTTTGTTTCAATGTGTCCATGTACTCTAGATCAGAGAGGAGATTGAGCAGTTTGGGATCAAAATCTACCAGTTTCCTACGTGTGATTCAGATGAGGACGAAGACTTTAAAAAACAGGACCAGACACTCAAGGTTCTTCCAATGACTCTTACTTTCACATTGTTTAAAAGTGCCGTCTCATCCACGTTAAGACTGACAGTTTCTTGCTTTTGATTTTCTGTGCAGGAGAGCACCCCATTTGCAATAATTGGGAGTAATGTTCAGGTGGAGAGTGAAGGTCGCAAGTTCAGGGGCCGTGTCTATCCCTGGGGTGTGGTAGAAGGTAATACACACAAACAGTTTTTAATTCTTTGAAATGTTTTCCAGATGTATTTGTAATTTCTCTTAGTCAGCTTTTACAGTGGCTTTGGACATGTTGTACCTGATTTTGTATCAGTTTTTTACATTACTTTTGTTCTATTTGATAACAAAGAAAAAGCAGTCTGATCTAGTATCGCGTTGTCGTTGCATGGTCAGTGGAGAACTCGGCTCACTCTGACTTCCTGCTGCTGAGGGACATGCTGGTGAGGACTCACATGCAGGACCTGAAGGATGTGACAGAGGAGACACACTATGAAAACTATAGAGCCCGGTGCATTCAGAATATGACACGCATGGTGGTGCAGGAGAAGAAGCGCAGGTGGGTGGTGTCAGGACGCAGAGGGCCACCGTTTGATTGATCATTAAAACTCTGTCTCTGAAGTTGCTTATTTGTGGGCAACCATTAGTTTCATATAAGTCTTGATGATTATTTCACACACTTACCTTTTACATTGGTGTTTCTAGGACAGGGATCGCTGATAGGCAGTTCTTGACCCAGGGGCCGTTGTTTCCGGAACTGGACATATCACCAATTCAATTGAATTAAACCATTGCATTTTGACTGAGCGCTTCAATTGTAACTGCCGTAGCTTTTCTCAGCAGTCCAGGAAACACACCAACCAATTACATAAGTTGTAAATTACATCACGTGATGCTACTCAATCAAATAGGTGTATTCTGATAAGCGTCGCAGCTCCAGTGAGATATAAACAGACGGGACGAAAGGCCGAACAGTCGGAATAGTACGAGTCAGAGAAGTTGTTTCACATGTTGTTCTCCAAAAATAGAAATGTAAACGGGAAGTTAAAAACCAGTGTTTCTCATATGTTCAGAGACTGTGGCGATTATTAAAAGTGTCAATATGATGTGCCACTAAGAGACGAAGCACAAATCTTTTGAGCACTCACATCCAAAATAAAAGGCACAGAAAATATATAAGAGTCCAATATGATCAGAGCCCGAACACTTTAATTCACTGCTCAACAATGATGTTAACAGTGAGGCGAACAGAGCTGAAACACATGGTTTCAATAACCACAGATAAAGTCCTTGCTCACAAATTTCTCTTAGATGAGAAGAATATAATATTGTGGCTTTTTTTGGGTGACATCACTTAACACGTGAATGAACGAAGCTGCAGGGCAAGGACAATTTAGTTATATTCATTTTCCTAAAATGAAATGCTTTATTTTAAGATGAACATTTTTCAAAAGCTTTCTTAAATAATTGTCTTTTTAAATCCAGCCCTTATTGTACATTGAAATGAGAAAAGCATTAATTTATTATTAGAGTATCTATTATTTATAATTCATTCATGAAAACTGACAATACATATTTATTTGATTCGACAGTCAGTTGTTGAGATACAGACGTTTTTACAACTGTTAGCTACTTCAATAATCATAGCACTAAATCATAGCACTAAATCATAGCACTAAATCATAGCGCGGAGGAGATGGGTTTGTTTACAGGATGTTTTAAATACAATATAGGCTCTTTAAAAAGAACAATAAATCCATGCAGCACATGTGCACTGCACACTGATATTTTTTGCGAGGATTGAGTTTGATGCTCACGCAGGTTGTGTCTTCTTTGTATGCATGTGGGTGTGAATCTGGGTTTTAGTTTGCGCGAGAAGCATCGAGAGCAGAGCGAAGCCGATTTTCCTCTGCCGCTGGCTCCCCCTGATTCTCAAAGCTCGGAAAGACTATTTGAAAAAGACAAAGAGGTATGTTTCTCTTTCCAACTGACTCGTTCATCCACTCGGTTACAGACGTTATCACCACTCACCTCATTTATTCCCCTCTGTAGCTGAGGAGGATGCAGGAGGTGCTGGAGAGGGTCCAGGAGCACATGCAGCACAGCCAGAGAGGTGGTTTCTGATTGAGGAGAAGGAGGAGGAGGAGACGACAAACTAGGAGCACCCAAGAACGCAGAGGAGGCCTCGTCTACAATTCATGACGAGCAAAAAGAGATGGAACAGAAGTAGCAACGTTGAGCGCTGTCCCCCCCCCCACCCTCTAAAAAAAAAAACACAACTCTGAAAGTATAAAGGCGCAGCTACACAAACTCCTGCGCATGTTGGCTTACCTGCAGCCAGGACGTGGTCCAGACTTCAGCAGGCCACACTGGCTCACACGTGGATTCTCTGTGATTTCCAAAGACCACAATCAAACATTTTCATCTGGAGACAATAATTACCTTTATTCCATTAATATTTTTAATGTGTTCCAGGACTGCAACTTGAGTAGTGACCTTGATAAGGATGTGACTGTCATCTAGTGTTGAAATTGGGTTTAAAATTTGTAAACAGCATTTTTTTCATGTTTATTACACGAGTCAACTGTATTTTCTATTTTTTTTAAATCTTACTGAAAAAAAAAAAAAAAGTATCATTAAAAAAATCTTTCTAACTGCAGTTTGTCTATATATTCACACAAGACCAATAAATACAGGAGCAAGATGTGTTGTAAATGTAATAAGATTTATTAAGAATCTTTATTATTTCATCAGCATAATTCTTCATCATTAATATGTTTTATCCATTATCATCATTGTTATCTTAAACAGTGGACAGTTAGATCTAAAAGGCAGCCCAAAGTGTACAGGCGATATATAACTTAAAACTTTCTCCATAGGGAAAACATGTTTTTATATTCATATATAATATCAATGTAGCATGAGGTCCAAGATCCTGCCCACGTTATACAGTATTGTACATGGTCCCAAAAAGAAACAGAAAACAAAACGTTTAAACAAAAGTAAACTAAACGGCAATCTACATGCAAAACAAAACCAAAAAGAAACGAGCATTTAAAATTTTAAGATGCATACACTCATATGCCAAAACGTGCATACCATCACAAATTCACAAATCTTTCATACGTAAATACAAATATTACAAAAAAGTCAAATTGAATATTAGACATGTTATCAAGAAAAGAGCAACAGCTTTTTTTGTTTTTTTACTTTTTCCACTCCACATCTCAGTCCAACTCACAAAATGGAAAACCTAAAAACATAAAATAAAAAAAAATAAACAATCATGACAGTAAATCTTTGTCTCTTCCATTCGCTCAATGTGTTCGTGTTTTGCCGGAGTTGTCACAGTGTTCAGGAAAACAGAGTATAGGCACACACGATAGCATTCAAACGGGCTCATACCATAAATCGCTTTTGTGTAAAAAAATATCTTGCTTGACACACACACACACACACACACACACACACACACACACACACGCACACACGCACACACACAGCCATGCTACAGGTACAGTAGGATTAACTATAGTACAGAATATAAAACATATTGAATACGCTCACATATACAGACATAACATACAGAAACAGCAGAGGCAGATCCACGCAACATGGACTACGAACGCATACGATGACGGGAGATTTCATGGTGCGACATGTATAGGCTGGCAAGAAGGCTGTGAGGCCATGAACGTTATGCGTATGTACACATGAACACACACAGACAAAGAAATGTAGTCGTCACAACACATTTTCCTTTTTGAAATGGAAACATTTTGAAACAGATTTTCTTTAGAGGATTTGGCATTGTGTTATATATAGTTTGTTGTGAAAAAATTATCATCATGTTGCTGCCAAATTATTCGTCACAAATCTGCAATATGTAAACTAATTTTAGGCCTAAAAACAATACTTTTTTCCAGTCTTTAAAAAAACAAAAAATTGTGCTATATCCACAATGTCGCATGAGACAAATATATCTTACCTAGTTTGACAAATAAAAATCTTAACTCAAGGTCCATACTACCATTCTGGAGGTGCCACCACATCTCACAATCTTACAATCTTCTCAACAGTTTGAGTTTCTCACGTGACTGTATGTAATATAATGCAGTTCACTTCTTGAGTTAAGATTTTTTTTCTTCTTCAAGGACAAGAGGGAACTCTTACACTCAACATGTCTCTCATCGTTTCCCCAGCTTTTAAAAGCCTGTGCAGGAAGTTTGTGTTGTGTGCGTATCATCAGTACGAGGTCTGCATGAGGCAGCAGAGGGCGCTGTTGCATTAGACTGAAGAGGGTGAAGCCAGCGGAGCCCACAGGAATACCTGCCACTGAATGTTTTGAGAGTAGATTCTTGTTCAGCATCATGTCAAAATGGTCTATAGCAATATATATATATTTCAACTGACTGCATCGTTAAGTCTGAATCTCCAATAGCCAACAGGCAAAGGTCATGTTGTCCCTCGATATCTCCAGTAAAAACCAGATGATTTTGTATGTTGAGCAAACCAAGCAATCATTGCCCAAATTCTTCCCCTTTAACCCTGCCCCTCATATCTGGAGTTGCTCCGTATTTAATAACAGAGACGGAGTGGATGAAAACTCCATTGTTGAATGGGGAACGTGGGACCAAAGTCGATGAGCTTTTTTAAACTGCAGATCTGGTTTTGTTATTGCACTGTTCATTCCTTTTGATAAACTATTTGCAAGATGTTTGGTACCAAGTGAAGTGGCAAGGAACTTTCGTTTGAAGGTAAATGGAAATGGCTTAACAGTCACTTCGTGGAGCAAGATCGGAAACAAAAGCCCAAAAAAACAAAACTGGATGCAACATAAAATAGTGAAAAGTGAAGAAGACTGTCGCTCTAGTCAGCCAACTATGTAATGGGATCTACTTTACACCTGTGAGCCCACTGAGCTCCCTCCTCCTGCTCTCAAACACATCAGTGACATTATTCCACCAGAACTGTCCCATGTGACATCATGATTAGGAGTATAAAAAACAGCCACAAATTTAATTCCCACGCAACAGTCTAACGACACACAACTCTCTCTCATTTTCCCTCGATGAGTGGATGAATAGTTAAGGTAAATCCTTGATGCCTGAGTGTGAACTGAGCTTATTATGTTAGTGCTTCTGGTTGGAAAGGAAGGAGGGGAGGAAGGAAAGGAAGGAGAGAAGAAGGAAGGAAGGAAGGTAAAACAGAGTTCCTGTCTTTGCAGCGCAGACGAGTGTCTTATTTTCACAAACAATGGCCTGACCCACTGACTGCTTTTATGTTATTGTTCACAAACTAAGAGCTGTGACCAAAATATCTCTGGAGATATTTATCACAAGTTGTCCAAAAAAACAATTCATGTATTTCTTTGTCAATTTTGCCCGCAAGAGATTCTCCCGCAACTTTTCAACTGACTTCCATCAGTCCCACCTTGATGTCATTATCTTTTTACCTTCAGGCCAGTTTGAGTGTGCCGACGGGGTAGGTTGGGACTGTAACCATGGTGACAGGGTTGAGGACGGCGGCCTGTCCAACCAGATGAGGGTGGGGGGCCAGCACCGCCGTGGGTTTCCCTAGCGACGGGCTCCCCTGGCTGATCACGGCCGCGGTGTTCATCTGGGCTCCGTTAGTGTTGGCTTGAGGATTAGCCTGGACGTGCGGCAGGGCGTGATGGGTGAAGGTGTGAGTGATGTGGCCCATCATGGTGGGCTGGGAGACGGACATGCCCTGGGGGTAGAGCGTCGGGAGGTGGGATGGCAGGGGGCCGCCCAGATGAGCCACCGGGTGGACGGTGATGTGTCCGATGGGCTGGGTAGCCATCGGATGGTGAGCGGCGGCAGCCGGTGCCGCCGCGATCGGCTGATGGATGGAGGAGATGGGGCCGGGCGACGGGGCAATGTGCGTTAGATACTTGTGATTCGCTGGCAGGCTGTGATTGACCGCCTGGATGACTGAAGGGTGGGAGACGGCGGCGTGAGCGATCACGGTGGACTGGAGATGCAACGTCGGGGGCTGAATGGGATGCTGTGGAGGGGGCGGACCCGGGGCCGGAGCGATGGCGTGAGGGGGAGCAGAGGAGCAGGGCTTGTTCAGGACTCCAGAAAGAGGCAGGCTGGCGTGCTGGATCGACAGGTGATGGTTGAGGAGCGGCTGGGCCTGCAAGATGGGAGGTGTTGGTTTGGGAGAAGCAAGGACGTCCTCGTCGATGTCCTGCTCAAAGTTGTCTTCTCCTTCTGGAGACCAGAGAGGAAACCGTTAGTCATCATGCAACCATCCCAGTGCCATGAGCGTGTACCCGAATGCTCCATGAGACCGTCAAAAGGCTAAAAGATGAGTTAATTAAGGAAATTCAATGCACATCTAACCACTACCTACTCTCCTGCGCCTGCCCTTCTACAAAAAAGTAGAAATCTGCTACTTGTGGTTAGTTCTGTAGAGTCTCAGGATGCATGCATGTCTGAGAATTAAGAGATGCACTAATTTAAATCTTCTTGACCGATTCCGATTTGTTTATATGTCAGACCTGTTGATTTGGATTGTCTTTCTTTCTAAGAACTACAATTGACAGCATATGCAATCAATTTTATAACTTTTCTTTCATGGAAATATGAAATGTATATTCTTACATTTTCCAAGTTTAAAATGTACAAGTTACCTTGTTTTTTAAGGTTCTTCCTCCGCAACTTATTTTGGACTTGAAGGTTACAAATTGCAAGCTTTACGTCTCGTTACGTTGAGGAACCAACGATGTGTGCGAGTGTGGCTGTGACGATATTCTCTGTGCAGCTGTGTGTGTGTGTGTGTGTGTGTGTGTGTGTGTGTGTGTGTGTGTGTGTGTGTGTGTGTGTGTGTGTGTGTGTGTGTGTGTGTGTGTGTGTGTGTGGTGAAACAATCATGCAGCATTTGTACATTTTACTTTCTAAAGAACAAGTGATATACGAGACTGATCAGTGCATCTCATCCCCGTACCTGAGGCGGTGGACGTGGAGGCCTGGTCGTCCTCCGGCTGGATCGTCTGACGGAGGACTCGGTCGATCTCGATGACGTCCATGCATTGGCTGAGCTCGTTCTTCAACTCGGCCAGCCGTTGCTGCGTGGCGATCTTCTCTCTGGCCAAACGCTCCATCTCGTGCTCATACTCCTTCTCCTTCCGCTTCAAAGTCTAACAGAGGAGATACAGACCGAAAAGATGAGGATCACTAGCACATCTAAAAGCACCGACAATCACAGTCTATTTAAGATACTGGGACTGGTACATGGTTGGCACAGGTAGGGCATCGACTCTCTAATACAAGGCTGTGTTCAGACGAGGCTCCAATCTGCATAAACAAATAAAACCGTCACAATGGTTCACATCACGCAGGTTCTGCATAATATTGATTTCCACAGCAGTATTTTCATCAGTACAACAACAGTCATGCAACAGTCGACCTCTGAGTTTCTCTTTCACAATAAATTAGTCCTCACTCTCATGATTTGTCCTGTTCATTTGTTGCATTAGAAGCTGTTTAAGTAGTTTGCAGACATTTTCAAGAAAAGCCTTTGAGGGAAGTAGAGGGATTAAGCCCCCTGAAATACTGGGCACGTGTTAATATGAAACAGATGGAATGTAGGAATATTAGTGTGAGTTTGCACTAATAGTTAACACCAGCAACAGCAAAATCAACATGGAAAACAGCAGCAGATTATAAAACAGGGAAACAGGGTAATAAAATATACTTTAAAAAACAGAAATAAATAACCGTCTCAGGCCATTATTACTACTAGAATGTACCTTATGTACAGGCTGTGAAGCTAGAAGCAGTTTAAAACATTTTCAAGAACTGTCACTGCAACAAAAAAGGGAATTAAGACCCAAAAAAAGTGTCTGCTGAGTCTTGGCCACTCCCACATTTCTCCCAGCTTGCACAATCCTGAAACAAAATGTTCCCCATGCTCTCTCAGTTTCATACATCAGAAGGAAGCCACGCACGCAAATTCAAGCATGTTCACACTGCTTTTGTTGCCCTACTTAAGCTCCTCCCATTTCCTGGATATCATGCTTGTTTTTCGAGTCAACGGGGTCAGAGTAGGAGTAACCGCCCTGTTGTGTTTTATTTCCACCAATAACTCAAGTTTACCATCCTCCCAACAATTCTAATGTAAATGGATTACTTTCGCCTGAACATTACAGTCACATACGACTGAATGGAAGGATTCATTCTAAGCACAGCACCGTCATGCGCTGAGCTCCGTGTGTGTTTGTAGATTTACAAATGAAACAAGGAAGACAAAACACAGCAGTAGACACAAAAAGACCGAAAAATAAATAGAAAGGAAGCTCTGCCAGTCCCACCGTGAGGTCTCCGTGACCCAGTTTCTGTGTGGGTCAGCTGATGCATGAGCACCAAACAGCATGACAGGCTAAGGTCATTAACAGATTACTAGGAATGAGGGAGGGAGGGAGGGGAGGAAAATGGGAGGGGAAGGGCGTCGCGTGGTGGGAAAGGATGGTCTCTCTAAGGCATGGTGGTTACCAGAAACAGAAACCATTCAAATGTTGGGAAGTTTTTACTTGTTACGTCTTTGCATTACCGGAAATAAATATCCAAGCTGAGCGGTTAAATGATCTGGTGCAACCAAAAGAGAAAATAAGGATGGAGATGCAAGACTTGGGTCAACCAGTAAGCACATGGGGACACGCCATCCTCCGCTCCGACAGGACGCTCACTCTCTGCAGCCATGCGATGACCCCGTCGCTCACATCCAAAGTCACAGCCCTCTTTTTATCGGCTTGTTGCAGCTGAGTGGCAAGGCCGTGTAACATTGACTCGAACAGTTATTTCAGCTGCTTCGTGTCTGTTATTTCATGTCTGATCTACCTATTGCACACTGAATATAGTGCCTCTCCATGAGTTCACGACCAATCATGACACACACACACACACACACACACACACACACACACACACACACACACACACACACACACAAGCTGGCAACAGAGGAACTACAACTGCTTGTTTATGTGCACATGTGCATCCATGAACATCACTCCAGGGTCTTAAAACCCAGACACCATTAGGCCTGCAGCAAATCACCAAGGAAACAGCTGTCACCCATAGCAGTTTCCTTGGCAACTGCCTGAGCAGCAGTTTGTAAAAAAAACAAAACACAAAGAGCGATCTAATTGGGTGAAGCAGGGAGGTAATTACATAAAAGGAGTGATGTGACTGGTTGTTGCCAGTCGGGCGCTTCAGACCCCCCCCCCTCTCCTGCATCCATCGCTCCCTCGACACCGTTCCCTCCTTTACCCCTCCTCCCCGTTTCATCTATACCTCCTTTATCCTTCCTCTTTCAAGATGTCTGCCCTCAGAAAGAAAAAGGTGAAAATGACTCAAGCGTGTTGATATTTGGCCTGAAAGGTGTCTCAATCACACACGTGGTTTTATTACATGTGGTTATGAGGACAAGGCAAACAAAAAGTCTGCAACAGGAGTGAAAGGAAACCAGCAAAACCATTGACAAAAGACCAATAGCGCACACATCCACACACAGGCCACCTGCTGCCTGTTGCTATGGTTACCAAGAGACAGCAGGGAGAAACAGGTCGAGTAGGACGGCGATATAGAGAAGAAAAGGTCGAGACGACCGGGGGTTAAAAGACAAAGCAAATCTTATACAGCTGTTGCAAATCTGCACCTACTCCAGTGTCATAACCATGGAAACGCTGCTGCACCCAACACCTATCGCCGGCCTCTCTGCAGAGAGGCGCAGAGCAGATCGGAGCGGGTGAGCTACGGTGACGTCACCAGGCTCGGGCTAGCCATGTGCTCAGATCTCACATGGCTCCGGGAGGGGGAGGGGTGAGAGGGGTGAGAGGGGGAGGGGGTGACACAAGGAGAATTAGAGAGACGGCGG
This sequence comes from Myoxocephalus aenaeus, assembly GCA_038501785.1. Classification (NCBI taxonomy): domain Eukaryota; kingdom Metazoa; phylum Chordata; class Actinopteri; order Perciformes; family Cottidae; genus Myoxocephalus; species Myoxocephalus aenaeus. The sequence goes on from JBAMJR010000195.1 coordinate 936,651, forward strand.
GGAAAGAGGGGGCGAGCCACAATAAAAACTGATTAGATTATAGATCAGAGGAGACGGTGGAGAGCAATAGTTAGACATTCAGCTATAAGCAGTTTAGGATTAGTGCAGCGGTGTAAGGCTGTTTTGGTAAATGATTCAGTCGTATTGACTTTCAGAAGAATCATATTATGTGCGCATATCAACACATTGTGTTATTATTAAAGTTTGCAGGTTAAAACACCAAGAAGGCACCTCGGTTTAGATTTGACATGTGAAGAGTTTCGTCAGATGTGATGAAGTTGAAGGAGTGAAACAATTCATTGGGCTTTCCCATTTCAGCCATATCTTGATATTGAATATTCATTTAAATATTGTGTGTATTTCCCCATTAAGCAGTCTCAGTGTGGGCTGAGGGAAACACTGGAAGCTGTGTGGCTACCCAGACTGCAATGACTATTTGTACTATCAATTATTCCACTAATGCAATTTTTGATTGATCAGAAAATTCTTGAGTAAAATAGTGAAATATGGCCAAAATAAATTATCAGAAACCAAAGGATAATCTTCAAATTTCAGTTATTCAATTTACATTCATATAAAATAGAGAAGAGCAGCAAATCTTCACATTTGAGGAGAGGAGTCACTGGATATTTGACATTTATGCTTGATAAATAATTAAATCAGTTATCAAATCGGTTGTTTATTAACTGTTTAGTATTATCCATCCTGTCTGCATTTGTTTTTCTGGCTGATGAAAATAGTGACTTTATAAACTGTAACTTTATTTAAAACACATGGAAACTTGAACTACACTGTATGAATTTCCTCAGCAGCCTCTGTCTTTTATCAAAACCATCATAATCTCATGTCTGCTGTGCTCCCTGGCGGCAGGCCCACAATCACAGTTCTTCCATCTCGTGGCCTGATTTAGCTCCTTTCCACCGACTCCCCATTGCATATTCCACTGAAGCTTCTGCTCCACTAAAAAGGAACCACTGAATCGAGCTCCAGGCTACACTTCATTCCTGCCACAGTGCAGAAATCCTCCCTCCTGTACCTTTGTTGACTAAAAACTCAGCTCTTCAGGCTACACAGTTCCCACCCCACCCTCAGCAACGCAATGCTGCTTCTCCACACAACTTCAATATGAATATGAAAGTCTTTCCCCACACAAACATGTCACTCCTTTATTCTTTACAGTTTTTTTTTTACAGTTCTTTACAACCAGACCCTCTTCTATAAACATACTTCATGACACTACATGACTCGAAGATGGAGTTACACAACAACACTTCCACTTGATAAGAATCTCAATGAAATGTTTAAAAAGGCAAACTACTGTTCTCAGGAAAAGTTAAACTCCAAGTGTGTTATTCAAAATACTCATTACATTGTACAGGCTCAAGAAAACACAGGATTTATTCACTACTTTCTTATGGGCTGACTCACCATTATTTGGAGGATGCCGTATCATCAGTCACAAGAGACTGACAACACAAAAGAGCAAAATGGTTCACAAACAAGCAATGTTTATCGACTGCAGTGGACCAAAGCCTGTGCTGTACCTTGAGCTGGACCGATCAATTCAAGACCGGAGAAAGAGGAAAGCAAAAGGATGAAAAACAAGAAGCGAGTAGCACCCAGAATAATGCGTCGGACCGCACCAGTATGTGAAGGCTGTCAGCCTCTCCATGCTGGGAAAGCTGAGAAAATGTATTGAAACTCTACCTGTATGTAACGCAAAGCGCTGCGGAGTACACTGAGGTTGGAGGTTTTCTTCTCATCAACATTTGGAACGTTCTTCTTCAGCGTCTCAAAACACTCTTTGAGGTGCGCTCGCCTGAAGGGCCAAGAGTCAGAAACGAGAAAGGGTCACACTTTTGATATGGTTGTCATTAGCTTACTGTCTTGGAGAATATTCACCATTAATTAGCAAGGCTTGAGAGTTTTAACCAAGTTGTGGTTATTAAAATAGACTTCATGACTCCAATTTTGCATGCTTGAGGGATTTCATGGTTTTGTATGGGATGAGGAAATGTCATGACTTTTGGGCTGATGAAACTCTTTCACGACAAACTTGATAAACACAAAACTTTGTGTGAATGTGGGGGTCAAGATAAAACAAATAGGGCTGCTTTCCCTTATTCCTGATGAGTTGACACCAACAACAACAATGAGAAGTTTATTATGACTAACCTGTTCTTCTCCAGTTTATTATGCACCTCTCTGGTCCCCGCTCTGGAAACACAAAACAAATGATCAATACAACCATGAACCCATGTAAACTTTAATACCAACACTAAAACACGTGTGCACACACACACACACACACACACACACACACACACTCTGACACACACACACACACTCTGACACACACACACACTGACACACACACACTGACCCTCCCGGTCTCCTCTTCCCCTCCATCCCTCTCAGGTCCTCCATCGTCACTCCGTTCGGCCGCGGCTGAGATGAAGGTGGGAGTTGATGGGGGACCAGTGCATGTAGAGAGCCAGCTCCATTAGTGCTGATGGAGGCCGAGTACTGAATCTGAACCTGCGGCGGTGATTGGCTGGGCTTTGCACCAATCAGCTGTGGACTAGTCTCTACCTTAATCTTGTGAGTGCACAACAGGTGAGGAGAGAGCGGCTGTTGCTGATGATGCTGATGCTGCAGTGGAGGTGAGGAAGAGTTCTTGACTTGTGGCGAGCCGTTGAGCAACGTCGCCGCCGCTGCAATCTGCGCTGCAAGTGGAAGGGGCGGGACAGAGGGTGTCGCAGTGACAACTGGGACCATTGGGATGACAGAGATGGGGACGTGAGGGGGTGGGACAGAGGGGGAAGGAGGGTGATGCGGCTGTTGGCAGCGAGTGTCATTGCCCCAAGTGACGTGGTTGGCTTTGATTGGCTGAGACAAAGCGGTCACAAGTTCCACGCGCCTTAACTCTGACTCCCTGTTGATGAGCTCCTCCTCTTTGCGCTGCTCCTCTTCTGTATGAGGCGGGAAAAGAAGATGTACAATTTAGTGAGCAATAGAAAATGGACAAGAAGGACAGAGGGTAAGAGGTTGGAAGGGGAGACAAACGGGAGGGACGAGTTCAGGTTGGGGATAAACTCACGGTCGACTATTCATGATGGTTAAATCTGCCTTTCACACCCGAACAGACAGTATGCAACGACACTGACGCACAGACACACTGATTATAGAGAATTATTTACATCCAGTTTGGAAATCATTAATAACATATCATTACATTTATCAATCAACATCAGACGAATGATGTAACGGTATCGTCTTCAGGTCGTCTGAGCCGTTTCATTGGTGAGCTACAGATCCTTTTGCCAGAGAGGATGTCACTTTGTTTGTATAGTGACCATCTCAACACACACACACAAATGATGTCATCAGGCAATTGAATCGTGGGGAGGGGGAAATAATCACAGAAATCACATCTGCATCCGTTTCCTGAGGGGAGAGAACCCCCTCTGTCTGCGCCGTGATTGGACCGTTCCGGCTCCGAGCATGCTGGGTAACGTCAGGGTCATCTGACGAACAGCATTGGACTGTTGTCAAGGAGCCCCTCTGCTGGCCTGGGTCAGCTAGAGTTGGCACCATGACAACATATATATGACGCATCGTCGCAAACAAAAAAAGCCCCCAAAAAATGCAATCTAAAAGTCACATCGTAGGACGGGAATGTTCCCACACTGTGCGCACACACATGCGCACACACACACACACACACTGTAAATGTTATGAGTGAGTCGTTATTGCACACTGTAGCAGGCGGACTCAAAGCAATGTGGAAAGCCCTCCGTCGCCATGGAAACAGCAACATTAGAGACAGAAGATCCCAGGGATTCCTCAAATCTGCACAATGCCAAAACACACCATTATGAAGAGAAAAGTCACACCACATGGCAACATGCCTGACTGCCTATTAAGTCATACTTTCATTTTCTCCACGTGAAACTACAAACCTAACTACAAACTGATGCAATTCCCCTCTCACCTGCAGAGATGGCCTGCACAGTTTAGTCTGATGACGTACCTTAAAAATATGACACTGCACTTTTTTATTCATAATAGTGTGTGTATTCATTTGTGGGATTTGTCAACAGTTAGTTGAGGATTACGAATGCGACCTCAGAGAAACAATGTTACTCATCAATTATTCATGAGCTCACATATATGCTAACTCTTGCTGAGCCGTACACTACAACTCCCTGTTTGTGAAGCGTTGCGCTGGCTTTGAAGTCGGACTGCATGGGATATCGTCACAGTATCTAGAGCTTAAAAAAGAATTCCAGATATTTATTCTATCCAGGGTCTGAGACAAAAACTAAAACAGTTCTCAAAGTTTAGTCTCCTGTCATGTCACAGAGGAGCCAAGTAGCACAAGTAAAAAAGAATGGCCAACATAAGTGGACATTTACTTGTGTATACCAATAGTTTCTCTAGTTTATAGCTTATGCCCTGAGAGGCAGGGAGGTCGCCCTTCTTACCCCCCTCTCTCTGACCCGCCACTGTCAGTAGACTGAATGGGAAGGGCGGGGCCGAGGAGCGCGTGTGAGTGCACGTAGGTGTGTATCCAGAAGAGGAGGGGGCGGGGGGGACTCTGAGCACGTGGTTGTTGTGGGCGGATCCTACCACGCGGTAGGGTAAGTATGCGGGGGGAAGGGGTGATTGATTTGTCGGACACGTCATCAGAGGAGAAACGCACAAAAAGCAGCCCCCCGGTCTCCTTCTAGCAAGTCACGGATCAGTATCTCGATTGACTCATCATCGTTTCAAATAAATATAAGGAGCGCAAACAAATAAGTCTATATGCTCGCACGCAGATAAACAAAAAAGGGAGGCGGCGAGCGCGCGAGGGCCCGCCCCGGTGCGTGTCACAAGATAGCTGAGCAATGTCAGGGTATTATGTAAAGAGCAGCCTCTGCTCGCCACCGCCCTGTCGGGGCTCGACGGGCAAAAACATGGGGCAAATTGATCTGCAAGAGCTTATTTGTAAGAGATATGTGAACCTGTGCTGAAAACGATCACAAGCGATGTAGGGGGAAACGTATTTGAGCTTCTAAATGCATGTTATCCTGCAATAAACTGCACAAGCATCCTTCACTGAGTTACTTCATAACAAAGATACAACAGATAAATGGACCTAGGTTAATGACAGGAACTCCTTTGCGGTGCCTCTCACACACACACAAGCGCGCGCACACACATGTACGGTGAGTCACTAGTGTTCAAACTGTCACACATACACACACACACCGATAGCGTGCAAAGTAGTTCCGAAAACAACTTCGCCCGTTTCCGCATTAAGGGAAGACACATTTGTGCAACAATTAGCGACTCGGGATTCGCCGACTTCAGTTCAGTCTCTCGTTTTTTTTTCCTGAATCCAGGACGATGAACAAAAACTGCAAACGCTTCCGTTCATCATAGGCGGGTCGGTTGAAAATGCAAAGCCCGGTCGCTGGTAGTAACGGGACACGGCCCCCCCACCCCCCCCACCCCACCCAAAACGCAGTTTAGGATGAAGCACGCACTGTCACGTAGGTCCGGCGCGATGCACCAGTCTGCTGTTGAACTCACCACGTGTGATCTGTTGTTGCTGGGCTTGCCATTCCAGATATCTGGCCGCCTCCAAAAGTGTGTCGATGCTCATTGCGCGTAAACCCTCACGACAGGCTACCCGGTGGCTCGGGACGGAAGGAGGAAAAAGACCGAGGGGGTGGGTAGGTAGTGTCCCCGGTAGGAAGCGCCGTGTGCACGGTTCACACCCACAGGCCCGAGCTGCTCGTCCCCTGTGCTTCTCCTGAAACCAGACGGTCGATTTTTAATCCGACCGAACGGAAAGTAGATCCTCGCATACGTAAAAAAAAAAAAAATAGGATTGCAACAAGATGGCGATGTGAGCACGGGAATACACACAACAAGGCGAGTCGTGTTCTCGTTAGGACCCGCCCTCCCTGATTTCAGCCCCGCCCTGTTACTACGGCCTCTGACAAAACCCGGCGACCGCATCGCTTCCTCCGACTCCGCGCTGCCGTCCAAGCACCAACCGTTAACTCTCCCAAATCATGTCAAACTTTACACTGACACTGTCTAAACCGCTGTTTAAAAACGCCTGGATCGAATAGGGCTCACAGTGGGCTCGCGTATCTCCGTGGGAATCGAGAAAGGGAAGTCCGGTCCGTGACACCGGTAATCCATGTTTTCGTTCTCGCCGTTGGCCCGCAGCGCATGAAGAACAATCGGGCGCCGGCGAGCCAATCAGCGCTCAGAACAACAAGGCATGGTGCTGGTCCACATGGGCACCCGCCCGGCCTGAGCGCGGCTCATTTGCATGTCGGGAGCGTGACTGGCCACCCTGCTGTCTCGGGATCAGAGATGTCAATCAAACGACGAGGGGCGGGCTTAGTCGTGTCCGTGTGTGATGCTGAGGACAGGCAGCCGGCTAAAATGAGTTGTTATCAATATTATTATTGTTATTCAGTTGATTGGTGTTTAAGCCATATATGGCAACCACAATACTACGTTCAATCAATTCAATACAAACGAGGATCTATTTATACCATAAGTTCTGCAATTTTACAATTAAAATCGGGTATTGATAATAACGTCGTTTTATTCAATTATCCCACATAAGGTTTTAGAAGAACCACTATGAGATTATGTGCTGCTGAATTTAAAAACCAAGTAGATATATTTTAGTTTCCCCTCAACAAAATGTAATTGTCATTTTATGGACAATTATAAACTATAATTAAATACATATATTCTTTACACCTAAAAATAATGTATATTAGGTGACCGTAATATAAAAAACTTAAGGATATTTCTGAATATGTTTAAGTACTTGCAGTTTCTTATTTGTTATTTTATCATTATCGCTCTTTTATGATGTCATTCATTTCACTTTATCATTCTTTCCAGTTTACTGCATCTCTTTTCCAGATTTTTTCGAATCACGGCCACTGTTTCTGTCTCGCACACTGGAAAAACATTTTGCATCACATGGATTTCCTCTTTCTTTTTTATTTCCACATGGTATGGTGCATGTAGTTTCCTCCTAATGTAGCATGCTGTGACCAATGTTGGATGTGTTATGCGCTGTAATTATATGTAACATGTCATGCATGATGTGGTGGTTTATGCAATATATCTTCCTCAGGAGAAAATAAATCTGGTTTCAGTGTTGTGACTAATCATTTATGTTACAGTGTTGTGTTTGTGTCACATATATACAGATGCATGTATGTAGTGTATGTGTTGCTGCATGGTAACAGTTGTTGATTGGACACCGCTCAGTCTTATATATCCACATCCCAGGTTCTGACTGTCTCAGCCAATCAAAACAACAGATCAGAAGAACATAAGAGCTGCCTCTGCCACGCCACGCGCCCTGCCTACACATACAAACCTACTAACAACATTTCTATTTAGACTGTCAAACCATGAGCGTGCGTGCGTGCGTGCGAGTGTGTGAGAGAAAGAGAGTCACTTTGCAACAGGCTGTATTGCAGGATGGATGACAGAAAATGAATTAGGCAGAAAAGAAGGAAGGAGAGAATAGGGAAGAGAGAGGTGCTGCACATGGTAAGCACATGAGCTGCAAGAAAAAAAGTCCATAGGGATATTATGCATATACGGAGGAAAAGAGGAGGAGGAAAGGGGTGGCTTGGAGAAACAGTGAGGGGGAGGGATGTGAGGCAGAGATGGGGCTGACCCAGTTAGAAGTGCTGCATCACTAGTGGATCTACAGAGAGACACAGAGGAAGCAATGCAATACAGGGGACTTTATGCAGAGAACGCCTTCAAAGATGAAATAGATCTAGCAGCAAAGAGTGTGGGGAGTCACAGCCTCATGGAGGGGACTTTATCTGTATTGTATGTAATGAATGTGCAAAAATAGTGCCCGTCTATGTCAGGCGGTTCTAACATTTCTCACACACAAAATAGGGAGGCCCAAAAATACATAATTTACAATCCAAACCCCAAACCTTATGACTGTCACCCAAAAATTTATCTTGGAATAATTCTGGTGTTGTGTTTATGACAAATACGTCCTTCCCTCACCCTGTAGTCCTAGGCTTGATAAACACGACGGAGCCAAACAAAGATCCTGTCACGTACTGTCTCTGTCTTACTGACACTGTTATCTTTTCCATGATGCTAAATTGTGCAGGGAAACGACAAGTTTCTTTCCTTTTAGGGACATGGGCCTCTCAACACATTCTACCACTAGAGGGCGCCACATCCTGGAGAAGAAATACCTCATCCCACCGTCCTCCCCTGGCTTTGGAGGGATTATAATGCTGGTCACGTAAACTACAGCGGGACTCACGTAAGATATACGGGAATGACACACAAACCTATATATTAACACAGACCCCGCAGCTGTCTGTGCCTCGGTCTGCGCACGAGACTACCAGTATCTGTTTGCATACGTTATTAAAGGACATCCAGCCTGCCGAATGACATAGTTTAATCCTCTCAGAGAGAATCGATACTGCTGCATCTGACGGAGACAGGTCATATACAGTGACCTTGAAACCTCTCAACGAGTCCATATCACGCCAGTTTATCGTAATCAAAGCTGCTTTATACCTCTCTGCTGCTCCTTTCACTTTCGCGCTCTTTCGACCCATGAAGAGAAACGGGTGACCCAGAAGAAATATAAATGAGAAAGTGAGCTTCTTCCTCCCAGTTTTGATGTATTCAGCTTTCATGAGGGGAACGTGTGTGCAAGGCATGAGAGTGGTGGCTGGCAGATGTAGGCCAATGTTTCTACTCCAGTGCCTCTGTTGAGAAACACCAGAGTTGCAGACCGTGACAGGTTGATTATCCTTTTATTAAGTCCCATGAAGCCACTTCTCTGCACACACACATCTCGCACAACAGTTTCAGTCTATCATACTTGGTTCCCGTCGACAGTGTCTTTTTACTACATGAACCTTGTGCTGTAATAACTTTAGTTTTTGGCATCTGCATCCTTCTTTACTCCCCCCACTCCCAGTTTCTCCACCCTCAGACCTGCAGGACACAGCAAGGTGTGGTGCTTGCAACCTTGCAATCCTGGCAACAGTTGCCAGGATACTGCAGAGCACAGAGAAAGAGTAATTGCTATGTGGGTGAGTGAGCAGGTGTGTGTGTGTGTGTGTGTGTGTGTGTGTGTGTGTGTGTACGCACGCACGCACACACACCAAAGTAGGCTGGGGTACCGTACATAATTGATAAGGGGGTCTGATCTATCCCTTTTTGCCTCTCTTGTGTGAACTTGCAATGCAAGTAACTGGGCCATACCGGAGGAAAACACGTCAGAACGTATTATGCTATTCTCTCCACATCCTAACTCATCTTTCATAAAAAAATAAAAAAATAACTAAGGACTGATCTATTCTTTTATCAACTTCTGACCCTAGCTCAGATTGAAGTTAACTAAAGCTGCCAAGATGCCACAGTGCAGCACCAGAGCCAGATAGGTACTATACATAAATAATATGCATTGCCTAGAGCAACGGTTTTCCAGTGTCTCTCGTGACCTCTTTCTTTCAGACCAAACTCTTTTATTAACATAAACACTTAATGTTGTGGGCCACAGGCTGTCTCCTTGTCCACGAAACAATATGTCTGAAACAACCAAATGTTTTACAGTCACTGATCAAAAATGGTAGGTGCATTTAATGTATTCAATGTGGGATGAACTGGAAGATGTGCTGCAGTCTCTGACCTCACTGTGACATTTTGGGGTGGTCATTTCTGTCAGACTCCACGAAGCTTTCCATCTCATTTCACCTCCTTTCATCAAAGAAAGCATACAAATAGATAACTTATATTTACAGAATTTTATTTCATTATGTTGCAAACAATGACATCCAGATATATTGATACACAACTTTTACTGTGCGTGTATGTGCATTTGTGAGTGTATGTGTGTAAAGAGAGCAGTGAGACCACAGAAAGCAGAATGAAATTCCCGTGTGAGGGAGCCCTCAATGGGTTAACAAGGCAGAGATAGTGAGCAAGAGGGCACTGGGCGATTCTCTGGGGCGACATACACACATACACACACACACACACACACACACACAAACCTCATAGAAGGTGAGCAGACTTTTTCCTCTGTAAAACACACTTTTGCTATGGGGCATGTGCCTGTGCTCTCAGCAGCTTAGGGATCATTAAGGTCCTGTGAGTGTCTACCAGAAAGCAAGTTTGTTAAAAGAGATGAAGTAGTATGAATGAACACAGTGGATGAGAAGCTTTGCCTCCTCTCGCTCTCCTCTGACCATCAGAGCAGAGACGATGGAGAGATTCTCCTGTCATAATATACAAATACACACACACACGCACACACACACGCACACAGTATACACACATGTACACGTGCAATCGCCCACAGAACCTAATGTGATTCGACTAGGGAGCTGCTTCCTGCTTAGTTTTTTTCTTTGACTTGTTATCATCTACCCCCGGACAGCTTCCACTCATTCTTTCTTGTATGCTTACTTTCCTCACACCTTCTCTATCACCATCCGCGCAGTGACAGACTACAACAATGAAAGCATGGAGTAAAACGAAACAAAAACTAAACCCCCTCAACAAGGGGGGGCCCATTGGTTTTCGTGCACTGTCAGTTAACTGGAATCCACCTGCGCCAGCACACAAGGATATTTACCCTTTGACCTGACAGGAACAGTATGCAAGTTCGGCAAATTTAACAGTATACATTTTTTTTGTTTGAATCACCATGCAAGGAATACTTCTCTTCTTTTGAGTGTGTTTATGTGTCAGAGATTGCGTGACATTTATTAAGCGTACCCTACATCCAGAATAATTTACATAAAAGGACAATAGTCATCTTAATAGGGCTGGACCGATGTAGGGGAGGAGGGAAGGAAAGGAGAGTGGACGGGGAGAAGGTAAAGCGCGATGGTCATCTATGGTTTGGAGTGCGACAGGTAAGGGCTGGGCATCAGGACAGAAGGATAGGGCTGAGGGGCAAGAGAGGGGTGGGATAGGGCGGGGCCTAAGGGCTGCTTTTGGGGTTGGGGAAGGGGCCAGGACAGGGCAAGAGATGGAGACAGTCTCAGCGGCACTCCCAGACTTTGACTGTCTGATCGACACTGCCCGTCACCACGTAGGGAGCAGTCTTGTGGAAATCTGCAAGAGAGGTAAACATTTGTTCAGGTACACTGCAGTTAAGATAAGCTCAGGCGTTAGTTAATAAGTTTGATGTGCGAACAAAGTGAGCTTTTCAGCTCGGGTTTGGGGTTCTGTATTTTCACAGGTTCAGTGGAGGTTAACGTTGGATGTTTTTAATCCTATTCACTGTGTCTTACCCAGAGAGGTAACGAAGTGTTCATGGGCATACAGGGTCTTCATGCAGCGTTTGTTCTTGTAGTCCCAGATCCTAAGGGTTTTGTCATCAGCACAGCTCACTATGAATCTTCCTCCAGGATGAACCAACAACCCACGCACCCAGTTGTCGTGTCCCTCCTGAAGACACAAGACGATTACCCACCACTCCCCTCATTGGCAAGCACAAACACGAGACTGACGTAGAAATCAGACAACTCACCAGAGTCATAAGGCAGATGCCAATGCTGATGTCCCACATCTTAATTTTTTTATCTCTAGATCCGGAGAGAAGGAACGGGCCAGGTTTCCCACTCTTCTTGCTCTGCCAGACAGAGACACAGGGAAGTTAAGATAAATAGAAGTGTGGGGAGTTATTCTTCACACATCCTCAGCTGTCCCTCAACTTTGTCATGTTCTGTGTTAATTACCACAAAGCCAACATGTGATGTGAAAATCGGACCAATTGCTGAAACCTGCTGAGTCTGAAAGACTGACTGCATCTAATCTTTTGGGGATAAACTCAATCACTATCTAAATAACCCATTTTCACAACAACAACAAAAAAACTCACTGGCTTCGCTGAAAAAGAGCTTTACAGTTCCATTTAATAAAAGTGCATTAATGTCTTATGAGGCACTCATTACTTGCGCTGCATATGCTATAAATAATTGGGAAACCCTCCAGTGGAACCAAACATACACAAACATCCTCTGTAGGTAAATATTAGATCCTGCAACAGCTGTACATACCTCTGAGCCTGTGGCCTCCAGGATGGTGGGGTGAGCACTGTCAGGGGCCCAGGCGATACACTCGACCACATGTTCATGCTCCCGCAACTCAGCTTTGCACTCTTTCGAGGCGACCACCCAGACACGCACCGTCTGGTCGTTGGAGCAGCTGGCAATCAACGAGCCGTCCTGGTTGGGACGCACCATCCTCACCCATTCCCTGTGGCCTGTAAATGTCTTCACGCAGTACCTGTAGGCGTAAATATTATAAGTTAAATTATGAGCAGCTTTTAGCAAAAATTAATTGTGAACTCATGCAATATTATCAGGGATAGAATTCAGACCATGTGATGGAAGATGCAAAATATGTGACAAAAAAATAAAAATACAGTCTCAAAATGTCTTTCTAAAGAGTGTGTGGTAGTGACCGTTCAAACTCCAGGCTCCAGCTAACTTACCCAGTGGCCACCTCCCACATCTTGATGGTCTTGTCTCTGGAGGCCGACACTATGTGGTCACCATTTGGCATGATGGCTACAGATGACACATTGTGATCGTGGCCTGGATGAGAGAGTCAAGAGTTTAGTTGTGTAAATGGTCAGAGTTCATCTCAATACTTGAGCCACCAAGTCAGAAAAGTGTCAAAAAGCACTTGAGATTTCTAAAGTAAAACAAAGCCATCATTTGAAAAAGACTAAAAAAATCCTGAATCGGGGGAAAATATTTTAACTCTTTGTTTAAATAATCTGACATACAACTGAACCTAGTGTATCAAAAGTGCAACCAAAATAATTGTGAACCCAACAACAGTCATTTGCTCGGTTCATTTGTAACTTTGCACAATTACACTATATCAAACATTTAAAATAAGTAGTAAAGAAATTGTAATATTTCTAAGTCAGATTTCACTGAGCAAAAGTTGTACTTCTGTATTCGCTACACCACTTGTACAGGTGCTCCTGTTGGTTATTTCTGGAAGTATCTCTTACCATGCATTGTTCGAATGCACTCAAACCCCTGAAAGTCCCAAAGTTTGATGCTCATGTCAGCTGAACACGAAGCCAGCAACTTTCCCGTCTGGTCAAAGGAGATGTCCTGCACAGAATCTGTGTGGCCCTTCAAGGTTCTCTCAAAGTCCCCTGCCTCATAGTCCCACACCTAAAATCAGGGTCAAAAGTCAGTCAATCAGACACTTCAGTCTCACCCAATCATCCAACAGAGATGTATATCTTACCTAAAAGTAGATGTGACCATAACATTGCTCATTTGGGTCACTTCAATTAAGTCTAGTGGGCTCACAGTAAAAAAAAAAAAAAACAGAAATCGCTATATTGACATTATTGAATGTCAAGTCCCAAATAAAGTCAAATTGAGGGATTAGTCATGTTTCCATGGCTGTAAAATCAGATGCCAAATGTTCTTGTGTCTAATTTTACAGGCAGAATGGAGTGCATGTTATATAATGTGTTTTGGCATTAAGGACATGTAGGTTAAACTATTTAAACACAGTTTAAATGGTTGAGAATATTCTTTCAGCTAAAATCACATTTTATAAATTTAACAAAATATATAAATAGTGGCTGAACAGGAAAGAAGGGGTTGAAAGAGAAACAGATTGGCATATTTCCCAAGGCGCTGTGCTCTGGGAGTGTTGCCTCTGACAACACAAGCATCAGCCACCTCCACATAGATGATTAGTGACAAAGCAGAAAAAAATAAACTGTGAGGAAGGAGGGAAAGCAGGGAGGAGGATAAAGGGAGGAGGCAGGGGGGGGGAAGCGTGTTGAAGCAGAAGCACTGAGGATAAAAAGGCAGAACAGCCTCAGATCTGCAGTACAGCTTTGATCTAAAGGGTCAGAGCTGCAGAGGCTATGTTGTGGTGCGCTGAACCGCTCAATGATTTTTCTTACAAATGCTGCTGCATGCAGCCATCACTTTAATACTCCTGATAGAGACACATTTTCAAAGTGGCGCTCTCCTTAGAAAGGATATCTCAAAGAAATTACATCATCTGAACATAAGAAAAGCAAAGGGAGTTCTAGAGTACAAATGGGACCTTTTGATGGACACATTGATGCATAACATATCGTTGTTCTTGAAATTGATGGATGAAAAATAGTCTTTTCAGGGTACCATTGAGGTAGGCCACAATTGGGCTTTCCCCCTAGTTTTCTTAAACTTTGAAATACATGTTTTCATAATAAATATTACTTTATCACATAATAATGCAATATAGCAATAGATCCCAGCATACTTTGACTGTGATACATTAGAGAGTTGCTAGTTGCAATGCAGGCACACCAAGCTAAATGTAACACAATCTCATATAAACAGCCCCAAAACAAAACCCAGTCAACAGGTATTGCTCAATCTGGAGGCTGTAGTGATGCGAATTGTATTCAAATAGATTGAATGGTGTCGATAACATTTTGCTATCCCCTGCAGACATTTCAACAAAAAAGGGATATGATAAGATTCATAAAGTGAAGATGTATAACATGGATGTTGTATTGAAATCAGATGTAGACAACTATACCTTATAAAATGGCAGCTTAGTGTGTAAACCCTATTTCTACACACACACACGCACCTTGATGGTAGCATCCTCGGAGGCTGTGACCATGACAGAGAAGACAGGGTGGAATATGACACGTGTGACCGGAGCGCGGTGCCCGCTCAGGGCGTATCTCTCTGGGGGACGGGGGATCCACTCCTTGGGGTCTCTCTTCTGACCCACAGGTCCACCACCATGTGTCATCTCCTCCTTTGCCTCATTCAACTTAGATTCCAGCTCCATCACCTGTGGCAGAGCGTTGAGAAGGAGAAGTCAGAAGACTGGGAACAATTTCATACGATCTTGCTGTCCATCTAGTGGTGTAGATTTTTAAAACGATGACAAAGTTGTTTTTGCATCAACAGCATTTATCAAACATCTCAGGCAAAATTGAAATACACTGAGATAGCGCACAAATATTCCTTACCTTCTTCTGTAATCTGATTACTGAGGTCCATTTCTTTTCCAAAAGGCCTGCATACTTTTTATCTATCTCTTCATTCTATGGATGGAGAAAAGCAAGACACTGAGAATGGATCCACATTATTTTTTAGTAAAAATGAACAGTCATTTGTTTTTAGATTTTTGTGCCATCGTCTCTCCTTACCATATCCAACTCGGCCTCTTTCTTGAAGGTGGAATATGCCTCCTCGTATCCATTGGAACGGAGATAGTCAGCTATAGCCCGGTTTCTGTGAAGAAGTGGAATAAAACATACTTGTGACAAATTTCAGGGGTCACAGATTTGGTCCTCATAGATGCTAGCATATTGCCTCTACCAATCTTAAGTGATCAGTAGCAGTGCAATTATATTTCTTAATGTTCAAAATGAATTACCTTGAGTTAATAAAGTCAAAGTGAGGCTGTCCTTTATTAAATATTACCTCCACCTTAACAGAAATGATGGCTCCTCTTTAAAAGAGAGAAGACCACACCCTGATTAACAGATGGGATTCAGGGTTTCACGGTTTCACAGCTCCACCTTGAATGTCAGCAAATTTGAGTAAGTGCCATAAGGAATTACAATTCTTCAGTGAAGAAAAATAATGTAAGGGTCGAATCACTGGGAAACAGTGTGTTGTGTTGCTATGGAAACCAGAGACTTGGACTGATTATGGACAACGTAAAGGATAAGGGAAATCACAAGCACATGGAAACACACCCTTAAATACAAGTATAGACTTGCACACAAATACACACAGACGTATGAACTAAGTAATATAAATGAGTGGGACAGCTCTTTCATGAGAAGAAGGGTGAATATTTCATGAGTAACGGTGCTAAATTTAGGCTGCAGCGTCGGGGCCACTTTGAACGGTTTAGAAATGTAACCCTGATAAGACTGTTTGAACATTGGGCCATCACTGACAGAAGGATTTCCCCTAAATTATCCCAATCAAATCCTTTGTTGAAATCATCAGAACATTAACAATTCAGATTTGCTTGACAAAATAAGGGTTACGACATGATGATAATATTTAACGCCTTCTGTTTTGTGCCGTCTGTATTGAAATGGGGTGCATATCAAATCATCAGCCAGGCACACTCCTCCTCCCCATCCCCCTCACTTCTTTGCCTCCGTCTTGTGGGCTATGAAATATTCACTAAGTAGCTGTCAAATGAAGCACCTTGAAGCTCACATCTCTCCACATTTCCTCAGTGATTACACATTCTTGTAAAGGTAGCCACGTTCTCACCACATCTGCATTAACCTCGTCTGGATTATTGAGCCCACACAGCTAAACATAGTCCACTGATCTCCATGTGTCATACATCTGTGCTTGTGGTAGAACTTGGAGGTATTGCTAAAAAGCCGACATGTACACACACTTTAATTCAAGTGCAACTCTTCATGAGCACTACATGTGTGTTCGTCTACATGTCGGTTCTTGTTTGCATGTGTAATGAGCCTGCGCACAAATATTTATATCCAGGCACTCACAGTTCATCTCTTTGTCTCTGTGACAGCACCATGGTGGCTGCTGTTCTCTCCCTCTTGGGGGAGGTGAGGTTGAGGTGATGTTCTGGGGAACTCTGGCTGGGAAGTGTGCGGTGGGGAGGCGTCTTATCCCTCAATGATGTTCTTCCTTCAGAGACTCTGAGGTGTTGAAAAGAGTGCCACGAAGAGGGAGGTGAACTGGAGATGCTGCTGTCAATCAACTGTTGAGTCAAGGCTCCACGAGTATTCAGCAGCCCCAATCTTACTCAACAATTCATCACCTGATGAAGAAAGAACGGAGAAGTGGTTAAAAAACAATAACGGATGGCCAGCACCACACACACACACACACACACACACACACACACACAAACAAAGAGAAATCAGTGAGTACATTCGCTTGACAGCTACATGTATTTAGGTTACATAAAAGTTATTTAAAATAAACATAATTTAACAAGGCTTGGGTGATTGAGGCAGAGGCAACATAGGGAAGTACATCAATGTTTAATTAAACAATGGAAAGGGAAGTGGGGAAAAGCATCTTGGGGGCTATTTCACTTCAGAACCGTCAATGCTGCCACTAACACCACTACATTACACCAATTTACTATTCACATTATTACAATATAATTTATACTAAGAAAAAATATTTGTTCTGCAACTTAAAAACTGGACTCTTCTTTCTGCACACCTGATCTGAACGTCTGGATGTTGGAACATTTTTAATACCCATTTTGGGACCATTGTAATAGAAGAGCCCAGATCATCAGGACCAATGACAAATTAAAAAAAACACCACTTGGTGATTGTGAAGCTCTTGAGACTATTTACTTCCTGAGCTTCAACACTGCTGGTACCTTAGTGCTAGTGTGGCAATAGCACTAAGCTGCTTAGTGGCTAGACCAGACAACCTAGCGTGTGCGTGTGCATGCGTCTGTGGGTCTAAGTGATAGAGTCCTCCATATAGCTGTCAGTGCAATGTAAGGAAGGTCTGGGACAGTGGCTAACAGGATTAACCCCCAACACAGAGAGGGGACCATGACAGCAAGCCGCCCTCGTCTAAATCATTGTCTGGTGCATTGTTCTTGTCCGTTTCCTCATCTGGGAAAGTTGCCACGTTTTCTGCATATATTTCTATTTTATAAATGAGCACTTGAGTATTTGTCTTCCGTAAAAGAACTGCAGCCACAGCAGACAACAAAACATTTACTCAGGGACGTATGATGTGTCCTAGAAACAACTCTTCTTTCCTACATGATGAGCGCTCTGAGCGAACAAGACCAAGCTAATACTTTTTTTGGCTAAATAGACCAACCTCCAAACTACTATATAACCAAGACAATCTCTGTAGCTTCTGCACCCGTCTGAGACTGTTGAGCTTCACCAGCAATTGTATGAGATACATGTTATAAAAAGGAACACATAAACAAACAAGTGGCCGTATGAGGCCTGGTTTCAGCCAGTGAAAAAGTAAGAAAAGTCTTGCAAAAGTCCTCCAGTTATTGCATTGAAAAGGCAAATGTAGTTTATCTAGGCTCAGTGGAACACAATGAGAACATGATCAGTCATAAATAAAGAGGAAGTGTTCAAGGTCCTCTATATGTCATGCTTATCAAAAGGTAGTAATGCAGGGGGGATTTGTTACAGCCTGTGTGATCCACAAAACACTTTATTTATTTTAATAAAACGATTGCTTTGAATAAACTTGCACACAGAATCTATTGAAGGAGGACAGCCAAAAGGTTTGTAATATTATTATACAATACATATCTGCTCATGTGTGGACACCGCCTGTGGTCAGATACTGGTGATAAAGATATTTTGCCTTAGGACTTTAACCTCTAGATAAGCTTTATTATTGCAGTATTAAGTTAGTATGAAGATTAAGTGGTCAGGAGTTCGGCCATGAAAGACAGTTTATAGAAAATTATTGCTGACTATTCTTGAACTAAATGCCTATTTAAGTCATGTATAAGCAATTTAACTTAAAATGTGATCAATCTGGGAACTACAGAAACACTTGCAGATGTATGGTGGTGTCAGAGAGAGATGCTTCTTTTACATCATAAACAATATTTTGCTGAGACACTAGCTTGCAAAGTCGACAGCAGACAAGCTTAATTTTGGCCTGACATCAACATCCAAGTGGATTAACATGAATTATCAACAGTTGATTGACCTACCATGGGCATCGTTTGTCAGTTTCAACTCCTTGCTAAAATAAGAAATTACTAACGTAATGTTAGTACATTGTTCTTTGCTTATAAGAGAGTAAAACCAACAGCTTTGTTAGTGTCAGATTTAAACAAATCTGTGTAATGGATGTATTATGGACAATTATTAGAGTGCAACGGATCTTCAAATTTACGGTTCGAATCGTATCAGAGATTTGAGTCACAACCCGGATCAGCACAAAACAGTAAATATAACATTTAGAGATCTTCTGATCATGCTTTTTTGCCGACAATACTATTAATAATCACTGATAATCTACAGTATATTGGCAGATACAGATCGCTTTCGTTGTTATGTTTTGTTATAATAGCTGGTCTACAAGGCTCAAGTCAAAAAAAAATCACCACAGTCAAAAAAAAATAATTTCAACTGCTCTGAAGTCAGTGTAAACAGTCGAAAACACTAGATATTATCTCTTTACTTTTTTATAGTCATCTATGGTTGTTCTTTTCCTTCATAAAAAACACACAATTAAAATGATTAGGAAACACAAGATTGTAATTTGATTGATTTAAAAACATCATCATTAGTAATTATTAATAATGTATTATAAACTGCTTAGCGCTTATGTAAGGAAGTTAAACAGGTTAATCTCTAATATATATTTTATATTGCTGTGATTTTCCTTCGCCCAATACTCATTTTCAACGACCAAAGCTTGAACGCATCATAATGTAACTGAATAAAACCTCTGCATGTTAGTGGTGCTGCCATCATTACTAGCTCTCCTCTGGTCAATCTCAACAAGGATTTGTTGTTCACAGTCTAACATTATCAAGGATCGGCAAAAAGAAAGCATTACTGCCAAACTTCTGATCGCATATTTTAACTGAATATCAGCCCAAAACAAGTCAGTAAAACTTTATTTCACACTTTAATTCATCCGCGGTTCAAATGCGTGCCACATTTTATTTTATTTTTTAAGTGTCTGACAAGTGTTTCCATAATAGACCAGCTACAACATGATTTCATAGTGGAAGGAAGAGTATACCCCACGACTAAAGGGCCCCGGTTTGATCTGTATTGCATTCATACAATAAAAAGGGAAGTATCCTTCAGCAAGATACTGAATTGAACCGCCTACAGCTGTGGTACCATGACCAAGCTGAAATTGTAAACAAAACAGAGGGGAATAGATAGTGTTCCTCCTGTTGTACGTGAATATATTAGAAGATAGATGACTCAGGTAAATTGCAGATGTTAGATGGCTTGGAATACATTTACAAACTTCAATTTACCATTTAAAAAAGGCCCTGATTCACACCAATAGTGGGAGGGAAACCTACAAATAGGGACAGGCGATTACTAACCATTGTCAATCAGCTCTCTGTTTATATTGTGATATTATGATTATTGTATAACGTTACTCTAACAAACTTCTGCTATCTAATACATATTTAATCATAATTTAGGTAAATATAGGTATCAGATCAGACGTAGCACCAGCAGATAGCCAATAGTTAAGGACTCGCATCTGGATCAGAGTCAGGTAGATGTCAGGTACACGTGTCTCTGTAGAGGCCCATAAAAGCAGAGGCAGCATGATGACCACATTTCTTTTACCTGCCACCGAAGAATATTGAGATGGCATTAAAAGATGGAGCAGCCTCACATATTTCTGCATTTACTCATAATCACACACAGATGTAACAACTTGAACGTCGTTCTGCTCTCTCAAGAATTAACAAATGTTACCATAACATGTCTTCTTGTGAAATATAAAAAAAGGTAAACAGATGACCTGACTAAGCTCCCATTAGGCTACAATATCAGACTATGACTATATGATGTGACTCATACTTTTCCAAATAAACAACACTTTTTAAATCTTGATATGAATGCAGCCTTCTCTAAAACTATGTAGGAATGAATTTGTAAATGTAATGGCCTGATCCTTATATGACATGAGGACAATTTGACTTCATCTACAGGGCACCCCGCCATACTTTTTGATCATGATGGTGGTCTGAAGAGTTAATAAATAATTTAGTCTATAAAAAATGTTAATCAAACAGAACCAAAAAGGCAAGGAAACCCACCACAGGCCTACATTCTGGTGGGATATACAGCTTCAGTCATCATGCTTTGTTTGTGTCAAGCTGTTGTACAATGCCCCTCCTTATGGGTGACCTTCAGGCTACACAAGTCCCTGCCGACACAAACTGAACCACAAGGCAATATTTGATTACAAATCAAACATCAAGGCAAATTATGTTTTCACTTAAAACTGGCAGCCTACACTACATCATTACATTTGTATTAATCAGTGGTGTCTCTCTCCAAAGCAGCATTTCTTGCAATACGAGTCTATTCCCCTACAATAAAAACACATAAGTTACTCAAACTTTATCTAAAACGTAGCTCACATGCTATCAATGCCAACAGTCCAATATTTAAGACTGATAGGATATCAAAACACAATACCAGTAATCTTTGATTTTCCACTTAATAAATAAGTATTGTACTTAAATAAGTGAGGAGCTACTCATACAAAAAAGAGAAAAAGAATACGTTGGAATACAGGATGGGTTAAAACATATCTTAACATCCTGAGAGGCTCATAACCTTTTCTACAGACGTAGACCCTCACATGTAATGCCATGCAATAGCAGCTAGTGGACAATTACTAGGGCATTCAATTAGGTAGTGAAATTCAGCTCAGACAGTTGAAGACATCTCCCTTGAAATCCGTAAAGCTTTGTTGATTATCAGTATTTCTGGTCCCTTTTTAGTCTCCGCCCTGATTGGGATTCCTCAAACCTACGGATATATTGCCTTTAGGGAGTTTGCAGTATTCGTGAAAACAACCCAAATTGGCTAAAGGCTGCTTTAATATTTTTTAAAGAACAGTAACGTTACTCGGTTGAAAATATCTGGCCCGAGTGACGTCTTTCCAGGCTTCTATGGCCACAAGGGCAAAGTTGCAGCAATGGCTCAGCAACGCCCTTTCAAGCTAATGTTAGCTTAGCACGACAACGTAGCTGTCAGTTTGAGCAGACTAGATTTATACCACAGCCACGCGACCAAAACACACGAAGGGCGTTGGTCTGGGACAAATAGGTACGCAAACTAGCTGAGCAACACAGTCCCATGCTGGACATAAAATAACAGTTATTTGTTACCGGGGGGACAGAATATGTAACCCAAGTTTGATTATCGGGCTAATAGCTGCTCTTCCACAGTAACGTTACAAGACAACATTAATGTTTTAGTATAACGTCATTCGTACACACACGTAGATTTCCACAACAAACACGGTCAACCTCTCAAATAAAAAAATGGAGCATTGGAATCATGCATTTTCTGGCAACATCATAATATTTGTACCGGGCAATATAAACCGGCAGCAGGCTGCCAGTCCCTCCGTTAGCTTCGCCGGCTAACGCACCACGTTAGAGAGCACTTCCATAAATAGACGTCGCTAACGTCTCACGCCAAATGTTCAGTTGGGCTCACAACAAGTGGTAGCGTTAACCTACACATCACACATTGACCGGGAAGCACCGAGCTGGGTTTGAGATGAAGACCACGTTCAGCGTAGTTAAATAATAATTACATTATCTTGACGTTCAGTTTTTTTAATCGATGCTCTTGTGAATGCCAACTTTGACACTTAGCTTAGCTTAGTTTAGCTGTCGGCCTCTCCGCCATTTTGAGATCGGAACGGGAAAGCGCAGAGACTGCAGGCAGTCCGTCGTCAAATATAACAAGTCCTTCTAAGTGGCAAAACTAAACTGTAGACTTGTGTAGAACAACACTAACTTACCCTTTGACGAATAGTCATTATCATATCCCATTGACAGGTCTAAGCATGCGACTGGAATCCCTGGTTTTGATGTGATATTGTGACTTTTCACATCACCCGGCACGGTCAGATTGTTCTCCTCCTTGGTACCACCGCATTCGGCCCCAGCTAACGGTCGCGATTGGATATCGGCTGCGCGCACGTAAAGTTGAGCGGAGGCGCGCAGCGTGCTCTTCTTTCACTCTTGGAATTAAAGGGAACATACACCGTAAATGTGCTTTTCAGGATGTTTCTTTATTGTTATGTACAGCCAAGTTTTAATTTGAGCAAATGTTATTGTCAACAAGTTTCTCACTGACATGAGCAGCAGAGGGACAACCTGTAGGGAAAATGTCTCTAATTTGAGATAAATCATTAAGCTCTAAGGTGAATATTGGAATAACTCCCAGGAAACTATAACAAAACTGCCAACACATTGTAAATGTACTATCTGGGTACATTTACAGATTAATAGTTGTAAACCATATATCAAAATAGCAGTTATTTGGGGTAATATCTCAAATGAAATTCACTAATCGCACAATTAGTCAGTAATTTGGTGCCAGTGGACCAACTCAACAAAATGTAACTTGACAATAATACATTTCAAGTGTAATGCTCTCATTTCCAGTTTAGGGAGCATTTAGATACCATTAATATTACTTTTTTTTGTAGAATGAAGATATAAGATTCTCAGATGTTTATTTCTCTACAGTCACCTGGATATTAATGAAAACAACATGGATTAAATAATAATGGACAGCTAATAAACATCCAACACAATTAGAGATTAATTTAGGAACATCATGTTGTGAGACGTGTCCATGGCACAATTGTGAAGCCCAGTGGACACACAAGGGACTGCAAGATGACAGCACGTCATTTCAAAATCTAAGAAATTTGAATACACTGTTTTTTTTCTCAGTAGAAGTAGGCCTAACATACTGTGCTTGTCTATTCATCTAGCAGTATAATTTGATTTGGTGTGGAGGGTTTATACATTTGTCTGATAAAAGGAATAAATATGATATTCATACATGAATCCCACATACTGTATTTCAAGAGGTAACACCGTACACCCCAGCTCGGGCACTCCGCTCAGCTTCTGCTAATCGACTTGTAGCTCCGTCACTACGAGCTAAACACTCAACAAAGTCACGACTGTTTGCTGTCCTGGCTCCTCAATGGTGGAATGAGCTCCCCATTGACATCAGGACAGCAGAAAGTCTCTACATCTTCCGTCGAAAACTAAAAACGCATCTCTTTCGACTACACCTTGAATAAGGAAGGTAGCACTGTACTAGCACTCTAGTAGCACTTTGATGTCTCTTATTGATAGCACTTTTGTAATTTTCTGTAATTTTTGTAATTTAACTCTATTGAAGAAACTGTACTTTAGTGATTATTGATTCTTGTTGTTCTGAGTTTGTACTCATGATTGAATGCACTATTGTAAGTCGCTTTGGATAAAAGCGTCAGCTAAATGACATGTAATGTAATGTAATGTAAAAGAGCTGAGTCATAAGGCTCTTCTCTCCTCCACACAGAACAAACTCCTCCTCCAAAAGGAGAGTGCTGCATCTGTTTGTGTCTTGGCTTTGTTCAACGTAGGATACACTTGTTAACACCATCAATTTGCCAGGTTTTCAATTGCCATTGTTACTCATTGTCCGCAGCCATTTTCAGGAGTTTGACTGATGCTAGTCCCTTTGGTCCATACTTCAGGGTTGTTGTCTGCAGTTCTTAAGTCTTTTTCCAGCTCTCCCATTGAACTTTTTCCTTTCCTTTCCTTTCAGTCCTCAGGTCTGCAAATTCTTTTGCACTATAGAGAAAGACGTAAAAGGTGAGATGAACATTACCACCAACAAATTACTGGTTATTTTTGATTCCATGTGGGACTTTTTCAGTGTTCACCTGAGGGTAATGAGAATGATTCCACATGTCAGGTTGAGCTGCTGAAGGATTGTGGGAAAGCTGGGCGTGGGAAACTAGAGAGAAACACAGATTAAATATATTATCACACAACCGGATATGCTTGCATGCATGTGTTCGTGTGCGACAAAACTGTACAAACCTTTGAAGGTGGAACACAGGCAGGTGTGTTACTGTAGATGTGGTTGATGGCTTTCTGAAGAACCACAGCCTGCTGAGCGAGGCTCTTTAGGTACTCTGAGCTTTCCTTCGTACTGTCATGGTTCTCCCCAACCTCCATGTGTACAACAATTAAGTCTCTCAGTTAAAATGATGAGTACATGACATAAATATAACAACAGAAATCATGGCATTCCAGCATTTTAAAGCATACCTGGCTCTTATATATTGAAAAAGCCTCTTTCTCGTGTTGCAGAGCTGATCGAAACTCTCCTTTACTCTCGTACACAGTGGCAAGCAGATGGTAGCTGCACACAAGATAGATAGAGACATGCAGTGAAGTAATGAAAACTTTGATATAAAGAAAATTAAGGAAGGGAACAGTATATGAATAGGACAATCACAGAAACCAGTATTTTATAGCATGTCTAATTTTCTCAGATCGTCTGTAATTTTTATCTAATGCAATCTTTACATCAGCTTCTGAAGTAAGAAAACAGAGGAACGGGATGATCACCTGTCTTACCTTTGTGCATGTTTCAGGGAAGTGGCACCGTGGTACTTTGAAGTTGCCGTTAAGGCATTCTTTAGGAACTTCAGGGAAAGCTCATACTCCATCAGGCCATGTAGCACTAGACCCAGCATACTCTAATGTAGTGGAGCACAACAGGGACATTAACAGAAGCCTTGTCTGGTTTCTGAAATACCAACGAGTTATCAAATAACTTTCTCAGTGTTGCGTTCAGTGTTTTCTTTATTATGTGGCAAGGTGTGCCATTGCCTGTTTGTATTTCCCAGTATCTTATCCACCTGAAGTTCTTTTTTGTAAAAAATAATACACGTTGAATCCTGATCCAACACCTTGATTGTCTTATAAGTCCCCCCACAGTACTTGAAGGGATTTCCTTTTTCATTTAAAAAAAGTTTTTCTTTATTTGTCACTTTTGTGTTTTGTCAGTAATTGTATTATTGTATTTAAAAAATATATTCTTTTTAATTATTTGCAGACAGTCACATACACTTAAAACAAATGTACTGTTCACTTTTCTGAGTTTGTAAAAGTGCAAAACAAAATGATAATTAGTTCCTTCCTAACTAATTTGTTGCATTTTTATATTTATAAGGATTTGAGTCACCACCTTATCTTAGGTTATTTTCTTAACTAACCGAATCCTTAACATACCGTGAAGCACAGACTATGGAGTGGTTTCAAACTAGCTTTAATTTCCAAAGTAGGAAGGAAGACAAGATAGACATATATTTTTGTGCTAAATAAAGTAGAACGAAAGAGAGCAACACTTTGCTGTGAGGTCACTTACATCCAGCAGTGCGACTTGTGGGTGGTCTTCTCCACTCACAAGCAGGGTGAGGTATCGCGCGCGATACAGAAGCTGAAGGGAGGTCGAATGCCGTCCGCCAGCAAAGCAGTACAGGGCCAAGTAAGTCTGAATCACACATAGGAGAATGCTTCCATGTGAAGTCACAAGTGAAATAGGACAGAGTTAAGTAAGGCGTTCGTAAAAGAACAACAGGGTTCCACATAATGAACCAACAATCTGTTTGTGGATCAATGCAAAGGTAAAGGAACTCACATAGTCTTGTATGGTCTGTGGATGGTCGATACCTTGTATTCTCTCACTACTCATCACAGCCTTTTCCTGGTGGCTGATGGCCTTGAGACACGGAGAAATGAGGGAGCATTACTTTATGAAAGCTCACAAATTGGTGTGGGTGATGATTCAGAAGTCTGGAACCACACTAGGTAAAAGCTCATGGTAGAAATTCATTGTAACGCATATTTACATCTGCATACTCCCCCAGGATGTAGCAGATCCGTCCCAGGAGACGCAGACACATGCACACGTCCTCGTGCAGGACACCACATACGCCGCTGAACAGAGTCAGGGCCTGGCTGATCAATTCATGGCCATCTTTGAGAAGCCCTGAAATCAAACATAAAACACTATTGATGAGCCTTGAATGGACAAAAAATACGAAGTACACCAAATCCTGTTGTTTGGCAGTGTCCGAAGAAATGTAAGTATAGCGAATTTTTTTATATTTTTTCTCTCATCCCGAAACACGATTTTAAAATGCAAAAGAAAACACACACATTAATTCACAGTTATTCCACAATGCCCATGTATGTTGTTGTGCTCTTAAAATATAGACCACTTAAATGTAAAATATGTTGTTAACTTTACCGCTTGCATCAAAAACATGACCTCATGACTTGTATTAAGTATGAAATTTCTGCCGAGTGTGTGCATGTTATACGCTAAATAATGTGATACTACTGTGTACTGATGCTTGTGGAAAACATTTTGCACATCCCTCACAGTGCTTGTGTAGCTGGTAATGATATATTTCGTGCTGTGATACTTTTCCATATGGGCCCTTCATCCATCCATTTTCATCCGCTTGAACAGGGTCGGGTCGCGGTGGCAGCGGGCCCAGCAGGCTGACCCAGGCTTCCCTCTCACCCCCAACATTTTGGAGCTCATTCTGGGGGATCCCGAGGTGTTCCCAGGCCAGCTGGGAGATATAATCCCTCCAGCGTGTCCTGGGTCTTCCCCAGGGTCTCCGACCAGTTGGACGTGCCTGGAAAACCTCTAATGGGAGGCGTCCAGGACCCTGAGCCTTCAGTTAATGGTAAGTCACTTGAAGCGCCCAGACAAGGCTGCCATGCTTCCCTAAATGTAAACGTATACTTGCTGCATTTAAAGTGTATGTTTTTGTGTCTGTGTCTCACCCTGCTGTAGTGCCACCTGTGCGTGTTGCACAAGCCGTGTGGCGTCTGTTGCTGTAGGTTTGAGATGTTTGACCACAGGGAACATGTTGACAACATCTTCCTCAGAAAACACTGGCCTGTGTCGAGACTCAAACACATACTCCCTCAGCTGCACCTAAATACAGAGAAAAGGGAACAATGAAAACAGCTGTATTGTAAAGCTTTATGAGATAATGTTGCATTTTGGCGGCCCAAAGTCAATGCTGGAAATACTTTAAAAATGTTAAGAGCTTGTTGGACTTTAGCAAACACAGAAGCATAATGTAAGTTCTCAACTTATGTTGAGAGAGGGCAAGCTCAAATCGTGGCACCGGCACCTCGTTGAGGCATTTCCGGTGGCACGTCTCAGATGCCGGGGCACCTCAAAAGCAGTTGCCACTACTTTAGAGGCAGCACTTCCGGTGGCAGCTTGCACTCCCGGCACCTACGAGTTGCCACTCATGTGCCACTGGTTTTTGATGCAGATTCTACTATTTGAGGCAGGTGGCTGTGTTTGGGAGAGAGGTGCCGCAACTTGCTTAAGGTCCTGGAAGGTATAGTATGTGACGATACATTAAGGTCCTGGAAGGTATATATTCCTACGTCCTATGTTTGAAGTGCCGCTGTTTTGGAGAGGTGCTGCGACAGTTTAACCTTTATTTGTCGTTATGTAAAATAAACTAACAGGATTCCCTCAGTAGCGGCAAGCGAAGAGGGGCAGGGTGAAGCCAGTAACGGGGCCGGTCGCGCCGGGTACGGTCTTCTCTGAGTCGGCTTGTTTGGGAATGCATCCCCAAGAGGGTGGTGAACTCCATAGGACAGTATACCACTGAAGTCAACTGTGCAGACACTCGGATCTCCGTGGTCAAATCACAGACACTGATATTTCAGGAAACACATTCAAGCGAGCGGAGAGATCCACGTGACACAACATCCGGTTTTCAATTCAGATATTTTACAAAGTAAAAGTTCTACGTCCCAAAATCTAATTTCTGAATATTTAATGACTGATAAACATGTTTTAACTTTTTTGGATGTAGGACTTTCACTTTGTAAAATATCTGAATTGGTACAGTTAAGATGTTTGGATGTGTTCTGAACACATTCATATCAGTCAGTATTTGAAAACCGGATGTTGTGTCACGTGGATCTCTCCGCTCGCTTGAATGTGTTTCCTGAAATGTCAGTGTCTGTGATTTGACCACGGAGATCCAAGACTGTTACCAGCGGCACTCTCAAACAGAACCTTAATGCATTGTCACATATTGTCAAATAATGAAAAATAAAGGGTAAATGTCGCGAAACCTCTCCAAAACAGCGGCAGCTGCAGCGGGAAGTAGTGGC
The DNA here is from genome assembly GCA_038501785.1 of Myoxocephalus aenaeus. NCBI lineage: Eukaryota > Metazoa > Chordata > Actinopteri > Perciformes > Cottidae > Myoxocephalus > Myoxocephalus aenaeus. The sequence continues at coordinate 965,451 of JBAMJR010000195.1, forward strand.
AGCTGCCTCAAACAGTAGAAACTGCTGCAAAAACTAGTGGCAGCTGCCGCAAAGTTGCGGCAACTGCCGCAAAACTAGTGGCAACTGCCGCAAAAACTAGTGGCAGCTCGTAGGTGCCGCGGCACCTGAGAGGTGCCACAGGAAGTGCCTATACGAGGTGCCGGTGCCACGATTTGAGCTCGCTCCTACTGTTTATGTTACCACACCTGCTTTATTAAGCATCAAATACGAGCAGATATGTTTTTCCACTGTGAGCTTGACAAGAATAAAACACCTAAATCCCATCTGGGCTTTTGCAGCAGATTCAACAATTGCCACCATTATTGGTAAACCAAGTTTTACATCAAAAGAGAACATAATGTTTAGAATATATATATTGTATTTATCGCTCTAGCTCAACTTTGATCTATTGAAGCAACAGATATGATTATTAATGATACAAAAGGTGTAAATTCAGCTATAATTAGTGCAGCTTTAAGGTGAGATACCCCATGCGTTTGAGATTTTGGGCTATTTTGCATCTATAAAAGTGGAAAAAAAAACATCCAACATACATTTAGATTTCTTCTAAATTTGTCTAAAGTTAGAATTAGATAATGCATATTTAAACATAACATTTCAGAAAACGTAAAACATATAGGTCTTAATGTAATCAACTAAGGACGTTTCATGGTGATACTGATTAGTTATCTTATTTTTTTGACCATATTCACCTGGTGTGTCTCCCCTTAACACAGACAGACTTAATTAAATTCCATCGGTAAATATATTGTGAAGAGGCGCAAGATGTCTGACCTGGATGCCCGTCTTGATGGCCATCTCTCTCAGGAGTGAGATCCTCTGAAGGCTGTGCTTCTTTATTACTTCATCTATACTTTCACTGGACACAGAGAGGATGGCAGGGTAAAATCCTGTTGCACATATTCAACCACACACACACACACACACACACACACACACACACACACACACACACACACACACACACACACACACACACACACACACACACCTGTCTATCGCGTAGTGGTAATAATCTCCGGCCTCAGTCCTGATCCGGCCCCACAGCTCGCTGGGGGTCAGTCTAGCCCACACACTGTCTGTCAACAAGGCGACTCGACTCCCGTTGCTCCGTCGCCGTCGACTCCTGCGGCGAGAGATGAGCTCATCTGAGCAGAAGTCTGCGAAGCAGGAGGAGGAGCTCAGGAGGCAGTTTAGGAAGTGACTGACAGCAGCTGAGAAAGCTGCAGGTTCCACGTCCTGGGAGAAAATAACATGTGTGGATATTAGAAAATGTATGATAGATTGCAAAATGCTATTTTAATGTTGTACTTATTAACATTATTTGAGCACTCCACCTGTAGATACGTCCTGAAGATGTGTTTTGCACTTCTGATGATGACTTCACTGATAGAAATTCTCTGTGAGGGAACATTTGATCAGTTATGTGATCAGGAGGATTTTAGCACCCTGACAGATAGTTGGCATCCTTTATTTCATAGTGTTTCTTTCATGTTGTATAAAACATAAAGTTGTATTCTATTATATCATAATATGAAGGACAGCAATCAGAGATAACTTCAGCCGATGACCAAGAAATCTTTGATTTTAAGATTGAGTTGAGATGGAAAGTGGACCTCAAGATTCAAGGACAGGAAAACAATTGTGCAATTGATAATAATAATAATAATAATAATAATAATAATAATATCTTCAGTACATCCTCATCTTCTGCCTGGAACACAATGTAGAGATCTGCCACTCATGTCAGGCCATACTTATCTGAGAAAAATGTGATTCAAGTGATGTAGTGGAAGTCAATTTAAAAGTAAACTCAAAAGCAAGAGGTGAGATACCCCATGCGTTTGATACATACAGGTATTAAGGGTACTAATAGCTGTAGCAAGTACCTGTATGTGGCTGAGTCTTCCTTTGTCCTCCACCCTGTCCAGCTCCCTCAGTAGGGTGCACAGGTACCGCACGTTCACACCCCGCTGATGTAGCACTGAGGTCAGGGTCACTCCATCCATCGGCACTGCTGAGTGGTCGAGACAGTCCCTCAGCTACCACACACACACACACACACACACACACACACACACACACGCGCGCGCGTACAAACATCAGTATATTAGATAGTATGTTGGATTTCATCTGAACGTTATTGCTCCACACATGACTCACCACTGCCGGAATCTGATTGGACAGTAAAAAAGCAGCCACATCCCATAACAACTGCCTCTGCCTCTGAACCTCCTCAACACACTCAGAGGGGAAACAAACACCTGCAGCAAAGACACACAGTTCAATCTGATAGTGTTTTTTTTACTTTATAAACATGACCGTATGTGTCTGTGCACAAGTGTGTTCAATACCCCGAGAGCAAACATCAGGGTTGAAGCGGATGTCGAAGCAGGAGTCACTCACTGATCCAACAGCCTCACAGGCTTTCATGATCACATTTCTTCTCTGAAATTCTACAAAAGTAACACATGGATGCATTAATAATCGACACACAATAAATCTATCCACACCACTTTCCTTGGCCTCAATCATTAGTTAACAATGAATATTGAGAAGATCTATATGTGATGTCTTACTGGAAAACCACAGAACACTCAATTAAAGGTAAAAGCACTGCATTCAAAATATTTACTTACAGTTTTTTTCGATTGCTAAACGACAGTGGGCACAACTGGAGTCACATGTGCAAAACTCTAACTACAGTCTGCACAGCAGCAGTTCAAACTCTAGTTTGTTTTTCATTGCTTGAACACAGTTTTCAAAACTCTACACACTTATCCCATGACTTTAACCACAACCTGCACAACACTGTGGATTTACAGCACTTTGTTCAAATGCTAACACACTGCTGTCAAAACTGTGAACCACACATTCAAAACGGAATAGATTTCAGCCTTGTGCCTTTCAAACACTGCTGATTGCAATTTCAGCTGAAAGGCTAAGCAGGTATCTTGTTTTAGACTTGTTAGTGAACACACACACACACATATATATATATATATATATATATATATATATATATATATATATATATATATATATATTACAGTATATATAGGTAGAGCTCAGAAAGACTCATTTTGGAAATGGAACAAGGAAGACGGGTTCGTGGAGGGAGAAGGGTGGCAGGGAGAGGGCGGATGCGTGGAGGAAGACAAAGAAGACAAAGAGCTGTTATTTCAGATGAAATAAGGGCTACACTTATAGACCATGTCGTGAACCATGGTCTCTCATTGAGAGAGGCAGGGTTGAGGGTGCAACCCAATCTGCAAAAATCCACAGTGGCAAACAGGTGAGAGTTACATCCTTACAGTAAATGAAAACATTACAGGAATCTATTTTGTATTGCAATTATAGAATATTTACACAGATATATATTACAGTAAGTTTGACTGTAAAATATATTTTTACAACAGCACCCAAAGGCTGCCCCCAACAGGGGGAAGAGGAAAAATATTTTCAGATGCGCAGGAAAATGCTATTGTTGACATGGTTGTTGTCAACAATGCAATAAAACTGCGGGAGATTCAAGATAGAGTGCTGGCTGATAATGATATATTTGAAAATGTTAATTCTGTCAGTACAACAACTATTGCTCGAGTCCTAAAGAAACACCAAGTTACAATGAAACAGTTATACACTGTACCGTTCGAGAGAAACAGTGAACGGGTAAAAGAGCAAAGATACCAATATGTCCAGGTAAGACGTCTGAGGTTACATACACAGCTATAAAAAATATTTACAGTAAAAAAAAACACTAGCATTTCTACAGTAAAACTGTGCACTTACTGTTTTTAAGAGAGTAATGGAGGTGGAAGCACTGGAAAGACCACATTCATTTGTATTTATCGATGAAGCTGGATTTAACCTTGCCAAAACACGGAGCAGAGGAAGGAATGTTATAGGTCAAAGGGCCACTGTGGAGGTTCCAGGCCAAAGGGGGGGGAATATCACCATGTGTGCTGCAATGGCCAATGATGGTTTGCTTCTCAACACACCACTCATTGGCCCATACAACACAGAAAGGCTTATAGCTTTCCTAGAACAGCTCTATGCTCAGCTAGTGCCAGCAGAACAGGGGGAGCCAGTAAGAAACCCCCAAGTTTTTGTCATAGTTTGCGATAATGTTGCTTTTCACCACTCTGCAGCTGTCACAGATTGGTTTGCAGCACATCGCAGATTTATGGTTTTGTACCTGCCTGCATATTCACCCTTCCTCAACCCAATAGAGGAGTTTTTCTCTGCCTGGAGGTGGAAAGTGTTTGGTCACCACCCACATGACCAAATGTCTCTTTTGGAAGCCATGCGTGCCGGATGTGAGGACACGAGTCCAGAGGACTGCCAGGGATGGATAAGGCACTCCAGAAGGTTCTTCCCCAGGTGCATGGCAAGAGAGAACATTAGATGTGATGTTGATGAAAACCTGTGGCCTGATGCTAGAGAGAGGCAGGATTAGCCCCTCAATTATTTGTTCGAATTACAGTATGTACTTTTAGTTTCTACCTTTTTTTTCTCATTACTGTAATTCCGTAAATTACTACAGACTATTGAAGCAAACTGCTAATTTTCATTTACCTTAAAGAATTGTTATGTTCTAAAAAATTTAATAAATCATGTGAAAGAATGTCACTCTTTTCTTTGAAGAAAATATTACTTTGTATGAAGTCACTGAAATTGTTCAAACTGTAAAGATGAAAAGTTTGTATTTTCTGTATTGGTGTTTGATGCTAGTGTTTTTACTCTCAGTGTGTTCTGAGTGACAGTGTGTGTTATCTCAGTGAGGGTTGTGCATAGTGTTTGGCTGCACTGAGTGTGTTTTGAGCCATGTGTTAAGAGTTGTGTTGCTTGGAATGAGTTTTGCAGGTGATGTGAACTGTTTAGCTCAGGTGACTGTTGGTAGTGCAGACTGTAGTTAGAGTTTTGCACATGTGACTCCAGTTGTGCCCACTGTCGTTTAGCAATCGAAAAAAACTGTAAGTACAAGAACAATATAATTATTATTAAAAGAAATGTATACTTAAAGTATGAAAAGCAATTGTGCAGCAGAATGACTATTATGTCATATATTATATAGCCTAAGGAGAAATTCTTTTTTAACACCGTTGGGTAGTTTCATTTATAACAAAGCATCACATTTTAAGAACTCAACTAAAATGTGTCTCTAAAATCTTAATTTGCTAAATAAATATTAACTATAGCAGTCAGGAAAATGTAGCAAGGCAAAAAGATAAAGCGGCAGAGAATAAATACTCTCAAGTAAAACACAAGAGCAAATGTACTAAGTTAAAGTTCACCACCGGGGATGAACTTCTGAATTCAGCTTTGAAGCCAACATGGATGAGAAGTACTTAGAAAACTGAATATTTCAACATTCATAATTTAAAGACAACTGAGCAAACTCCATCTGGTAATGAAGATCATGTGATGTGATTGAAAGCTCAAGAACATAAACTAAATGGACCCTGTGATGAAATTGTTTTCTCAACTGTTGTTGACAGTCATGAATTCACTTCCTCACACGTCTTATTGCTGTACATCGTTTGTTTGGCTAATTTTGTACCTTCTCACTCTGTTTTCAGCACGATTTAACTTTCTGGTAACACAATTTCTCCTGGTTTATCATTTCACATCATTTAGCTGGTCTTATTCACCCTTATCAGCACCAGATGTGGCTGTATCCCCAATTCTCTGCTCCATGGCTTTATCGTGTTCTTCTGTTTGGATGAGATCCTGGGACACCATCTTGAGATAAAGTTCATATCTGCAACAGAAAACACAAGTCTAGAGGGATGAGATGCTTCATTTCCAAAGCTCAGTTCATCCTGTTCCATGGCTGCTGCATTTTAGTCCACATCTCCTCTTCCTCACCTGTGCTGGACGAAGGCCTCTATCAGCTCTGGTCTCAGGCTGGCCAGGCTGTGATGGTGCCGCCGTGGGTAACCAAAGATCTGGCACTCCTTCGGCACCTCCCTACTCTCCTCTGTCTCTGAGAACTGGAAGTTAAGGTCAGGGGGGAAGGTTCGGAGGAGGTCCAAAATGTAAGGTCGTCCGTCATTACCCAGGATGCCTTTAGTCTCGATGCCAGAGCAAAGCTCCACTGGGCTGTTGCTGTGGTCGAGCACCTGGTGACGTTGGATTCTTAGTGGTTCACTGGTTTTATCCAGGAGCTCCAGAAACCTGGAGTAATGTTGAGAAAATGAAAGGTTGCATGTTTAAATGTACACTTTATTATGCTAAAAAGATATAAAACTTAACACTTTATTGTTTCTTTGTGAGTTGTATTACCTGGGGTGAGTAAAAACTGTTTTTCCATAATCATTAGAACCATAGACAACACTCTGCTCCTGATTTTTCTCCAGTATCCCAGGAACAATGGTCTGCGCGATAACACGGATGCCCCGATAATCCACCACAGCCGTCCCAAGTGTGTGAAGACCCTCTACGTCTACAGATGCGTACGCCTGGAGCAGAGCAACATATTTATATATTGATGGCAAGAACATGAAGGGATTAAATCATTGTTTCCCATTGTTTGGGAGCAAAATCAAAATCAAAATACAAACCATTGAAAGCCAATTAACAACAGGCCCTATCTATGAATTGTAAGAAGAGCCAATTTGTGCGTGAATTAATATTCCTGACCATTTTTTACTGCCATTTACACGTCACCTTATATTATTTTAAATAGGCAAAGAAGACATTTTGAAGAGATATACTGTATACGTTGTAATAAATCAGAACTTTGTTTTACGCATGTGTTATTGAAAACATATTCACATATTACATACTATATAAATGAGACCAAATTAATGCATTTCGGCAGTGTGAACAGCCTATTCTGATCATTCTCATTAGTTAATTAAAAAAAAAAACAGAATGTTAGCTTTTCATATTAGATTAAATTATATAAGTAGGCTACAATTATCAGAACAACACAAACAAGTCAAGCTCCCTCACGAGCCACCATACTGCAGATATGAACTGCAGATGTGAACGAATAAAATCGAATAAAATCTCTTTATTGCTGTGAGGACCTACCTGGGCTCCTCTCAGGTCACAGATGGCAGCAGAATGAGCAGCAGTGTTGCCCCCTAGTGGGCTGTAGTGCTCAGATATGTCGAACCCAAGGCTGAAGAACAGGTTGTTCCAGATAAACATCTGCATGTGAGGCGCCTCCCCAGGGTTTAACGGCATGACGTTACCGTCGATAACGGCTACAGTACCTCGTGTTGCAGCGGCAACAAAGTCACTGTTTGTCTGGATGGAGGGATTAAAATCTTGGTAAACATTTTCTCTTCCTTGTGTTTAATAAAGAGCAACACAATCTCATCCTAGTGCAGGAAGAGGAAGGAATAATCTCACAGGGAATTAATTAAAACACTGAACAGTGTAGAGGAAGTTAACGAGGAGAAAGAGATCTTAAACATCTGTACGCCTGGATCCTGCTTCAGGGATGCTCTCACAGTCACAAGTCTGCTTCTCTAATCACTAATCAGATGAAAAGGAGATGTTTAGAAATCTGTGGCCTCACCTTGAATATGCTCCTCTCTCTGTGCAGGCGCTCCTGAAGTGAGGTCCTAGCGAGTTCCCTGCATCTCTGCAGCTCCTCATTCCAGTCCCGACTCTGTGGTCATAACACACAGCCTACATATCAGCATCAGCATCCCTATCACTGAGCATCAGATGCTCCATGAAACCTGTAAGTGCATACATGCACATTTGATGTCCGCAACCTGCCCAGCTGTTTGCTCGTCCTGGCCCATGCGACTGGTGTGCGTCTCCTCCGCTCTGACACAGTCGAGGGTGTGGTCTCCATGACGGGCGATCCAGGTGAACACCTGGAAAGGTGCTGCGATCTGCTCATAAGGGTGTTGCTGGACTCTGGTTCACAGCGAGTGACAGAGAAACATATTGCATTAGTACAGTGTGTATGGAAGTGAGGATATCTGTTTTAATTGTTATTTTTTATTGTCTTGTACCATCAAATCTCAACTCTAGAAATATAGACGACTGCTATTACTGTATTCCCATCTACATATTATATTGATATTAACAGTGTTACACGTCACTTGATCTTGTTTTAGCATTTAGTTCCAGCTTGATTAGCAAAGCTCACCTCTTCTTCTGCAGGGCACTGAAGGTTTTCCTGAAAGCAGGGCTGACTTGACTCAGCAGCTCAACTAGAGAGTGGCAAAGGATTTTGGGAAGTGCAGGTTTAGGGTTGAAGTTGAAGGTAGTTGACCTGGAGCAGTCAGAGCACAGCGCAAGTTGAATACATGTAAGTTTCTATTGTCCTCAGCGTACATTATTGTTGTTGGTTAACAGCTATATATGGGCGCTGGTGCTTGAATAAACACTTAAATACAAGAGAGAGACTGAGAGTCTACAGCCCTTCTGACGGCTCTGTGAGGCTGTACTTTAGCACGGTGGTGCCTTGAACTGAATGCTAACATCCTCACAATGACAATGTTAACATGCTGACATTAAGCAAGTGTTGGATAAATTGCAACTTTGACCTGATGATTGCGCGAGATGAAAAGTGAAGGGATCACCAAAGTGATTACGTTTCATGATGACATGAACGTCTGCACCAAATTTCATTGATTCATCCAGTAGTTGTCAAGATCAGATACATCGTCTGCAAATCTTGAGAGCCAAACATATATTTCAGGATAAGAGAAGACTTTGACCTACTGGTGGTGCCTGAGGAAAAGTTACGAGAAGCTCAAAATCATTAGGACTCATCTTTCGGGCACCACAAATGTCTGCATCAAATTTCATGGCAATCAATCAAATAGTTTTTCATATTTAAATCTGGACAAAAGTAGTGGACTGACCGACATTGCCATCCATCGAGCCACGCTGCTAGCATGGCTAAAAACTCTTCAACTTTCATAGCTTAGCAAACAAATGTCTCAACACTCACTGGTTGAGGTAGAAGCCACGAGTAGAGGATGTAATGTTGAGTTCTTTGTCCTCCATAGTCAGGACATTGAGGTACATTAAGTCCCCATGCATCTTCCTGTTTCCTGGAGGAGGGTTCCAGCTGCTCATGGTCAGAACCCGCAGGCACTGTAATGGCTGTAATGATACTTATATTAAATCCATCTGTTGCTTCACTACAACTTAGTACATGTTTCATTGCATGTTATATATCTAATCAATCGTGTTTGCGGTTACAAAAAATTGAATCGCTCACCTTCCAGTCATCTCTGAGTGGATGCAGTGGAGTTAGTGGTCGGTCCTTACATCCAGGGAGGATGTATTCTGGAGGGCTGCAGTCGGAAGACTGCTTTTCAGAAGCTTGCCTGTTCCCCACGCTGTCACTGTCTGACGGGGTGAATATGGAGGTGAAACGTTGACTAATTACAGGTGGAAATGCTCAGACTAAGCCTGAAGTGAGGAGGTACTGTATATTACCCTTGTCTCCTCTGGTGTAAAAGGTGAGGTAAGAGAGTGAGCTGCAGTTCACTCCGTTGTATGCATCTGCTGGGTCAAGGCTCCTCAGAAGGTCACGAACATGTCTGAGATGAAGACGAGCATCGCACACTGTATAAGAATCTGCAACAACAACAAGACCAGAAAAGATGCTTTTAAAGGGTTTGATTCAATTTTGCACAAGATAAATGGAGAAAAAAATATATTGCTGTGTTGCATTTCACAGAAGAAGAGAAACAAATCAGTACACAAACATATATTGACAATACAAGACGAACCAGTGCAGTATAAAATGACTACACATCAGTGGTGTATAAAGTACCCAAAAGCCGTACTTGAGTAAAAGTAAAGATACCTTACTGGAAAATTACTCCAGTAAAAGTAAAAGTCACCTATTAAAATACTACTTGAGTAAAAGTCTTAAAGTATCTGATATTTCCTGTACTTAAGTATCAAAAGTATTTTTCTGATATAAAATGTACTTAAGTATTGAAAGTAAAAGTACAAGTACATGCTTTTAATAAAAAAGCAAAGGGTCAGAATTTTGAGAATTATGAAGTTTATTCTTTTAAGTGCTGTGGTCACCGTGACCAAGGACCAGGAGTTGTGTTGATACAATAACTGGGTTGGCTGGGATCCATCCATATATATTATGTTCAACATAATATATTGTACTTAAGTATACTTTTGCATCTACTATGAACTTATCATCATAATTCTCCAAAAAGCAATATTACACTATGAAGGACTTGTAACAGTGTGGTTATAAGTATGCTCATTCCGCCCGCCGTGGGTCTCTTGGTACCGGTCTGTGGGTCTCTTGGTACCGGTCTGTGGGTCTCTTGGTACCGGTCCGTGGGTCTCTTGGTACCGGTCTGTGGGTCTCTTGGTACCGGGCCACAGAAAGAATGAATGAAACATTTCAATTAAATTAAAAAAAATCAAGGCCGGAAAGATGTTTTATTGTGAAAAATGACCGCATACATCCGTCTGTGGTAACCTCAGACGGAATCTCTTGACACATGTCAAGATGTTACGTTACTCTAAAAATGAAACGTAAGTCTGTTACAACTCTGTCGGTGATCTGGAAACCAAGGCAGAGTATCCTGAGATCGCCAAAAAAGCATGAAAACCTGCTTCCATTTCAACATCCTGTCTTTGTGCAGCGCGTTATAAGTTAAGCAGTAGACTGGACTAAAGGTTTAGTTAGGAGTAGAGTCAGTAGACTGGACTAAAGGTTTAGTTAGGAGTAGAGTCAGTAGACTGGACTAAAGGTTTAGTTAGGAGTAGACTGGACATAACGAACACACGTCAGGTGTCGTTGTCTCCCGTCTTTCCGAGGTCGGACCCGGTCCGTGAAAATATTGTCTTCACGTAACCGGTCCGTGACGCATAAAGGTTTGGGAGCGCTGGACTAGAGGATGTAGAGGGAAAATGCAAAACATTGTGATTCGCAAAACCTGCTTGGTGGAGTCTGTGTTCCACCACAGTCCCCGATGTTTTTTTTTCTTTTTTCTAAAGATAGATTTGATTTTGTAGCGAGTAACGAAGGTTTCAGGAGAAATGTATCGGAGTAAAAGTATCATTTTTCTTTGCCAAATGTAGTGAAGTAAAAGTAAAAGTAAACAGAAATATAAATAGTAAAGTAGAGTACAGATATCCCCAAAAACTACTTAAGTACAGTAACGAAGTATTTCTACTTCGTTACTATACACCACTGCTATACATGGTAATGATATAAAGTGGAGAAGAACTTGTGTTATCATAGGATTTAATGATAACAATACATTGAATACTGATGGCTCTATATGACCAACATAAGTAAACAAGACCATCAGCGAGAAGATTGGCTATTTCGATACAGTTATAATGCTTGTCATGCAGTAACATTTAGAGGTTTTCTAAAAGGACTATGCTGCTCGTAATCACTACCCCTTTCGTCTACAGGGACCGGCATTTTCATCATGTTTGCACAGCATCATGAGTCTTTGCAGTTTTGGGACATACAGAGAGAGCATCTGTCTGATGAGAGGTCAACATAGTTCATACTAAAAAGGGCCTCCCTGTGATAACATGTTACGGGTCCACATGATGTGAGGTCTAATAAAACTGGACTCCCTCAGATGCTGACAATGTTGCACTCCAAAACGACACACTTATCACTAAAACACAACTTGTAAAGAAGAAAGAAAAGGATGAGGCAGTTACCCTCCACCACCTTGATCAGCGCTCCGTCCTGGAGGCCCTGGATGGAGCGCAGCTCTGTGAGGCTGTCGAGCGCGATGCCTCCCAGCTGGAAGGAGAAGCATGTGCAATGGCAGCTGATCTCGTGCTCCATCAGCACCCGGTGCAGCTCGGCTACCAACATCTGGCCTGACACCTGAGAATGGACGAGAGTTGGATTGGAGGGATTAAGAAAAAACATGAATGTACATCTTTAAAAAGGGTATCTTCAAAAGAAAATATGAGACAGAGGTACACAGAACCTGAAGCTCAAAACTTTCTTTTCCAGGAGGTTGAATTCGGACAGTAAAGTCTGTCTCCTGCAGAGCGATTACGTCCCTGATGCTGAGTTTCTTTTCATCAGCGTCACACTGCTGTGGGCGATCATCCTCAGGCCTTTCTTCAGTTTGACTTGGAGGCGCTGTTGGCAACAGAAGAAACTAAATACAACGTGAGGATGAAACATTTCAATGCAGGATAATAAGGTGATAGTTAAATGTTAAAAAAGAAAAAGGAAATCATCTACTGAAGTGATGGATATTACTAAAGGAGAATTTGAAAAAGAAAGGGTACATTTCGATCCCTTAAACGGAAAACAAAAATAGCTTGAATGTAAACAAATTAATTTAAACATCTAATTGAAGAGGAAATCAATGTGAAAAGGTTAAAAGAAATATGTTAGCTTTTTTCCACCCTCTATTTTATGTTTGCCCATGTTCATTTATTATTCCAAATTTAGCATTTGGCTTTTCACTTTTTCAAATTGTCATTTCACAATATCAATCTGCCATTTCAATACCCAATTACATTTTTCTGTTGACTTTGTCTTATTAACATTTCATTATGGCCCGTATATCCTGTGGGCCACTCACATATAATAATAGTAGATATGACTTGAGCCATTTTCTTTTTTTATTTGAATTGAGAATAAAATGATCCTCCAAAGCGTGATGGTCATCTGTACAAGCTGCAGGTAGAATGTTTGAATACCACAGTGCACCGTCAAAAACACACTGCATTGTAAATAAAAGCAAAGATAAACACAATAAAATAAAACCACTAACCCTTAACATGTGGTGCGGCCACAAACAGCCTGTCGACTAAAAACAAGGCTTGCTTCATCTCGGCCTCTTCCTCCTCCTCATGTGGCGGAGCGGTCTTGTTGTGGTCGTCCTCTTCTCTCTTCACTGGGTCAGGCCACTGAATGTGATCTGCATTTAAATCTGACTGATCTGTGTGGTCCTCGGACATATTCATGTTGGTTTTTGTGTGGATAACGTCACGGACCTTTTCATTTACATTCTGATTCGACTCCACAGGCTTCTGTCCCAACTGTTCAATATCCGGATGACTCTGTTGAGTCAGGTCTACACGACACTCAGCAGGGTCAAAGTTCTCCACAACTTCAGTGTTGTTGATGCTGCTTTTTGTCGGCTGAACTTCCTTCTGTGACCCGATGTCCTCGTCCATATTGTTGTGGCGTTCAGTCGGCATCACAGAGGTGCTCTCTGATTTTGTAACATTCTCCTGTGTCGGCCCCGTCCGGACAAAGTCTGTGTTTTCCTGAGTGTCAACAGTCTGTTGCAACTTAAATAAGTTCCCTTCATCAGTGTTCAACTTGGTATTTTGTTTGGTTTCACATATACGCTTTGTTGAATTGTGGGTTATCAGTTCTTTCTGTTCAGCTTTCTTGTCCAAATCGCTGAAAGCCAGTTTTTCTCTCTCTGTCTGTTTCTCAAAAACGTCCATGTCAGCCCAGGTTCCGGAGGCTATAATTTTCTTTTGTGTCTCTGATGACATTTTAGTGACAATGTCTCGAGATGTTTGTGCCTCCAAGAGCACACCCACCTGTCTCAGTATTTCATGATCTTCCACAACCATCTCTTTATTACCAGTATCTCTCCGTGTGTTTGCTTCCCTCTCCACAGTCTGATTATTGCGCACATGTATTTCTGTCTGTGCCTGAACTTCTGCCTGTGACTCTGTCTGAGTCTGCACCCCCGTACCAATCTGTGTCTCCACTTCAGTCTGTGTCTCAACTTCCAAAAACACCTTGTTTCTCCACCTGTTGAAACTCTCTTGTCCTTCATCTCTTGGCTCGTCCACCCTCGCTCCGTCTTCCTCCTCAGACACCAGCAGACACACCATTGGCTCCACCAGAATCACATCCCCTCCCAGGTTGCTGCTTAGGATGATGTCAGGAAACAGGAAGTGCTCTGGTTCGAGGCCAGGGTTTTTCCCGCCGCCGGAGGAGAGGGTTAACAGATCGTCCTCCAAGTCGTCGGGCATGCTGGGCCATTCACATTCACTATCTTCGCTGGATAGCAGAGGGGATCTTTCCGCCTCACCTTGGGCCGATGCATCCTTACACTTAAAGTATTTTGACAGTGTGTGACAGCACTGGACTATGTTTCCCATGGTGCCTTTGTGCAAGAAACCGCAATACGGCTTTGCAGGTGGCCTATGGAAGAAAACACCACAGTGTTTATACGTAAAAATAATATATATATATATATATATATATATATATATATATAAAAAAATAGCCAGCGGTTCTAGTTATAGTGTAGGTTATGCCTGGCGTTAATATACTTTTAATTCTAGATGCTGCTAAGTATAACAAGTGTGTGTGTCTGTTTGTGTGGCATGTGTAAATGCAAGCAGCTAAGAGCCTAGAGCAACATAAGACTTAGACAGCAGCTGATTATGAAGTGTTCCTGCAGTAGTGTCACCTTACAGAGGAAAGGACTGGAAAACCTTGGTGACTAAATCTCATCAGATGGACTCTGGACTGATGTTGGACGTATGGGGATCCTGGAACACAGATGAGACGGGACACTGAGCACAATTTAGTGGGTATAGAGTTACAGTTATTTGGCTACATAAAAGTGTCTTTATCAAAACAGCAGAATATTCTAATTTGAATTAGAATGAGTTTTGATAAAAGTAACACACCTTATTCAAGCTCATGGGAACAAGGTGAAGCATAAAGAATGTGCATGTATCTCAAACAACAGAAGAATAACACAGCGTCAACATTACATTTGTGTAATCAATCTATGGACCCTACCAGCCAGAGACGAGAGAGAGAGAGAGAGAGACTGCCAGTCTGTGTCATCCTATCCAGACTCCTCTGCTGTCATCCTGCTGAAATCAGAGAGCTGAGTTTCCCAGTCTGTCCTCTACAGCAGGAGGCTCCCCTGTCCTTGCTGTTAAACCACGTTGCACAAATTGTGTCTTGCGCGTGTGTGTGTGTGTCTGCCCTTCATGGGCGGAGAGGAGCTGTGAGAGAGCATGCAGGCCCTCTATTCACACACACACACACACACACACACACACACACACACACACACACACACACACACACACGTCCTCACACTTAGTAGCCTACCCATTCAATTCCAGAAGAGGGCGACCTCTCTGCTGTGATGATGTAACTTCCTGTATTCAGACCGGCCCATGCTCTCTCTATCAAGCTTGGATGTGTGCATGTGCAAGCGGTGTATAAATAGCGGAGCAGTAGCAGAAGGTCTGGATCTTCTTTATATTTTGAAAGCTATACTTAAGTCGTGACACAGCAAACGTCTCCTCAAACTCAAAGTCCTGGGAACAAGCCTCCAGCATCTCGTCTCCGGTCGTCTTCACACACTTTCATCAACGAGCGCTTGAACGCAGCTCAGCTGTTGTCATGGCAGCGCTGCAGCAAAAAAAAAATTAACATTCTGAGCACAGTCTCCAAGACAACTGTGGGAACGATCTAGAATGGGACGTTTGCTAGGAGAGAAGTTACACCATCCAACGCTACCACGTGTGACCGATGCAGTCGGTTGTGTCAGACTCAATATCTCCCCATGATGGTGGAAAGTGTTACTTCACAGAATAACAGTTATTCCCTTGTATTATTTGTATTTTATGTGAATTCAAATTGGATGCTTTGTATTTATACTTTTTCTCCAATTGCTTAAATGTGACTATAAGTGCATTTGTTCATTTGTTCACATGGTGATTTATGTCCCTGAGCTTGGTGCATTGATGACTGAATGCATCTTGTTTAGAGCATTGGAGGTTTTCGACTCATTTCGACATAGTTCTCCAACCTATTCTATTTGTATTTTTTGTAATTATATTCTAATTGTTATAACTGTCATTCATGTTTATATAACTTTTGTTATGGGAGGAGGCCGAAAGAAAATATGGATATACTGTATATGGATGGATTTGTATGTTTCAGTACACCTAATGTTCCTTTGAATAAAATATAAATAAAATGTTACTCAAAATGTATTTTATTTGTATTTCTTTCCTCATTTCATCAGTACATTTTCCTGTTTACTTAACAGATCTCATGCCAGTTTAATTTAGGCTATTTTATAGTTTGCATCATTCAGTGGACTGCTATATCATGCTGCAAATGTATGGCTAAAAAAGATGCAGATTGCAAATCAGAATCTTCCAGCACACCTACTTAGAGTCCTCTGAACTCTCCACATCGTCCCTCTTTTAATATTTAGTTTCAGCCTATAAATGCAGGGATACATGTGTTTTGAACTGTGTGAGGGTTTTCCTTCTTTTCCTTCAACAAAACAGTCAGATCTGGATATATCTTTATCCCTGTTAGGGTTTGGTTGTACTGCCACCCAGTGTAGGACTTGACATAAAAGGTTTTGAGCAGCACACTGTTGCAGCTCCAGAAGTGGTCTGTGAACCGTTCTGACAGGGTTATACTGTATACTATTGTATTATGTACAATTCAGTGCAGATTGTTCAATTGATCCATTGATCAATTGTTTGACCTATACATTTGTAAAAATAAAGTGAATTGAAATGCCTATAATTATTTTCCAAAAACAAAAGTGACATTTTTAAATGGCTTGTTTTGTTTGAACAACAGTCCAAACCCCAAATATATTCAGTTTAATCAATATTAATATAAACGGGCAAAACCTGAAAGATGCAGAATATCTAGTGTTTTTGCTTGACTAATGACGTCTATGACTGATTGCTATTGGTTGACTACTCGATTAATCAGATCATTGTTTCAGGTCTTGTACAATTTGAGTAATAATGGGAAAATACAAATTAATTAATTATTGATTTAAAAAAAAATATATATTTCAGAGCAGTTGGTCATAACATCTTGTGCCACACAGGCATTTTTGCAGACAATATTTCAACATGCCATTGTAGGAAAAGCACAGGTGCAAATCAATGATGGATGGATTCCATTCAGCTGTGTCAGGGTCCCGGTGTTGTTCATGCTGGCTCACTTTCACATTGTCATGGCTTACTCAATTGGACAGAACAGAGCCATTACTAACATTATTAGTGCTTATTGAGTATTGCTGTAACAAAGACAGACTGAAACTTTTAAAACACTGAGACAAAAGACAACAACACACCAGAAGTAATTCTCTGCCATAGGCACATTGCATGAATTTAATAAAGTGCAAATCATACAAAATGTCCCCAAGCCTTCCAGAGTGACTTTTACCACCTGAAATGCAGCTAGTGCAGTGAAAAAGCAGGTTGCCATGTACGTCAACAGTACGGTGTGTTCAAAGTATTCATGGCAAGGCTACTAATTACAAGCAAAAGCCGTGATCAACAGTGTTCAAATCAAAAAGGCATCCATATGAAACAGGACCACTATTCAGCCGTTCTCTTAACCAGCTCTTATCTTCACATCTTTAAAGTACATGTTGTACCATCAATGTGACAGATTAGGTTAATACGTTGTTGTGATCACACGCTCTGGTGCAACTAACTTCTAAATATTTAACTCACTTCCTGAAATCTACAGACAATCACAAGGTTACATCTTGTCTTAATCTTTTTCTAGAATAACTGCTTCAGTTGTTGGTTGATCTTGGCCAAAACCTGCTGGAAGAAAACTTAGTCTTTTCTAGCTTCATCACAGAGCAGTTTCTCCCTCTCCTGCTCCCATGTCCACCCTCCTGTGCACCCTGCTGTCCTCTATATCCTCCCACTCGTCCTCCATACCTTCTACATTTTGCGTTCTGATTGGTTGGTTCAAGCGAAGGAGGCGGTATCTAAGCGGCACTAGGAAGAGGGCGGGGTCAGGCATAGGGTGTGGCCTCTGCGGTGACGTCACTCTCTCCTGGGGGACACACGCTCTGACCCTCTCCTCCCTCATGCTGACACGCCTCTTGTGTCTCGCTTCTGGTTGACTAGGAGAGGCCGGAGGAGGTGGAGACAAGAGCCAGTCTGAGCCCTCCCCTTCATAATCTTCATCCTCCTCACCTTCGTCTTCTTCATCCTCATTCTCTTCTTCCTCCTTTCCTCTGGGTTCCTCCTCTCCCTCAGCCCCAGACTCTGTGCTCTGCTGTTGCTGGAACAGTTTTAAGCGTGCGGTGTGGAGCTCGTGGCAGAGGGTTGTCGTGGTGACATTTTGCCGTTGCAGCTCTCGACTCAGTAGTGTGATCTTGTGGCTGCGACGCTTCAGTTCCTCCAGGAAGTGCCGCTCTTCTTCTCTCAGGTTCCTTCCCAGTGCGGATGCCCGTGCCCGGCCGGTCCGCAGCTCCCCACGCGCAGCGACCACGGTGCACTGCTGGTCCTCGAGGAGACGCTGTGCGGCCTCACAGCGTGCTGCCAGCTCTGCTTCTTGCTCTGAGAAACATAAACAAATACAGTTTGGACTAAAGATAATGAAGATACAGAAAATACTGTAGATGTTGAGGAGATTATTGTATCCATTAGGATGTCATCATTTGGTCTGTTTTTCTATCCTCTAGATCTCTTTCCATATATGTCTGCTTGATCAATCTCTCTCATATTACATTTCATACATTTTTCTTTTCCCGCCTTTCTGTGCTCCGTCCCTTGCTTCATCACTCAGTCAGACCTGGCTAGATAAATACATAATACACACATATACTGTAATTGACTTCCCTATAAGTGACCATTGTACATTTGGGGGCCAGGCTGGTGCCACATGTGTTTTTCAGTGTTCCAAATATATAAAGCACAACTGTTACAAACCACTCCCACACAAATAGCTTTAGTTCTTCAAAAGATTAACGATACACATAGAACATTAAACACAAGTATACTCATTCAGGGTCAAAGTACATTTTAGATATCAATCCCTATGAATATTACTCCCCTCTCTGGAGACAAATCTTGGGTGAAAAATGTAAATATATCATATTCACACATACACTTGTTTAATCTGTTGCAGATTAAGTTCGAAATTACAGTGCTTGAATGTTGTCAATAAAACCAAGGCTGGACTAAAGCACTGGACGGACATAGATACATCGATACAACTTGCAATGCAGGCCACTCAGAAAAAAATATGCAAAACCAAGTATAACTGCAGTCTTGTCGGGAGAAACAGCGCTTTAAATCCAACAAAATGTTGTCGTACCTTCCAACTTGTTTATATGTTTCTAATGCTGCGGCACATAGTTTGTTGTTTCTGGAACATTGATTTTTCTTGCAGGATAAAAAGAGCACATTGTTCCATCCAACATTTTCTTTCCAAATACTGATTCCAGTACCTCAACTGTATCTGCCGATACCAAGAACCGATCCAACACCGGTGGTCTATTTTATATATTGTACCTTACTGCCTGGATCTCATTGTTTTGAATTGAATGAGATCAGTCAGCAGTTTGCTGTGACTGACTGAATGTAACTAATAGCATAAACACTGAATTGCATGAGGTTATTTCCAAGGAAACAGTATTGAATGCGGATAGATTATGTCATGGCCGATAATTGAACCGCTTCATAACGTTAGTATCGGTGCCAATACCTATTAATAGGTATATACAATATATATATATATATATTATATATTATTATTATATACAATTAATAAAATATACTGCAAATGTAAACAAATGAGTTTAACAGGTCATAATGAAAATATATCAAAAGGTCAATCTAAATGTACTGTAATAATGTTGCATCGTGTCAGGTCGTACCCATTTCTATCATGAGGTCCTTGTGCAATCTCCTCCTCTGCACAGATTGTGTGTGTTCCTCTCCATAACTCCTAAACTCATTTCCCACTTTGTCATTAAGGAATTGTAATGTCTTACCTTCTGTGCTTCTGTCAGGAAACCTGGAGTCCAGCTCACAGCTTAGCTCTGCAGCCACGAGGAGTAGACGCACAACAGGCAGACAGACAAAGAAAGATAAGACAGGGTGACAGACAGACAGTCGAGTGGTTCAGTGACACATATGGAGAAGGAGAGCAGGAGGTCGCCGCTAGACTGACCACGGCAGCGCCTCCTCAGGTGTGTGATCTCCAGCTGCAGACCCGTCAGCATGGCCAGGTGCTCCTGCTTCAGGAAGGCTATGCCTCTCTCCACACTGGCCACCTGCTGCTCCAGCTTCCCAGCATCCATGGCTGCACCCCTCCACAACCTGCACACAGATGCAGGTAGCTGGATGTCTTTGGATTAAGGTATCTCCCAGTGCAGCTGTTTTGTGTCCAATTTGAGGACTGGCATAGAGCAGAGCTTAAATAGGCGTACTGAGTGTCTTTTCCATGGGAAGTAAATAAAATCGCTTTTATGTATTAAGCTAGAGTAATAATCCATCTGTTAGACCGCTCGATATTCTGTTTTACTCAGATTTTCTGCAATAGCTTTATAAGGTGATTATTAGCAAATTGCCTACACACTCTTATTTAACCTAATGCAGTTGTATTTCTCGCCCATAAAAGCCCTCTCGTTTCTGCACAGTCGGTGTCTACCTGTAACTGTGCACGCATCACTCTGCCCGTGGCCTACCGTTATACAGAAGCGGTATCCTACTCAGAGCGTCTCTCATGGACCCTCGTATCGCCGTGCTCTCGCTGTCCTCGATGCTGCAGCGATGGAGAAAACAAAAGACTCGTGCAAAACGTTCCGCGTGCAAACCGGTGCTTTACGCGTTTCTTGTGCATTTAGGGTAGCTGTTTCACGGTTGCAGCAGGTCGACGTTTTCCCGACCGCGTGAATGGATCCTGCTGCAGTCTGAGTCGGAATAACCTCCTCATAACCTTCTGCTGGTACGTGCAGTGCGGCTGCTGTACCCACAACAAAGCAGTCCGGTATGAGGGGTGATCAGTGCCACGGAGCAGCAGCAGGAGGAGGAGCTCCATGGAAGTGATGCTACCAGCTGTTGCAAGCAACCAAGATAGATGGATGTATACTTTATTCATCCCCAAGGGGAAATTAGTTTGTCACAGTAGCAAGCAACTTACAAAGAAGACACAAAAAAGACACACAACAAATTATAATATCAGGAATGCAAAATACTCAATATTTACAACAAAACAGCAGAGCGTATTAATTTAGGAAATTAAACAATAAAGAAAGTGGAAAAAAATGCAAAGTATGTGCAGTGTATATAAGAAAGTAATACTATTGTGTTTTATTCCTTGAGATGATAGAGTTTAAGTCTCAGCCCACCTCTGGGAAACAATGTCTGTTTAGATTAGTTTTTCATCAGTCTTTTGGAAAAGAATAATTATTCCAATGCTTTACTTAAAAGTATTGAAATGTGTAAAAAAAAAAGAAGTACAAATGCCGTTAAAGTTAAAGTACTGGATTTATATTAATTGTATTAGCAAAACGTAAAGTATCAAAAGGTAAGGCCTTATTATTAAGGTAGGCCCATTGCAGTGTTTAAAATGATTATCTGTTATATTAACAGCATCTTAAAGTCATCCCATTTTAACAAATGATTATACTGATTGGTGTTTCAATCAATAATGATGCACTCTACTTATACATTTGTTTTATTTTTTTGTATGTTCATTTCTTATTTCCAAAGTAACTTGTAACTGTCAAATACATGTTGTTGAGCAAAAAGTGTCTTCTGAAATTAAGAGGTAAAACGTTCTTTATCTTCATCAGTCTCAACTAAATGATTAATCCTTGCAGCTCTAATTTATTTTTAATAATGATTAAAACCTGCAGGATCACATCTTAATTAACAAGTATTTAATGCAAACATGTTGAAGTAAATAAACTAAAGTTTTATACATAAACCATTAATCCAATAATCTGAATACAGTATTATAGGTAGATTACGAAGAAGAGGAAAACTAGAAGTTCAGGTTTATTATATTTGCTTTGTGCTTTGTGACATATACTGGTTATAAGACATTATCCCTATGTGTGCAGTGTAATCTGCCATCAGTGTCAATAATACACAGATACATTCTGAAACAGCAGGTAGAATTAAAAGGATCTTTTTCATCGTTGCAATCTGTTTCTTGCAAAATGGTCGACGAGGCTCAGCCTCTCCTGACTGCACTCCTGTTTGTCCCTCATGCTGAGGAGGGGGACAGGCTCACTGTGCAGAGAGGTCTCGTAGTAAGGACAGACTTTTAGATGAGCAGACATTGGAGGGATGTCTGCCATATGCCACGAATCCACTGAGGAGAAGAGGTGACTGTACTCCCATACCTGGATAGAAAAGAAAAACATGAATCACAGTTAGTATGGGATTCCCTATTATGAATATAAATTATGGATTGGATGATTTAGTACGCATATCTCACAGGTTTGGCCTTCCACTTGGCTCCTCCATGTGAGTAGGTCTTCTTCTCCCAGCGCAGGGTGACCATCCCTCTCTCCTGCAGCAGAGAGGAGCACACTTGCCTCATCAGCTGGGACACCAGAGCCAGCTGGGACAGGGACAGACTGTCCAGGAAGCGGGTCATGTGGCACAGCACCTCGTAGGGCAGCGAGCTCAGAGAGTCCTCTCCTCTTTCTCCCCAACCTCCTCTCTGAGTGGTGGATGAGTCCACTGAGCTCCCGGACGGCTGGGAGTCGTCACCTACTGAGGCTACAAGTGTTGGACGCAAGTTGAAACTCCTCAGCTGCCGACTGGAGGGATGAAAATATAAAGCCCTTCATTCACTAAACAAATACAAGCCCAGGTGCACTGAGTTTCTAAACTTTATTTGTTTGTGCCCAACTTTGAGATTGTGTTACTTTACTGTATCACTCACAAGACTACCCTGCCCCAAAGCTTAACCAGCTTTATCATCTATTTTATTCTAAATGGGACCATAATTTACAAAATGAACATCATGCTGTATTGAAGAAGACTTGAAAATAGGGGTTGAGACCATAAACTCATGTTTACAATGTGTACTGAGGAAATAAATCAAGTTTCTCACTCGTATTTCCTCAGTACACATTGTAAACATGACTTTATGGTCTCAACCCCTATTTTCAAGTAGGGTAGAGTCATTTTCTCATAGACTTCTTTCTATACAATCAGACTTATTTTTTCAGCCAGAGGAGTCGCCCCCTGCTGGCTGTTAAAATTACGCCGGTTTAGGGCACTTCTACATTGACTTGTCAGACCTGGAGGTTGCCACCCGGTGTCAATCTGTTGAATTGTTGAATGTAAGTCCAATATTCATTCTCTTTTCGCTCTGTTTTTTCCTGAGGGAACTGTCTGGCTCTTTAGCTGCTAAAATGCTCCCTTATGTTCACCAACTGTGTCTGTCTGCTGTTTGGTAATGAGCAGCTAGCGTTCATAACGCTATGAGAGTGACGAGAGTATAAATTATGGCCGCTTTAAAGTTTTTTGATCATATTAAACGGCACATGGTAGACCCAAGTATTTGAATCTGGACCGATGAATGTGAAATGTGCTCACTCATAGGAGACGGTGGCTTTATGGGTGGAGGGCTGAAACCTCCTCTGGCTGTAGGTGCATCCCAGGTAGGATAGGGGGCATCTCTGCTCAAACCATCCACTCAGACTTGTCTGGATGTCACTGTGGACGTTCCTGGAAGGGAGATGAGAAATGAACATTCATTATTTTAGTGTCAAGAAGAGAGAAACAAACTCCATCAAACACGCCCAAGTCAGTAGAGTAGACACCTGAAATGTGAGGGGAACTCCTTGCGGTGGAAGGTGTGACCGCAGAGGAAGGTGAAGACACAGTTGGCTCTGGTGTTTCTGCTGTTCACCCTCTCTGACTGCAGCTGAAGATGAAGTTTCAGCGGTCTGTCGACCATCACCTCAGCCAGAGTTGTCTTTGCTTTAAATGGTGCCGTGCGGAACAAATGTGTCTGTGTTGCCACGTCGACATAAAGCCCATCGTAAGGATTTGACTCACTGATCTGCATAGAAACAGTCGATCACAATATTTATTAGAGAATAAATGTTGTGGTACAAATAATTCAACATCATGTTACATATACTGTCATACATATCTGACTGACCTTGTGACCCCTGACCTCCATTTCAGCATAGCCTAGCAGGGCGGCTGCTGCTTCATCACTGTAGCAGTCCTCTTCCTTGAATACGAGGTCGGATGTGTCCACACCGCGAGGCTCGCTCGGAGGCCGAGATGTGTCGTAGTGATGAAGCCGCCGCCTGCTGTAGTGATAGCCGTCAGGGACCTTAGAGGAAGAAATGCATTTTACATAATAAGTCAAGAGAGTACAGTGAACAGCTTTTTGGGTCAAGTTGACTGTAGTATGTTTTGTTTATGCTTATTTTGACGCTGTATTGGGCCACTTTAGGCTTTAATGTAGATGAGTGCAGTTTTATCTGGACGGAGAGACTTAGTTGCTGTAGTTTAAAGTTTAGATTTTTCACTTCCTGTTGGTGGACAAGT
The DNA here is from genome assembly GCA_038501785.1 of Myoxocephalus aenaeus. Classification (NCBI taxonomy): domain Eukaryota; kingdom Metazoa; phylum Chordata; class Actinopteri; order Perciformes; family Cottidae; genus Myoxocephalus; species Myoxocephalus aenaeus. The sequence continues at coordinate 989,739 of JBAMJR010000195.1, forward strand.
ACCTTACCCGACTCCAGATTTTATTTGGGCAAAAAGGGTTCTAAACTAGGGATGTAACAGTACGATTTGTCCCGAACCGTGACCAAAAACAATTATTGTCAAAACAGTTTTTTTTATTCTCCTCACACATGTGGAACAGAGGTTCTAGACTGTGAGTTTTACCCGTTACGTTTTGGCAGTGCATCAGTTGTTGTTGCTAATGGCCGGAGGTGCAAAGCTGTTAAGCGCTGGAGAGCAACTTGGGCCTCAATGTCTCACTCAAGGGCACTTTTAAATGCAGACAGGACGAGCCAGAGATAGAACCACCAACCTTGTGTTTAAAGGACGACCTGCCATTGATCCACAGCTGTGCTGTCAAAATAGCTGGAGTCTATACAGTGTTATTCTCTGTGTGCCAACACATAGTACATGCAGTATGTGAGTGATTCTGTTCACGGCGCAGCTGGTTTTCTACACAAATGCGTGGTTAGCGAGAAAGTACCGTCTATCTCCAGCCTCAGCCAAGTAGTCAAGCTCAATGGACCACAATTTGTGTCAAACTATATGCATTTTAATTAATAAGCCTTGTGGGTGCACAAGTTGCAGTTCAGGAATTATCGACAGGTCAGAGTCTTATGATTGACCATTACTGACATTTGTGTTATTCATTTTTATTGTTAACTTTTTTGAATTTGCTTTTCCTATTGTACTGGAAACCGAACCATGAATGTTGTGTACCGTTACACCCCGACACAGGTGTGTTACTGCTAAGGCCAACTGAGATGTAAACTCTGGATATGCTCGGAAAAGAAGTAGGTCCTCACTCCGGTTGATGCAAACTGACACCATACAAGGGTGATTGAAACACTTATATATATTTCACAGTAAAGTAAATCATCACCTTGAAAGAGTGCAGGGTCTGGACTGGGATAGGCTCCAGGCTGCCATAGACAAAATCGTCTTCCCTCGGTGTACAGGCCTTGATTTTTCCAAATGTAAGCAGCATGCGTCCATGATGCACCACATACATGTTGTACTCCTGCGGGGTGAGCTCCTGCCCCAGACGCTCCAGCACCCCCTCCTGCCACGGGGCCTGACCAGTCTTATCTTTGTTGACAAGCTTGTCATCTTTCTCCGTGACCTTCTCACCAGGCTTGGCATTGTCTTGGTTTGCCTGAGCAACAGCACAGCCACCTTTCTCCATGCTGAACATCATCTCACACAAGTCGTATTTCCCTTTGCTGATGCCTGAGACTTGCCCTACTCCGTTCTGAAGAGTCTCGTCGACAACATTATTCTCTACAAGAACAGACGTGTGAAGTGTAAAGACAACAGATGAGGAAAGAAAGAACAGAAATTATAACACATTTGTAATACTTTGTGTTTTTAAATTAGAGATGATATATGTTTTACCTTTGTCTGTGACACCATTGCCGGACCCTCCCATTGCCGTCTCCTCTTTCTTCTCGTCCTTTATTTCCTCCTCTTCTGCTTCGATCAGCTCTGGAAAGAGAGGCTTCATTTTCAGGCGGTCATAAAGGTCGGACTGATCCACAAGGGCCGTGGCAAGATCCAGAGGCTCCCCCTCATGCCCCTTGATTTCCTTCAGCACGCTCTCCTGCAGGGCTACGTTGCTGCATGGGTTTGTGTCGTCAGTCGGCCACCGGAGCCACTCCATGGAGCAACACACTACGCTGGCCGGACACACCTGGAGATGAGCGGCCTGCGAGGAGCGCGGCAGGTGGAGCGGGCAGCCATACTCTGCGTTGAGGCATGGCACCCTCACCTTAGGGCAGAGCAGCAGGTGATCCTCCTCTTTACAAAGGTGGAAGAGCGCTCCACAGTGCAGGCGGCAGGGGATGAGCGCACAGCACACAGAGACCTCCACCCGAGCCCTGCAGCGCCGGCTGTAGCAGGAATCACAGTGGACATGCTGTCGCACTCTGGAGGCCCGAGAACGCTGACTCTGATTGGATGAGAAAGAAAAAGAGAGGAGCTAAGATTAAGATTTACAACATAGAAACACTGCATCATAAACATTGTAGATCAAGGTTGTATGAACTTTAATTCAACTAGATGTGGAAAGTCTCACCATATCTTTAGGGCGCTGAATCAGCGGTTTCTTAATCCTGCAATCAAAACACAGAAATGACACAGATTCACAAATCCTTGTAATGTTAAATACTAAGTGAATCACATGGGCAAGTGTCACTCAACCTTTTTGGATTGTGATCTCTAAAAACAATGGAATGTTTGCTTGTGATCCGTCATGTGATATACATTAATAAAGTATATATTCATTCATTCATATGTCAGCTTATTATGACCAGGTCAAATAAAGAGTGATTATTTCCTTCCGGTTTAATTTTTTTATTATTTTTAGAGACCGGAGACAGTGAAATTCTACTATTATTTTCAAGAAATTTGGGCAGCATTAATGTTCTAAAACTCATAATTTTTTTATGTCGTATATTTTGTATCCCATGATCTCTACGTCACACAACAAACATTAATGGGAAGCATCAACGTTTGTTCTTCAACTTGACTCCAAAAGCTGATCGTAAACTAGAGGTCTATAAAGTAGTATTGTTCAGGTGTGTGTCCTGAAGCACAGTAACTCAGACGAGCACGAGAAACAACTCAAAGGTGGTTTCACTTCTACAGTTGTATTATTAGTCTAAGAAGTTTCACTGTACTGTTTGCAATTTAAAATAACAAAAGAAATGTTTTTAAAACATTCACAATGGGATCAAACCATATCCAGTCAAAGTTCTTACCAAGGTGCCACCGCAGACGTGTTGCTTCCTCCTCGTTTTATAACGTTGCCTTTGGTCCCTGTGCTGCGTGTACTGCCAAGTTAAATATAGCCAAGAAGCACCAAGCAGGTTCAGCAGGAGACACCCCCTTCAGTTTCTGGAGCGGATTCAATCACGGCCATATATTCATTCCTACATGAATAAATGTCCACTTGTATCAAGCACAGAGCAATCAGTTTACCTTCTGTTGGAATGACAGCAACGACATATTCAATGACAATGTTTTGATTGAATCTCCACTAGAGGACACTGTTTGGATATTAAGATTAATTTTGCTCTCTGCAGCTGGAAATCCATTGTGCAAAGCACCATATTATGAATCAGAGGGAAGAAGGTGCGAGAGATTTACTGATGTAAGTCTCTGAGGGCGCTGGTAACCCAAACCATGTTTCTGACCACCTGTGCAACATTTCTCAGTCAGTACACGGCTCTATTTATAAACCACACACACACACACACACACACACACACACACACACACACACACACACACACACACACACACACACACACACACAGTCTTTAAAGCACAAGACAGAGTACAAGGAGTACGTTTCTCTGCTTTCCCTTCTCTTAGAGCGGTAATTCTGTTCATTGACTCTAATGTCACAGGACCCTGCTGGCATCCTGCCATTCTGTGATGAATGGCAAGACTTTGAGATTAGCAGTTTTTTCTTTGTTTGCACGACCTGCGAGATCTGAAGCATGGTATGGGTATATTTTGCAACTCTAAGATCTAAGCTTCAGTTTTCCACTTTTATTTCTCCTTCAGTTGTTATAAGGTTGTTAAGATCATCATATTTGATTGACACTTGTTGACAGTACTGACGGTATATTCTGTTTTGCCTCTTCATTGAAGCTATAAGATGTTTATCCAAAGTGAAATATTCAAACCCACAATTACATGTTTGTTAATGGCTGACCAATTTCATCAAATTCCCAAAATTCAGCCTAACTATGAAGCAAGGAATATTTACATATGCATGTTTCACGAAACATGCATCTGACCTTATATTAAGCATGATTATACCAGCATATTTCATTTCTGGCATTCAAATATGTTTAAACTGTTCAAGGTGGAGCTTTCAATCTTAATACGTTGCTGTAAAGTTGAATGAATAATAATGCAACATATTTGAATTGTTATATTTTAGTATCTGAATCTAAGTCGAACCAGTAAAAATGTTCTCTAAGTGAAATGTACTACAATGTTTTCCACTAAAGTAGAAGTACACAGTAAGTAGTATACAGTTACATATTTTTAAATGCTTTGGGGGGCTTTTGTAAGTTATTTTGAGGTACAATTAGTTAGCATAGTAACATTATTATTTCATATTTTCATATCTAAACATCATAATAAACATATAGCTGTTTTTTTCCCCCAGTTGCCCATCTTGCCTAACGGTAAAGTCTGCCCAGAGTGTATTTCTCTGGTGTTTCTGAACATGACAAGCCGCTACTTGGTAGTGTGATGCAACTACTGTATGTCATGACATGTGTATTGCTCAGGAACTAAGGAAGCAGTGTTTCAATTAGCTTCCAAGCAGCAACACCACAGGGCATGCCCGTTCTTTCTAAAGAGGCACATATTCAAAGGGCACTATAGAGATTAAAGCCCCATGCTGCTTTTTAAATTAAATGAAAGACGATTTAGTGACTTTTTTTTTTGCTTCTGATAATCAATCTGTTACATCATTTTCCTTTCTTCCTCCCTAAACCCAATCAGAGTCAGCGTTCTCGGGCCTCCAGAGTGCGACAGCATGTCCACTGTGATTCCTGCTACAGCCGGCGCTGCAGGGCTCGGGTGGAGGTCTCTGTGTGCTGTGCGCTCATCCCCTGCCGCCTGCACTGTGGAGCGCTCTTCCACCTTTGTAAAGAGGAGGATCACCTGCTGCTCTGCCCTAAGGTGAGGGTGCCCTGCCTCAACGTCGAGTACGGCTGCCCGCTCCACCTGCCGCGCTCCTCGCAGGCCGCTCATCTCCAGGTGTGTCCGGCCAGCGTAGTGTGTTGCTCCATGGAGTGGAACCGATGGCCGGCCAACGACGCCCATTCTTATCCAAACACAGAGCTGCATAAAAACCTGCTTGGGGAAAGAGAGCAGGGGAGATGTCTGGACTTGGCCATGGCCCTGAAAGACCAGGACCTCCTGTTTCACTCCATGAAGATGAGAGAACTGTTCCCAGAGCTGATCCAGAGTGTGGAGAAGGACGAGAAAGAAAAGATGGAAGAGAGGAGGAAGGAGAAGCAGAAGCAGAAGAAAGAGGCAGCAGAAAAGGCAGCCGCAAAGGAGGCCAGTGATCACACTTGGGAGTCTTTTAACATGCAAACCACTGGTGAAAAAGAAGAAGAGAATGAAAATGAGGTTGAGCAAGAGCTAACCCAGGAAGAGAGAGAGGCTATTGCCAAGAACACAGGAGTTACTGCTGATCTGTTGGAGAACTACACCACCTGGGAGCGCATGTTCAGTATGGCGATAGGTGGCTGCAGGAAAGCTGGAGAGGCAGCGATGGCAGGCAGAGACCAGGGGCTTTCTAACGGGAGAGGAGAAGGCCTGGCCACTCTGACAGAAGAAGATACATCAGATTCCTGTCTGGATGCCTCTGCATCAAACACCTGCCAACAGGGGAGCAGTGCATGCATTGCTTCCTCCACATCCTCCTCTTGTCTCGCTGAAAGACTGAAAAGAAGAGAATTTGTGTACGAACACGTGGAGCCGATGAAGATTATCACTGTGCGTACCTTTAAAACCCCAACCAGCTTCGTTGCCAGGCAGAGCCGCATCCGCAACCCTAGTTTCTACAAGAGGGAGAATCGAGCTGTGGATACGAGCGACCTGGGGGTGATGCTAGAGGAGATGCCGGTGTGGGAGGAAGTTCAGGTGAGAGAGAATCCTCCTCCTTAAAATCATTTAAATCCATCGCACCTCTTTTGATTAATGTTATGATAAAATGTCCTTGTTTTGGTCATATTTCAATACCATGAGAATGGTGAGAGAGAACCAAAACATAAAGTCTTGAGCTGTCAACAAAGTGTTGGAATACGTTAAAATGCAGAGCAGAGTAATACTTATCTGTGGCCACATCACTATGATGGACACAGATTAAATGTGCCTCATATCCCGGTGCACAACAAGCTGTTTGTGATGTTGTTGAGATACGAAGACAACTTTTCATCTTTTCACATGCAACGATGAGTAGACAAACAGATGCTGCTTATTTTCTGACAAATAGTGAAACAAAATATTAATGTGATTAAGCTGTTATTCAAAGAAATAATCAGATTAATCAATGATGGAAATATCAATTAGTTGCAGCCACATTTAAAATAGTACACCCTAATTTGCACTTGTTTTAAGAGAAAAAACACAGACATTAAATGATTTCCTGAGAGGTATTCATGCCATAATGTTTAACTCTTGACTCTAATGGTTTTTGATGTGGCTCTCAGGCCTCTCTGCTGTGCTCGCTGGAGAAGGAGCAAAGGGGTCACCTCATTGCAGAGAGCAAATTCTCAGATGGTCTGTTACAAGATGAAGGCACACAGACCTACGACTTCTTGTCTGCTCCTTTCCGGAGAGAAACGTCGCTGGCTGACCTGACCGCTGCAAAACCGCTGGAGCTGCACCTACAGCTGCAGGTGGAGAGCGTCACCAGCCGGCACCACAAGGCCAGCTCTGCCTTCACCTTCCTATGTGGACACGCCTTCCAGCGCAGAGAATATGGCAAACATTATAAGTGGGGTTTCGTATTGTTGTTTGTAACGCCAATTATCCTTTGAAATCCAATTATTGCCTGCATGGGGGATAATAAATCAAAGTCCAAAAATATTTAGTTTCTTCACAGTTTAAAAAAGTTGCTTTGTGTAAGATATGGCCACATGCACCAAACAAATACTATACACATAAATATAGAAAAAAATATAAAACACATTAAATGTACAGTTATCCGGGAGCCAAACCTTCAGTTAGCGGAGCGCCACTAGTCCCCGGCAGTTTATAAAACAACATCAACACTGTAAACTCTTCACATTCTGTTGATAATATTAGTCAATGTTTTTAATGTTTTGCACAAAATGTCTTACCAGATCTTACACCTTGCACCTTTAAGATTCAAGTAAGATATACAAAATATTCAAATATGAAATTAAGTTTTGTGTTTGAACTCATACCAGTTCAGGTTAAGTACATACACGTAAATTATTTAAGTATTAGAGACTCATATTTCTATTCCCATCATTATGACTTTAATCTATTTTGTAAAAAGTAACTAGCTAATCGGATTTATTCTGATGCACTAACCGCCACATCTCTGCTGTTACAGTGAGATGAAAACTTCTGGTCAATTGTATGCTCTGGTTTGATGTTAAATTGTTTTATTGAGACAAAGCAACACACGTGATCACATTTAATTTCCTAATAATAAATTCTCTCACATGCAGGAACATCCACAGTGACATCCAGATGGGTGTGAACGGATGGTTCGAGCAGAGGTGCCCCTTGGCGTACCTGGGCTGCACCTTCAGCCAGACGAGGCTGCAGCCCTCCACTCATGAAGCCACCGTCTCCTACAAGTACGAGGAAACAGTGTATCTTTATTATTGTGTCGCACTGATTCACTTTTTTAATTTTTTTGTAGCACCTTTAAAACTATATTATGCCTAAGTGGACTAACTTTAAACTGGAATGATGAGGTACTTGTGTTCAGTTTCTTTATGTAGCTACTACAAAGGTTTTCCTGTTTTAAGTGAAACGCGAAACAAAGAAACTGTATTCGCCTCACAGAATTATTTTTAATCAACTTCATTGAGAACTGACTTGTTTGAATCTCTTATCTTTATACAGGGGCTACACTTTCTTCAAGTGTCACCATTAATGCTCTGTTAATCAATAAGATAAAGTACAGTAATGCAGGGTAGTACAAATCTAATGAACCTTTAAAGACCTAATTTTCAACTTTTCTTTCAGCGAGGACCTTGGCTGCTTTAGCCTACATCCCGCCATCCCTGTTTCCCTAAGTGAAGTTTCCCAGCCGTCCGGGGGCTCAGTAGACTCCTCCACCACTCAGAGCAGGAGAGAAGGTTGGGGAGGAGGAGGGGAGGACTCTCTGAGCTCGCTGCCCTACGAGGTGCTGTGCCACATGACCCGCTTCCTGGACAGTCTGTCTCTGTCCCAGCTGGCTCTGGTGTCCCAGCTGATGAGGCAGGTGTGCTCCTCTCTGCTGCAGGAGAGAGGGATGGTCACCCTCCGCTGGGAGAAGAAGACCTACTCACATGGAGGAGCCAAGTGGAGGGTGAAGCACACGGTAAGTATGTCTGTGAGGATCATTTATGATTTTATCTCTACTGAATTAAAACATTATGAAGTTTGGATTTATTGCAGGACTGTTGTATATTCGACTGCATTAGTTTTAGTTATGTGTACCTAATAAAGTGGAAACTGATTAGTAGTTAAAAGTTCCTCATTACATGACATTACATTTCATTTAGCTGACGCTTTTATCCAAAGCGACTTACAATAAGTGCAATTCAACCATGAGTACAAACTCAGAACAACAAGAATCAAGAAAGTACAATTTCTTCAATAAATTGAAACCACAAAGTGCTATCAGTAAGTGCCATTTAAGTGCTACTAAAGTGCTACTACGGCGCTACCTTCCTTATTCGAGGTGTAGTCGAAAAAGATGTGTTTTTAGTTTGCGACGGAAAATGTAGAGACTTTCTGCTGTCCTGATGTCAATGTCAGCCATCTAAATCATTTAAATGCTGATTAAGTTGATCCACAATCTAATGATGTCACCTAATTATAATACATTCCTTTTACTTTTGATATTTAAGCACATCTGATAATACTGTAGTAATTGTAAAACAAAATCATATCGAGTACTGTCCTTTACTGCCTTGACTAACATTAAATATTTGATAGAATCCATTTCCAGCACCATTTTAGGAGAATATTGAGGGTAAATGACAATATAGGATAGACTATTCAGATCTCTCTCTCTCTCTCTCTCTCTCGCCTGTCTCTTTTCTCTGACTTCAGGTTTGGCAGTTCAGCACTTTGTTCTCTCCAGTGGACGATTGGTGCTTCCAAAATGTCCCGTCCATGTCAGAGCACCTGAAGGTGTGTCCCTGCTATGAGAGAGAGTCCAGGACAGAGAAGATTCACCTGCCACACGTCAGAGAAGAAAAGGTCCAAACTAAGACAAGCTGTGAAGATCCCACTCTGGTGACTTTGTTCCAGCAGAAGAGGATCATGATGTAGTGTATGCTGCTTTAATTTGTTATTATAAAAACATGCAGTTAGTTGCATGTTGCCTCATTTCAAAATAAAGGAGAACAATGCTCTTAAAAATACTAAAAACATGAGTGAAACCTGACTATTCAATACTATCTCAATACTTTATATAATTAAGAACAAATCAGGATCATCTACACATTTTAATGCTGTCACTAATTTTTATTGTAGACACTAAATATAACTCTTTGGAATGACGTACCTTGAATAAATACTTGTGCGGTTGTACATAACAACTGAACTGAACGGACCATAGGATATTAATTAATCAGTGTTGCATAAAAAATGCAAATTATTTCATAGATAAACGTAGTTTAAGCAGAATATTGGAGCTGATGGCTGCTGTTGTGTGATAATCTTTTTGTCTAAACTCCCAAAAGACAATTGCTAACTTGTATTTCACCTTTACTTTATTGACACACATTAAAAGTTACAAGCAAACACTATACATTACAGTAGTCCTCAGGTCCTTGAACAACTGCTAGACTTGAGCAATGGAGTACATTTTGATCAGGGGAAACCCAGCGCTGGCTTCTCTAGTGGTCGTTGGTGTTGTGTGCTGGGGAGGAAGTCTGCCCTGAGCAGTCTGTAAAGCAGCACCATGTTCATCATGGAGATGAGAATCAGGCCCACTGTCCCCATCATCAGGGCGGAGCGAGATACACATTCACTGTGAGCTGCCAGCCAGCGGGTCATCCAAGCCAGCGTGCAGACACGAAACCCCAATAACCTGCAGGTCGAGACAGGAGATCTATGAAAAACTCTGCAAATGTCTTTTTTTCTTACCAATATGACATCATTAGTTCAATTAGTGCTCTTTAGAGGTGCTGAAGGCATATTTTGTTATTGTTGGTAAAAGCCAGACAAGCTATCGGGGTCTCGGCACCAGCTTCATATAGATAGATATTATCTCAACCTTCTCCAAATCTTGAGGATTATTCCCATAAACTTTTTTCTAGATGAACTAGCAGTTTATTACTTAATCAAACAATATTTTAAATATACTGTATATCAGCATATGACAAGCCATCCATTTAACCTGATGAAAATCAACATAAACTAGTTCTCATGTGTGAGCAGATGCTTCTCATGAGAAAATACACACATGCATGGGTTCACATTTAATATAGTTCTAGGATTTTTCACACGCTCACATATGAACACTTTCTGGTCCATGAGGTAGTTTTGCTGTTGTGAAACCTCCAGAGGAGAATCACGGCGCCACGTACGTTCCCAGGTTGAGCCAGCTGGTCACCCTGTAGGTCACAGAGGGGCGAGGGGCTTTAATGTCCGTCCCGGGCATGTTCCTCCGTCCCGACAGGAGGAGGAGCTGCCTGATATGAAGGAAAACTGAGTTGATCTCAACCAGCAAAGACACCACAGAGTAGCCCACATAGAGGCGGGACGTCACAGACAAACTGAAGCAGGAGAGCACCTGAGAGAGGAATCAGAGGTTAACACACACAAGCAGATATCACACGTTAAAATTTATGAAAAGAGTGTTTAAGGTCACTTTTAGATCCCAACGCTTCTGCAAAGGAGATGATCAATAGATAATTAACATCTCATACATTAAAAATCTTACTGTGGTAGGACTTTCTAAGGGTTTAGTATTAAATCATACATTAATGTCAATAATCAAGCCATTATACATCCTTAACAAAAAATAGAATGACAAGTTGCAAAAAGTAATATTTTGTATGGTAAAGAATTTACAGACAGGTTGAAGGAGGATATACTGAAAGGTATATTGTTCAAATCTGGCAAACATAAGCCTAATATCTTATGAGAACTCAACAGAAGGAGACCTTGAACTATGAGTGTTCAGCATAAAGGTTTTACGACCTCTCTGGTTAAATCAGCAACTTAAAAGAGCCACACAATGAGACTCATTAGCTCAGCTATCAGCAAACGCACACACGGCAAACACTAACACGTGTCCTCTGTTTTACAATCTCGTGACCTAAAGTCCCTGAGCTGTTTTCCTGCTAGAGGTGAAGGTCGTTTGTGATTTCCTTCACTGACCTCATCTTTACAACACATTGACATGTATGCGATGGACAAAGTCGACCTCACAAATACTTTGTACTCAGATCCTAATCATACCCAGGTATAATCTTTGTTTTCGGTTGATCCTTCTTCATATCTTTACCTATATGTGTAATCAATTAATCATATCACAAGATTTTCAAATCCGCTAGATAAGGGCACAGGAGTGTGTGAGCTCAGCATCTGTATATGTACCAGATGTTTTCTTCTCCAGTTCAGGGTGTTGCATCGTCTCCATCTTTACAAAGTCAAGCTTTCTAAAATGCATCCGAATAAAGATCCTCTGTGTAACAGTTGTTGGGTATTTCAAAATGATCAAATTTCAGAACTTAATATTTGATACTTTGTTTGAAATCATCGGACATGTGGTAAAAGCTGAACCTGATTAAGTTAAAGCGCAGAAATATTATCAGCGAAGTACTAAAGGTAGTATTTTATATACAAGCATGTGCATGTATGAGCTTAGCAGCCTTCATTTGAAGAAATCACACATAAATAAACAAAACACAAGCAAATATATAAAACAACAAATATGTCACATAAAAAAGTTCTGCAAATACAAAACAGAAGCATCCAAGAGGACACTAACAACTGATGAATTTGATTGTGGGATATTTATTTTCAGTGTGTTGAGATCTCTCAACCACCGTGCTATACGTCACACACACACACACACACACACACACACACACACACACACACACACACACACACACACACACACACACACACACACACACACACACACACACACACACACATACACAGAAGGTGTACAGTTTATTACCACTGAGTGGTGGAGGAGCACCTCCCAGGAGCGTTTAAATGACCGGTTCAAAGCCACGTCCAAGAAGTCATGGATAAAATAACCTAGAGGAGAAAGTACATGAGATATGTAAGCATGTAACACATGTGCATTAATACGCAAAACATCGTTCACTGTTTTCATTACGGCTTGTTCAGCCCTTTTATTAAATCTTGCAGAATGGGTGACGTTTTTATCATTTCCCTACTTTTCTTTGTATTCTCAGTATACTGGTGGGGTCAGCATCTGATTGCCAAGTGAGGTAAATTCACTTTGACTTGATTCAATCCAGGAAAAGATTCTCGCATGACTTGGAAGTCGCTGTTGTTATGAACGCCTCATGCATTCAAACTGTACATTAAGTTTACATTAAGTTGATTTCAAGCCTAATGGCCGCTGTCTGCTGATGTGTGAGCACGTGCATCTTTGTGTGTTGTGACCGAGGTCGTCACCTGTAGACACAGCTACAAGACTGTGGGAGAGCAAGGACTGAGAGGAGATCAGGTCCTCCACCATGTGAGGCTGAAGGTAGAAACTGCATGATGAGCGAGAGGAAGAGAAACCAGAGGAAGATATTAAAATAAATGATAGCACCGACTCTGATCGCTGTGTCTTTACTCACCATAAGGTGGCCCATGCTCCTGTCAGCGAGCTGTGAGCTAATGAAGTGCTGATATTCCTCCACCTCCAGGATTTCTTGCATGCCAGTTCTGGTGTTGGAAGGAATCTGATGACAGCGTTCAGCAGTTTGAAAGAGCACGCAGAGCCTCCAACAACCAGAAGGGTTGACTTTAAATCCATTACTTGTTTTTTTACCAGAGAAGACTGCCTGAGATCACTTCAAACCCCATGTGCTCCTCTGTTCAGGGCACATTTCAGGTCAGATACACTTTGAGAAATGAGAGAAACTAACTGCTAAAGTCTCTTCAGCACTCAATCACTGCCCTTTAACACACGATCCTACCCTCACTTGAACTGACAAACTGATTACTGACAACAGGTTAAGGGTCACAGTGACATGATAACATGACACCATGGTACGATTCCACTCCTGTCAAAGAAACTGTTCAATTGTTCCCACAGCATATATATGTATATATATAGTATATATATTTCATTAACTGTTGTTTAACCCGGCTAAAAATAAGCTTTCCACATCTCAAAATGATGACAATAAGAAAGAGGTGTCCAGTCGTAAAGACTACAACCCAAAGCAATATGTGTTCATATTCAGGGAACAAATGGAGTAAACAGCCACAGATGGCAACAAGTGGAAAGTGAGGCAATATAGTTAACAGTCAGACAAAAAACATTTGGCTCAGGTTTGCCCTGGACCAGCCCCGAAATATGCTGCTCTAGGCCTAGACTGCCTGAGGACATCCTAGGATACACTGAGCTCCTCTCTGCTCTTCCCTCTCTCCTTCTGTATGAATTCATGTCCCATTAATGCACATTACTAACTCTACTTCTTCCCCGGAGTCTTTGTGCTTTCTTGCCTCACAGGTTTCTTGTCATTAACTGCTACCCCATAATGTGCAATAATGATTAGTTCAAATGTGCCATACTCTCCCATTAATACTGCATTTCGAGAAATATTACAGACTTAATAGATCCCATTTCTCAATTTTGTTTTCACTTATTTACATCGTGCATGTTTAATGCACATAATTAACATATTTCTTATATTTCTCATTCCTTATGTCTTATTTTTATTATTGACTTTTAGTCCATTATTTTAATTTTCTTATATTTCTTTATACTGACAACTTTGGTCACTTTAGTTACTTTTCAGATTCAGATACTAATAGACTACACAATATAATTAACAAATATTTCATGATGTCTTGTTATAAGTTTAGACTTAATTGATCTCTGTGAGAAAATTCACAAGCTACTCAGCAGTATATAAAGTAATTTAAATAAGTTTGACTTTTCCCTGCAACACTATAGTGATGTTAACATTAATGCGCCAATTATTATAATCCAATTATATAGAATACATTATTGCCCACTTTGTATAGTGAGTACTTTTACATGGTAAAAAGTAAAAGATATGAGTCGCTATACTTCTTCCACCACCTATTCGCCCACTGCTCCTTTAAATCCAGATTGAAGACTTTTCTGTTTGCTGTTGCCTTTAATTGAACCAGATTCAAGGATATTAATCAATTTCTGCATCTCACTACTGCATTTTATTTCTTAAACTGCACTGCAACTTGTATTCTATTTTTTGCTTCTTGACTGTTTTTGATGTTTTAATGAATGTTCTTAATTGTTTTTAAATATTGTTTTCTCTGCATTATGTTTTGATGCTTTTAATGGTTTTATGTGAAGCACTTTGAATCGCCTTGTTGTTGAAATGTGCTATACAAATAAACTTGCCTTGCCTTGCTGAACTACTGCCATGTTTCTAGCGTTTGATAATGGACTGATTTAAAACCCTTGGGCTTTGCAGTGATGAATCTTGAAACTTGAAACGATGTGTGGATGGTAGTTGGCCTAAATCCGGATTTGTAAGTTGTGCTTTGTCGCCTGTCCATTCAGAGTCGCCTGCTGCTGCCTCGTCAGCCGTTCTCTATGCCGCCGTTGTGAAACACAAAGGACCCCCTTCGCCTTTCTCTGGAACAAAACCGCTGCTGAACATGAACACTGACATCACTGTTCATTCACCGGAGTCTCAAAAGTAAACTTTTTGGTTGATTTTTGCTCGTCTTATCTAACTCCACAAAAACGTCCACTTTTTCACATTGTCTCCCAGGATCAAGGGATGAGGATTGGGGATGGACCGGTTGCCGTGGATACGTGCTCTTATCCCAACATTGAGCTGATGAGTCGAAAACAAACGGGGGACCCTGGACTGCTGAATAACTTCTCTCAACGGAGCATCTGACAAGCTTTGAATGTTTCTGGAGGTTTTGTGCACATCTTTGTGGTGTTACAACTGAATCACTAACATGTCTGGGACCAAACCATGTGAGTAATCAGGCTGAATATCTATAGATTAAACATTTAGGGGGGCCTACTTTATCAATGTTTCACTGAATTTAACAGCTGTTTAATCATTGGGTGTTTTCTGATTGTCTTAATGATCTGTGTGTAGGAAACCTACATTATATAACTGTAATATTATGGATCAACTCCTTTGAAATATGTGTGCATACGTGTACGCTCATGTGTGAGCGTATTCTCACGTGTTTTCAGCTCGTGAGGAGCTTCCGGACTCTGATCCAGAGGACACATCAGAGGAGCTGACTGAGGTGGTGTGTCTGGAGTCAGACCTGCAGGATGGACAGTAAGGAGGAGGGGAGGTGTTCAGAACCTGGCAACCTAGAACCTCTCCTTATTCATACATCAGTACTTTATGCATCACTGATATATAACATGATTTATGCACCATTAATCCACAAATGATGACAGCCACACAAATATGAAACCAAGCCTGTGTCACTGACAGACATGACAACCTGTTTACACAGCATTACTAATTGTCAATATTTAAAGCATTTAAAAGCTTAAATTAACTATTGGTCTAAGAGTAATATTTATCCCTAGGAGAACATGAATATTTGTAATCCATGCAATAGATTAAGATATCTCAGTCTGGACCAATGTGGTGGATCGACAGAAAGACTGACAGACCGACGTTAGCATCCCTTGAGACGTGATGCTAGCATGGCTAGCTAAAAGATATCAACACAGTTTACAGGTTCTAGTTTACAATTCAATGGTCCCAGTTTACATTTTTCTTTTATATTTTGTATTTTGTGTGTGTTTGTCTGTTACTTTAGGATGATGGAGGTGGAAGTGGGACATCACAGCGTGCTGTTGACACGCAGTGAGGGCAAATACAGTGCCATTGGTAACCAGTGTACGCACTATGGAGCTCCTCTCAGTAAAGGTAAAGAGGCACAAGGTGTAAATTTGTGAACAGAGGAGCACACCTTTATTCCATTTAATCACATTTGTATCTGTTGGATATAGTTTACCCGCCGTATTAGTAAGTTTCATCTGTACATATTTTGTATTTTAATATTGTGCCTTGATTGGCCATTTTCTGAGGAAGAAAAAATGACGACACATGTGTATATGTGTGTGTGTGTGTGTGTGTGTGTGTGTGTGTGTGTGTGTGTGTGTGTGTGTGTGTGTGTGTGTTCAGGGGTTATTTCAGGCAATACAGTGCGCTGCCCGTGGCATGGTGCCTGTTTCAACATCCAGACAGGAGATCTGGAGGAGTACCCCGGCATGGACTGCTTACCCTGCCACAAGGTACAAACCAGACAGACAGATGGACATGTAGCTCATTATGACATTTGCTCTCATTTTACTATCATTTTAATTAGTTTTCTTCTCTTTTAAAGGTCAAAATTCAAAACAGCAAAGTGTATGTGTCTGTAAACAAAAAGGTAAGTGTACAGTTAACTTCCCTGTTTCATCAGATCATTGTGAATTTACTCTGTTCAGTGTTTGAATGAGCACACATGATAAATGTGTTTGTATGTACTAATTATATAATGTTGACAGTTTGCACTTAAAGTGCATCAAGTCCTCCATTTTAAACCCCACATTAATTTAGTTGGATTAAAACCTTTAACATAAATAAAATTACAAAAAAATACATGTTGAGGTTGACCTTGGTGCATCTAAGCTGGGAATGAGACAAGCTGTGCTTTCCAATACCCATACTACCATACTTTTTAGTATGCCAGACATAGATTTAGTATATCCCAAAACATAGTTTTATATATTTCTGCCATGCAGTATGGCAGAAATGTATAAGCAAGAGGGTCAAAGTTCAAGGTGCAACGTTATGACGAAGTAGTATGACCCAATTGAATGCATACTGCATGCAGTACGTACTTTGTAAGGGCAGCTGCAGCATGTACTAAAAGTAAAAAAAGAAAAAGGATGTGCTTTGGAATCCATTGGAAAGATTAATTGCAAACTGGAACAAATGTGAAAACAAGAAGGTTCAAACAGCAGCAAACTGGAATGTAAATAAACTGAATTTCCACTTTGTAATGCAATATATTCTCTAATCAATAATCGTTGTATGAATACCATGTTTGGGATCTATTGTAGGTGACTAACAACATATACTTTATATTTCATATGTAAATAATTATTTCTGTTGATGGGTTATATGACGTTTTCTACATGATTCAGACTCTCAAGCAGGAAAAAAGAGTAAAGCGAATGGGAGCTGCAGTAGCAGGAGTTACTCAAACTGTTCTGCTGCTGGGAGGAGGTAAGGACCACACTGTATGCCTGTGTGTGTGTGTGTGTGTGTGTGTGTGTGTGTGTGTGTGTGTGTGTGTGTGTGTGTGTGTGTGTGTGTGTGTGTGTGTGTGTGTGTGTGTGTGTGTGTGTGTGTTGTTGTTGTTGTTGTTGTTGTTGTTGTCATTTAGAGCTGAATGAACAAACAGAAAATGATTTAGTAACTATTAAAAATCACTTTCGAAGCAAAAATATAGAATATTCTCTGGTTCCATCTTCTCAAATGTGAAGATTTGCTGCTTTATTTTGTTGTGAATTGAACATCTTTGGGTTTATAATTGATGTTTGGACAAAACACAATATTTGAAGACATAGCTTTGTGCTCAGGGCTATTGTCACAGACATGTCCTGACATTTTATACAGTAATCAGTTAATTGCAACAAAAACAATGAGTTAATTATGAAAACGTTTGTTGCAGTCTGTTATTACTGCATTTAGTTACGATGCATTTACTAAGCAGAACTACTATATTACTCCTATAACATGCTGACCAGCCCTGCCTGTTTTAAAGTTGTTTTGTTTTTTATTTCTTTATTAACTTTTCATAAGCAGGAATAACTAGAATATTAAATAAAACTGGACTTAGACAAAAAAACATACCATAATCAAACTCCAAATATATTCAATGATGTTTGGTGAGAGCAAGTCTGGTAGATATTGTACATTGCTTATATTGATATAGTGAGGTGCTTCATTGGAACTGCATCAATGAGTATATTACTATATAGTGAATATATATAAACACACAGTTATGTACAGGGATGTAATAAACTATTAAATAATATAATGAATACAATTTATCAGAGTGTGTGATAGTGTGTTAACTCTCCGTAAGCGCAGGAGCTGCGTCGCTGATCTGCGCTGAGACCCTGCGGCAGGAAAACTTTGGCGGCAGAATCCTCATGGTCACAAGAGACAACCTTTTACCTTACGACAAAACACGACTCAGCAAGGTGCTGCCGAGTAAATGAGATGATAAAAACGCCAACAATTTGAAGAATATGTGTGTTTTTTATTGACTACCATCGCCATCCTCATTGTACAGGTAATGAATGTGCAGAACGACAGCATCTTGCTCAGGAGGATGGAGTTCTTCCATCAGCACGACATCGAGGTGTGGCTCCGCAAAGAAGTGAGTTCCTGTCGAAGCACAACTTTAGTCTTGTTGCATAATTCCTTAATAACTTTCTTCTTGTCTACACTTGATACTTTTGGTAATTTGAACTGTACCACAACACAGGCCCTGTCAGTGGACACAGACATGAAGACGGTCACATTTGACGACGGTTCAGTTCAGACCTATGACCAGCTTCTCATCTCAACAGGCTGCAGGTACAAACACACACACACACACACACACACACACACACACACACACACACACACACACACACACACACACACACACACACACACACACACTTACACTGTATGCACGTGTGCACGTGTGCATGTGTTTCATTTGACCACTTATAAACAGAGTCATGGCCTGTCCTTCAGAGCGAAGGGTCTGGACGTCCCCGGCATGAAGCTGGACAACGTCAGGATGTTGGAGACTCCAGAGGACGCCCGGCAAATCCACGCAGCCTGTCTGGGCTCCAACGTTGTCCTCGTGGGAACCTCTTTTGTCGGTACTGTGTTTGCAGTGTGCAAAATATGCACATATTTTTATATTTGTCAGGACTGGCGATGTGTAGGGAATATAAACAGAATGTAGACAAATACTTTTTTCCCCAATTGACTTTCCTATTTATCAGTTTTATGGATGTCCAAAACCTACAAAAGTCAGTAAAAGGTTAATGAGCCAACAATATGAAAATAAAACAGAATCAATAATACTGTTAGGTAAATCACTAATAAGAAATATAAAGCTTTATACTTTTCCTACTTATCCTTCATTAAATCCTTAGTGTTTCTATTTTTGCGTCTGAGCATACATATGATTTCCCGTTTTCCTTGTATATGCTGATGAGATGGGTGTGTTCATGTTTTACTCGGGCAATGAGACAAAAAAGTATAAAGCTTTATATTTATTTTTGCACTCCATTGTTATAATTGAATTTAAACCACATTATTTCATCATGTATTTAGTTTTTGGGGATCCATACTCTTTGTTTCTCTCCTTCTTGATATTCTCTACTGTACCTTCATTAACACATCATTTTTTTCAGGTATGGAAGTCGCATCTTACTTGATAGACAAAGCCTCCAGTGTCACAGTGATCGGCAGCAGTGAGCTGCCATACCAGAACACACTGGGTCGTGAAATTGGAAAAGTCACCATGAAGGTGAGACAGAGGAAGTCCTGTATTACATCTTCACATTCTCTTTTCAAAACTTGTAATTTAAACTCTGTTGTTTCTGCAGATGCTGTCAGAAAATAATGTGAAATTCTACATGAATGATAACATCACGGAGGTCAAAGGTGTGGATGGCAAGGTAAAGTGGGAAAAGACACCTTGTGCTAATATGTTTTATCTCTTCAAATTCAGACTCCAACATCAGCAAAGACAGAGTGAAATATGAAAATCTAAACACTCTCCTCCACGTTCCTCCTGTCCTCTGTCTCGTTGTCCTTTCTTCCTCAAGGTGAAGGAGGTTGTGCTTAAAAGTGGGAAGATTATCCCTGCAGATGTTTTGATTGTTGGTATTGGTGAGTGCAATGCAGACATTTATACACATCCCCATACAATTTATGCATTCATGTTATGCTCCGTTGCTTTATTACTCTTGAACAGCTTTACATTCAACATTTCTGTAATGCACAATCACTTCATATAAAAACAGTGAAATGTCTTACGACCTTTAAAGAATGCCTATTGTACATTGTATTTCCAGTATTTGTTAATTCAGGAACTATATTTGAAGTACTGGTAGGCAGATTGTGTTACCTTATGGACAGAGAGGGCGAGCCACTTCACCCTGTTTCAGTCTTTGTGCTGAGCTAAGCTAACATATTATCATATTTACTGGACAGATATGCAGATGTGTCTGTCTTATTTTCGGTGTTTTCACTTTCGCTTAAAAAGTTTTTTGTACTTGTATTTCATATTGACCGCACACACATCTCAAATGTGATGTTTCAGAGCAATAAACAGCTCAACAATATTCCTACAAAACATGCTCAACCACTTTTGTCCTCTTTCTTTCTTCCTCCAGGCATCAAACCGAACTCTGAGTTCCTGCGGGGCAGCAAAATACTGATGGACTCAAAAAACTTTGTCACAGTCGACAAGGTAAGCCAACAACCAGCTGTTCACCTGATCATCTAGATCTCATTCTGTGCCTTCATTCTCCACACACAACCTCCCACAGCTCCTCCAGGACCCCAAACATAACAGTAGTGTCAACAAACATGCCCTTCCTCACGTGCATCGGTATGTTGTGCACCATTAACCAGTAGCCGGTATTTACCAGTTACAAACAGACACGGGACATCAGCCCAGAACAAATTAAAAGTGTCAAATAAAAAAAAGCTACGCAAGATCTGAGTCAAAGTAATGAGGATTGGTCAGAAAAACACTGAGGTTGATAGGAACACAAAGGCTGAACCACTTACTGAAACAGAAAAGACGGACTGACACAGATAAAGGAGCGCACACAGACTAAAAGGAGGGTGATAACAGACAATCATACACACACAAGGGCATGAAGTAAAGTATCTGAAACAAGAAGAGACAAACGTTATTGTATCGAAATAAAAGTGGACATTACTGAAAACTGTTAACCAACATGACATTAGAGCAGAGCGAGTCGTGACATATCTCCCTCTTGCAGTACATGCGCACCAACATCTCCAGTGTGTACTGTGGGGGCGACCTGGCCAGCTTCCCCTTGGCGATGGCCAAGAACCGGCTGGTCAACATCGGACACTGGCAGATGGCACAAGCACATGGTAATGTAGTAACAATGTCAATGTGTCAATGAGACGACAGACTTGGATAGTGGCTCGGATTTAAAAGGCAATATGTTGTTTAGTTTTATTTTGAGCTCAATGTAAAAACTTTATTTAACCCTCCTGTTATGTTCGTTTCTTAGGTACAGCAATGATGTTCCCGGGTCAATTTGACCCGGTGTGTGTTGAATCATCCAAAAGTTGTCAGAAACCAAACAATCCTAATAAATATAGTTTGTACCTCATCACCAACACCATTACTAACAATTCAATCAGTTTTTAGTGGAATGGAGTTATTCACCCCTCCATAGATCATAGTTCAATTAGGCTAACTCACTAGTTTTAATGAAAAATAGATGTTCAAACTATTGTTTAGGTGCATTGGAAAAACCTAGATATAAATTGCATTAGTCTACCATAACATGTATTTTTTCCTAACTTTTATTTGCATTTACATTTTTTTTTTTTTCATGGGCTGATAGATAAATAGAGATGAGACACCTCTGCTGTTCAGGGTCATATTGACCCGCTCACGCAAAATCAAGCCAAATGAGTCATAAGGATTTATATTGAAAGTGAACTTTATTTATAGTGTTAAGAAATCTAAATTGACCTCAAGATGGTTTTCATCTTCGGACACTTAGTCCTCTATTTCATTGTCGTGATCAAGGATGTGCTCCAGAGCCTCCAGGGCCGTCATCCTTTTGTTTCTGTTGCTCATGTTGCCCAACAGTAAGCTGCTGAGTTGTATCTGCAGACTGTAAAGTTGGTAGAACTATGTATGTTTCACCTCCCCTGCTAAGTGTGGGCGGAGTTTTCCCGCGGAAAAAAAAAATGTCCCCATCAAAATAGTATCTGAATTTCTCGCACAGGTGCGGTAGTTAGAAAGAGAGTGTGCGTGAAATGTGTGTGTGTCACTCTCAGTCAGTGTCTCTGTCAGTCTATTAGAAATCCTATAGTACCATATTTATTAGGAGAGACATGAAAGAAACCCTTACTTTGATGTTCCCAGTGTATTTAGGGGGAAAGTGAGAAGATAAGCATTGTTTAGTCTGGAAGGTGTGGTTCACGTGGGGGGATGGGCACATGAAGCAGGACAGAGATGGTTCCCATAACAAACACCTGCTTTTTTGTTTGAAGTTTGAAATGTGTACAACTTTATATATGAGGCTGTGAACAGGTGTGTGCATGTGTGTGTGTGTGTGTGTGTGTGCGTGTGAGAGAGAAATGTGATGAAACCTGGTAGGATGGAGTAAAAAAGACTGTGTCTCACATTTTCAAAGAAAGAAATGGTCTAAACTTGACCCTGCTGACCCCTTATAGCCTCCACTTTCGGGTCAAATTGACCCGAACATCATCTCTGTAATATAAACCTGCAGTGTGGGGGGGGGGGGGGGGGGGTTACAAATACATGATACCAATTAAGGCAAGCAGAAGAAGTTTCATACAGAAAAAGATGTTCCTAGATGTTCAAACTTTGAAACGGGTAAATTTCACCGGGAACATAACAGGAGGGTTCATTGTTTTTAAGGGAGGATAGCGGCTCTGAACATGTTGGATAAACTAACTGAACTCAGCTCAGTTCCTTTCTACTGGACCGTCCTACTGGGTAAAACCATCCGATATGCAGGTGGGTACACACACACACACACACACACACACACACACACACACACACACACACACCTAATTGGACATATATATTTTTTTTTTTTTTTAAGTATGTACAGTATCATTTGAAGTTATTTATGTTCATACTTGTATTTTCAGATTTAAGTAAACAATTAACTCACTAACTGGACCCTTTCATAAAAGAGCAACAGTGACACACTTAATGCAGAAACAATAGTCACTAAATGATGACGTATTATAGATTTTTCTACTTATCTCCATTAAATGTAACTCATGTTTTCATTCTGGCGGTGTGCAGGCTATGGGGAGGGATACACTGATATTGTAATGAAAGGAGCGTTTGAGGACAGGAAGTTCTTGGCATTGTACATCAAGTAAGTTGAGTTAAAAACAGCTGCCGAATGAATACACGTTCAAATATGTATGTTTGATAATGTCAAAAATTTAACCTGAAGGAATGATGAGGTCATAGCGGCCGCGAGCCTGAACTACGACCCAGCAGTGTCTGCAGTGGCTGAGAGGTTCGTAGCAGGAAAGGTCATCACGAAGAAAGAGGCTGAGTATGAAAAACCTGTTCTGTTCTTCTTTATTTCCATCTTTGGATAATAACATTGTCTGATGACTGGTAGGTTTACAAAGATGGAGAGAGTGTTACTGACAGTAAACAAACAAAGCATCTTATAATGTGTATGGACCTCTAACAGTGTTTTCGCTGCCCTCACACAGGAAAAATGGGGGAGTCATTTTTCCGGAGTTACTATTATTTTCCGCTAGGGGAGTAATATTTCATCATTTTGGAGCGTAATTACTAGCCGTAGCCAGTAGAGTAGGAGCAAATATTCAGAACAAAATCTATTGGAGTAAAACAGCATGACCACGCCCACCACGGTTCCTTAAGTTCCGTTTCCGCCGCCAAGAAACCTCTCACTACGCTGGAATGAGCTGACGGTTTATGGGACGGAAGAGAGCTGAAGGGAGTTGAATCCAATTCTATATAACATTTTATATAGAATTGAATCTAATTCTAAGGAATTCTATATAGAATTGAATCTAATTCTATATAGAATTATATTCCATTCTATATAGAATTATATTAAATTCTATATAGAATTCTATAGAGTTGAATTCAATTCTAAATAGAATTGTATATAGAGTTGAATTCAAATCTATAGCATTATATATAGAGTTGAGTTCAAATCTATAGAATTCTATATAGAGTTGAATTCAATTCTATATAGAATTGGATTCATCTCTATATAGAATTGGATTCAACTCTATATAGAATTGAATCCAATTCTAGTACATTATCATCATGTAGAGTTAAATATACCACTGAATAGAATACAAAATACTCTTAATTATTAACTCTGAGGCAAGTGTATATTTTATTCTATTTAGACTGGGAACAAATGTTATATTTACTTTTTTTACCAATTTGAGTAAAATTGACTGTGTAAATTGCCCCAAAAAATCTGGTCTGTGACTCGATTGGAAATGTATTGGCGATACATGCGAGGAACAAACTGGGGCTGATCAGTGCATAAAATGATGTAAATCCATGTTCTCTCTTTTTTCTCTCCGTGACAGATCAGATGACCTGAGCTGGCTGCAGATGTCCCAGTCTAGACTTTCCTCGAATCTTCTGCTCAACACGTCTTCTGTACAATGTTGACATGCAGCCAGAACGCCATTCGTCTGTCTCTTCGTCACCACCTCTCTCACTGAGGACAGAGTTTGGAGAGCTGGATTATAGTGTTTGATTCAGAAGAGACGGACTTCACACAGTCACACAGTGAAATGTATATTTACACAGTTGAAGCATTAGATTTAAACTGTGCGTCATACACTCAGTGTTCATGCGAGGGGGGCTCCACCATGCAAACAACAGATACCTCAGACAGATGCAGCTTTTGGGACTTCTTTTATAATCTTGATTTTTTTCTTCTTCTTTCTATTATTTCATTTCATGGCTTTATGTCTTAAGGGATATTTCAGTGACAGTCCAGATACATGATGCTTCAGTATATGTTCTCAACTGTTCATCTTTAAAAGGCGGTGTACAATGCCTGGGGCTGCTGGAAAAACACAAGTGGCCTTAATGCCCACTGCGGCCATGTACGTGGTCCGGTCGGTGAGTCGGAGGGGGGATTATGAGAACAGAGGGTGAGTGCTCAGCTCTTTGAAGCAGAGATGCTGAAATAGGCAACGTAACAAAACACACCAAAAGGGAACAATAGGCCTTCGACAAACAGCACACAAATGCAGTGTGACAAAACCCTCACAAAAGAAATGCTGCGTTTTTCTCTCTTACCCCCCTCTGTCTCTGTGCCGGTCTATCGCTGTCTTTACTTCACACCTCCACATGTACTTTGAGCTTCACTCTCCCTTCCTGTCAACAGCATACAGCGTCCCTCGGTTCACTATATCCAGGATGCAGACTTTTTAAGGCCAGTACCGGTCATCATTTTGTACGTAAAAATCATAAATCATGAATTATTTAGTTTTTTTTATAGCAGCATTTAGATCATCTACATCATAATATAATCCATGTTCTGGATAATGAATTCAGAAGTCAGTAATGGAAACAAATGTTTTGGCCAATTGAACAAATTCAGTACCTTTAAGTTCTTCAACAAATTCATGCAGAGAATTGTATTAAAAAACAACATTGATAAATGTACATTGTGTCTGGTATAAATTGTCATACATGTTGCCTTCCACTCTTGAAGCTAAATGTAAAATATTTTTCATCTCTCCGTTCATGTCCCTCACAGTAGGGCACACTGTCTGCCCTAATATTCCTACAGACTCATCTCTTGGAGTATTGCATTTTACAGCAACATACTGTTATACTTTACACCCACACACATTGTTACAATAAGTTATAGAGCATATTTTGTGTATCAGCTTTATTCTCTAAAGGATTTAAAGTGAAAGATGTTCTTTGCCTCTCAGTCAGTGCTCTCAGTCTTCTGTCTTTGTTATCAATGCAAAGTGAACCCTGATGCCCAGGGAGAAATAACAGGGATGTAATTGTCATTTAAACATTTTTGTCTATTTTGTTTGAATTTGTTCATGCATTAAAGAAATCTCAGGGCACAATAGTACCGTCTCTTTTTGCATTCATTAACTTATCAGTGTTGGAGCATATTTACTCAAGCTGGACACGTGATATTTCTGCCATCTATCACCCAGCTTTTCAAAGATTTACCCTTTTAAAGTGTCTTTTTGCCTTTTGTAGTGAACAGTATGGAGCAACAAGACATAAGTAGAATGAGAGAGGGGTAACACCATGGATGGATTTACGACTTTGCACCTTAGATCACTGGTACAGCAGGTCAACCAATGTGCTTAGTTTGAGCTTTTGAGCAGCAGTTCCATTTCAATCAGAATAAACTCCACACCCACTCTGGTGGATGGCTCATAAAAAAAGAAAAACTGCTTTCCTATATTTTGAAGATCTTACATTATAGGGGTGAGAAATATATCATGCGACCCTTAACCACTTCACCCTCCTCTTCCTCACAGATGCAGATGTGAAGGGGGTTCAGTGATCCTGAATGGGTTTCACACCTGGAAGATCTACTTTGGGTCTTTTCTGGAAGTGTTACATAATTTAGAGTCAGATGATAAACTGTGCAAACCCTTTATTAAGTTTTACTATGTCTATTGACCATGCAGGAGCAGGTCCTGTCCTCCATGGACAGTCGAGACACTGTGGATGTGTCGAGTGCTTTTAAGGCTATTGAATAGGCAACATGCTGGATTTCTCTTCAGTGCAACCCCTTAACGGCACCTAAAGATCTTCACTCTGTGGCTCACTGTTGCTAAATCCGTTTTAAACTGTCCATTAATAAAGCCTGAGATGGTCAGCACAAGACTCACTTGCATCTTTAATTCAGTCTGTGCTCAAATGCAGTGATGACTCCTGCTGGTCAGTTTCAGTCAAAGCCTTTTCCTCTTTGCTCTCTTAAGGAACAGTCTGTCTCAAGGCAGCCTGGGTTTCCTTTAACAGAGCGTCTCTGTGTGCATTGTAACGCTGCCGCCTGTTGGCCCTGTACAGCTCCAGCCTCTTCTCCTCATCCTGGGGGTCCTCCAGCACTCCCTCCCACCTCAGGCTCTCCCTGGCCTGGGCGCTGAGCAGACCAATGCCATTGGTTTTGTTTGCAGCTGTCAGCAGGGCTGGTGAATCCTTGGGGTGTTTTTTACTCCTCCGGCCGCTGCCAGCAAGTCGTTCCCTGTTCTTTTGACTGGACGCTCGGAGCTCGGGCAGCTGGCATCGAGGCTGGGACACGGCCGAGGTCTCAGGGGGCAAAGATACAGCCTGAGGTTTCTCTGTAGGGGGGGGGGGGGGGGGGGGGGGGGGGGGGGGGGGGGGGAGAGGAACAAAAACATGTAGGGTCATGCTCACTGCCAAACAAAGCTCAGGGTTTAGATTACTAATGACTCCCTCTGGAGCTGGAAGGTTGGTGGCTTGGTTTACAGTGATGAGCTGTAATAAGCCAGTGTGGGGAAGCGACACTGGGGGCCTGTTCTCTGTTGACCTATTCAACCCAAGAGCATCCACTACACCACCACACAGTCCTTGGTTCAGTCTGTGCTCCTCAAGTCTGTAGTATGACTTTGAATTATAAATGCCTGAAGGTTTTTCATTATGTGTATTAATATATATTTCATGGTCTGCTTTTAGAGAATCTGCGTTATTAAAGAATGTGGCACAATAATTACATTGTACTTATTATTATTATTATTATTATTATTATTATTATTATTATTATTATTATTATTATTATTATACTTTTACAGACCATTACACTGTCCTGTTAAAGGCAATAAGAAAAGAGTTACTCATAGTGACAAACCCAGATAAATATGTATCACCCGGCTTTACACTTATTGTTTTAGCTTGTTTTTGGTTTTCTGGCTTCTCTTTACTCTTTTGTTTCACTCTCAATGCTCTTATAGTTTTATAAAATCGTGGATTTTTACATAAAATATCATATGAATTGTTGTTTGAGACTATGTTGAAATATGAATGAAAATGTGTCAATTAAGTGCTATTTAGGACAGCAACTATAGGCTGATTATTATTTTCATTATTGATATTGATCTGTTTATTTCTTGATCAATCAATGAACCTGTCAGAAAATAATGTAGAATGCCAAACACAAGTTCAGTTTCAACAGTCAAAAATAATTAATCAATCACATTGACAGAACATTACATACATACATTAATAAATGAATCACTAATAATTTCAGTATCTCAAAATAGTTTTTTAAAACTTTTCACCGGTGGTAACCTTTGGAGTATCCATGTTATGCTTGTTTAAGACTTCTTCAT
The DNA here is from genome assembly GCA_038501785.1 of Myoxocephalus aenaeus. NCBI lineage: Eukaryota > Metazoa > Chordata > Actinopteri > Perciformes > Cottidae > Myoxocephalus > Myoxocephalus aenaeus. The sequence goes on from JBAMJR010000195.1 coordinate 1,017,824, forward strand.
TACTTTTGAGGGGAACACATTGTGCTTCTTTCTCTACTTCATCTGTTTGACAGCTGTAGTTTCTGGTTTTATTAAATTGAACATCGGTTATAAAATATGATGCTTTGTTACAGATAAACTACCCAACTGTGACTAAAGAATTAGCTCCACCTCCACCACATACAACATCAGTGATCAGTAAAGCATTAGCAATAATAAAGCAGTAAAACAATGTTACATTGACTATGGCCCTTTTCCTAAACAATTAATATTTTTACTTTAGAAAGTATATATAATATAATTAGATTGAAAATGCTTTCATATTTCATTTTGAATGCAGGAATTTTACTTGTAATTTGTTATTTTCTATAGGTGTAGTACTTCTTCTTCTTCCAACACGATCAACTGGGTTTACCTGTATTTTCTGTGGTGGAAGCAGTTACTTTCTTCTTTTTCTTCTTCTTGTTCTTCTTTGTGTTGCCAGAGCTCCTGGGTGGCTGCAGCAGCTGTTTGTCTTCCGGCATGATGGAGTCTGGACACGCAGAGCTGAGGATGCTCAACAAGTTCACCGAATCTGAGAACGATTGTGCCGAAAGATAAAAGGCTTCTCAGATAAATGGAAGACCATTAACGTGAGACACATACGGTATATTTTAAGATTATTGTGTGAACTTCAAAAACAAATGTAACGCGAAGCAAACGCTGAGCACAGAGAGCTGGAAACGTGTGAAGCAGCTTTAGTCCCGTGGTATGAAATACGTGTGTAAGTTGCGCAGCAAGGCTGAAGAAAGGGGACAAATGCCGAGATGCTGCATCGCTAACTACAGATGGTTAACGTACATCTCCACCCTCGGCTACAGTATGTCGATTTTGTTCCGGGACACGCATCTCCACGATCACGTGTCGCTGCTTGCGACGCGTCTCCATGGCAACAGGACACACCTTCTCAAAAAGGACACGTGTGTATGCAAACGTTTTGCATGTCCTGGTTGATTTCAGACAAAACCATTGTCTCTCTTCGTTAATTTAAGATGTAATGTTTAGAAACGGATAAAAGAAAAAAAGATATCACGTTAAAAAATGTTAACGTGATATCTTTAACGTTAGAAAATCACGTTAAAAAAAACCAACAGAAACGGCTATGACAGAAGTGGACTTGAGGAATTGCGAAACAGCCTAATGTTTGAATATCATAACAGCCAGCATCCTTTGAGATTTTATAATATATCTCTCCACCCGATGGCGGAGCAAACGATTGATCCCGACGTGATTTGAACACGCAACCTTCTGATCTGGAGTCAGACGCGCTACCGTTGCGCCACGAGATCCTATATTACGTCACTCAAATAAGACATGGATATATAAGGGCTGAAAAACAAAGAACATAGCGCTAAACAAAGATAGGTAAGCATAAAAACCATGAACCATAATGTAGCTCTATACAGCACAACATTTGGCGCCGCTATGGAACATCTAATGATATAATAAGTGTGTAAGTCTTCCAAATGAGCACACAGCATCACTGAGTTGCAGTAACTCATAGTAATTAAATCGATATTGTCATTAATCACAGGCTTACCTTAGTTCTGGATTTATTATAATCCAATTGGATCTTACATTTCTACACAATGTGGTCCATTATGTCTTTCCCTTTTGTAATTTGGAGTCTAAAACGGATGGCTGTGAGTTCCCCTCCCTTCTCATCCTTTGTCTTTCCTATAAATGTTTGTTATCTATACTTTTTGGCTGTCTAGTTATAGTGAGCTTGATCTTTGGTTGGTCATCAGTAACTGGGGATAAATAACAAGTGATGTTTAGGTCCCCCACTTCCGGGACAACTCAACAGACACTGAAGCCCTCTAGTGGGCACCAAACAAACTCCACCCATCTGAACTGAACATTTCCACTGCACGCTTCCTGTCCACAGTGACACGATATCTCAATACAAGCAAGCACACATGATCATCAAATTAAACCAGAGAAGTGTGAGAGCACTGCCAAAATGAATCTAAGCCTTAAAATAGTTTAGACTCTAAACTATTTTAAGGCCTTAGATTCATTTTGGCAGTGGTCCTTCAGACATTTATGAGTTCTTTGAGTGAGCTGGACAGAAGAAAACTGACCTTGAACTAAAGCCACAATAATAAAGAACAAGGAAGAGACGATTGCAGGCCACAAGTAAAAAATATATTTAGCTTCTATTCTATTTCAGTATTCTCGTGAATGAGTTAGGGTCTGCAAAAGTTCAAAATGAGACTCTGTAACTTACAAAAATAGAAACAATGCAATACTATTTTACAAATGATGTAAACTCATAAGCAATTAAAACAAATTCACTGTAGCTCTATTTACTACACTCGAAACAGCTTTAGCCTATACAGTAGGCTATGGTCTTTTACAAAGAAGTAGTCAAGTGATTGAAAAATATTGATTATTAAAAGGAAATGTCATGTCAAATATACCACCCTCATTTTAGAAAGTGTTGCTAAATATTGTGCTGTCTTGTAATCTCTGGTAATACCTGTATCACAATAATAATAATAATAATAATAATAATAATAATAATAATAATAATAATAATAATAATAATAAAAATCCTCTGAAACTAATCAGTATTTGTTTAAGTGAAAGAACAGCTGAGTGTGTGTTACTGATGTTCACGGAACTTGATGCCATTTGTGAAAACATGTCTGTTTAAATCGCTACATGGGGTTTTTGTATGTCGCCGCTAACATCCACAGCACGCAGCCTGGTATTTCCTAGGGAGTTTCCATCCTATTCCTGTCCCATAGAACCATGTCCTATCCCCCCACTGGTTCCTCAGTACAAAGTCACACAGAAACAAACACGCACAAGCTACATTTATGAAGTAAAAAAATCTGTCCATTTGACGCTCAATCCCTTTTAAGGTATACGCAATGTAACCTTTCTAATAATTTAGAAACTAAACTTGGTTGCTGTGTTCGGGTAGCTATTAAAACACACACCCACCAGCGCTATGAATAGTCTCAACCTCTGAGCTCAAACAAGTATGTCCTGTTTCTGCATTTCCACCCCTCATATCTGAGCTTTTCCAGTAAGAATTACAGGAAGAAAAAAAAAAAAAATGGTGCTGAGTCAGAGAGGACACGTATCATTTATCTATGCAGTAGTGACAAAGTTCACAGTGAGATGCATTTAGACATAATACACGTGTTTGTTAAGGCCCTCAGGTTACTGTACAAGTGACAGAACATCGCAAAAACAAAATCATGTCACATGTTTGTACAAGTAAAACACAAAACACATTTACACCCACCTCTTTACACGACCTTTGACCCACAATTCAGTTTTCATGTGTTTTGAACTGTGCCCTTTGAGAGCCCCTGATGCTGACTCCTTCATCTGGTGCAGACATTATGACACACACAGATCTTGAGTTGCAGTAAGTGCACTGGCACCTGCTTCCAAGACCGTTTTCACCAACAGCTTTTGCAAATACGCCAAATCACAGTTTGTTTGGAGGGAACTTGTATTTTAAAGCCTTATAAAAATTGTAATCCAATCAGGGTGAATGTTTTACAGGAGGGGGTTTAACCATACTGGTATATGTATGTATTATATTTCCAATACTGATGCTAATGTTGCTTATTATTATTGTGATGATGATCAATGATTCAGAATGACTGCCACCTCCACAAATGCCTGAAGAGGAAATTGTGGCTGAATCAGATGGCAATGGAGTGAAAATGGAAGGATCGACAGCATCCACATCAGTCAGACTGATGTTTTTTTTTTTACAAAATCACATTAAAAATCCCTTATATTCAGTGACAAAAAAATCTGTTTTGTTATAAAACAGGAAGGTGAATGAGACAGCGGGTTTGGTTTGGTCTTCTGAAGATTTGCTGTGTGAGCTCAGTGTGTCAGGTGACAGTAGAGAAGCAGCTTCTCAAACTACAGCAACCTTAAAGCAGAGTGACAAGCTCAGCTTCACATGAGACAGAACAAACGGGGCTGGACCGTGTGCAAGTGTCAACACGTCCATCTTGACCTGCTGACCGGCTGTCTTAACACAGCACTTTTTAAAACTGAAAACTTAACAGCTGCTTTGTCAGAAAACTCATCCTGAATCTATCAAACGTTGACATTACATGATTTGTGTTCTACCCAAGTCTTTCAAAGGCAGCTTAGTCAGAAGCAGAGTAGCATTTCAGCTGCACATTTCAAGTTGACATCATCCAGGTTTCTGAACATGGCCAGATTAATTTGTTTTGGGACACTGCTCAAATGAATTGAAAGCATCAATTCATAAATATGCAACAAGATGCTGACTGAGAGGGCCTCACCTTGGCTATGTAACTTTTAAAAGACAAACTACAGTTTCTCTTTTACAAATGAGACGTTCAGTTAATAAGTTAACTTTGAGAGTTGATTTTGAGACTATACAGCCTTACTTGGTCTGGTATGACCAGTAGCTAGTGGTTAGTAAACTTAGTAGTAAAGCTAGTTATTTTAGGAGGAACATTATCTCCCTGTTTGGTCAGACTTAACATGAACCGTTTCTCACATTTAACCCTGAACACTGAGCTGCTAATAATTATATTTGTTGTTATTATTATTATTATTATTATTATTATTATATTAATAATAGTAATAGTACTATAATAGTATAGTAGTATTATTAACAGGTTGATCTGCTGCCTACTGTGGGTTGCACGCAGCGTGGACACGTCAGAGCCGTGCAGATTCTGACGCCCGCTTCTCGTGGCTGCTACGTCATTACGCTGCCAGCTGATCGGAGTGGGAAGCCGGTGTGCGTCTGAGTTGGGAGTGTGTGTATTTGAGAGAGAGAGAGAGAGAGAGAGAGAGAGAGAGAAAGAGAGAAAGAGAGAGATTGAGGGAGGGAGGGAGGGAGGACTGGGGCAGGAGTTGTGTAAAAGGGCTGAAGTCCTGCGCTGCGTCCTCCACTGCCGCTGCGCTGCTCAGAAAGTAGGCTCCCTACCGAAGCCTTGACACGATTTAAGGTGTTATATCCTTAAAAACCCAACATCCACGTTTTCCACGACACACCCTGGTGAAGGTCCGGACTCCGCCGGAGCAGTGGCAGGGCAGCCTGAACTCCGCTGGACCGTCCAGATGGGTTGGCCGAGCAGGAGCGACCCGGCCGGTGGTCAAGGTGGGGCGCGTTTACTGCTGCGAGGCTGTCTGCGTGTTTCTGCTGGCTAAACGCTTCTTCCTGTCAGTCTGATTTCGCCTGTAGCGGCTTGATGACCCAGTTTTCGTTGAAACGGCAACTGGGAAACCATTCCTTAACATTATTCAAGTAAAATTCCCCTCCTCAGGTCTGATTTCTGGTTCACAGCTGCAGCTTTCTGCGTGTGTTTGCGTCGTCAGATCGTGGAGGATATGCACTTGGTGTTATAGGAGTTCTGGCTTAAGGCCTGTCTATGTGTCATGTCTCATATCGTCCAGGCCCACTGACACAGAGGACCTGGTATGAATTATGGGCACCTTAGAAATTTGACCACAGCCTCCCAGCTCAACATTTAATCAACATTTAAATGATTGACCCAGTGAGGCTTTGGTAATATGCTGCATGGAGTATCTGCACATGCAGATAGCAGCTAAAAGAATGCTTTAAATGTGCTAAAAAGTCAGAATTGTGTCTAAATTAACACAGAAGCACAGACATAATGTTATCAGTGCTTAAAGATTTACAGATGTCATATTACATTGTCCTCCACATAATTAATGTAGTCATGTGAGCATGTAACAGGGAAAGGTTGTATGATACGCTGAAGGGTGAAGTCTGCTTTCATGTCGTCCAAACGTGTCAGAAAGTGTCAGCGATCAAAGCCCTTTCAAATTTGCTGAGTTCATTATAGGCCGAGGAACAAGCCTGTGCTAAAGTAGGGGATAGGTGAATATCAGGACGATAACTAGGGCCCAGGCGTTCTTCAGAAATGCAGTGACACCAGCTGGCAGCTCTTTCTTCAAATGAAAGATAAACTCAAGTATATTATGTTTGTAAGGACCAGTGAAAGAGACTTAAAGCAGGTGATGTACAAGTATGTAGGCCTCCTTGTCCCCTCAACTCATTCATATATAATGTATTTACAGTATTTTACACTTCTATAAATCCTTTTAAAAGCAACGTGCAGTAATCTTTCTCTGAGATAATGGTCAGGAGGGGAAAGCTTACTGTCGTGTACGATGGAGCCTGTCTTACATAATTGTACAGCCAGAATTCAGTGTGCTGATCGGAATGCGCAATAGGCTGTGTCACGAGCTGCATTTGTGCCATTGCAACCCGGAGTGTGACATAAGCCACCCTGTCGATGAGGATCACATGGCAATTACAGGGTGTCGGTTAAAAAGCAGCTCATCTTCCCTACACGTGTTGTTTGCCCTGCATCCAGGCACAAACCTTCCCTGTGCTGTTTTATTGCCTACATTTGCAGAAGTGTAGTCGTCTTGCTCAACTTGGGTTACACCCTTCATTCCTTTTGCGTGCCTTGTCAAGGGAGGATGGGGCAAGAAGGTATGTGTTATGAAGGTTTATTTAGGGGGGGGAAAAAGCCAGTTCTTTCAAACAAAATGGCACAGACTGCCCGAGGACAGGCTCACGGGCCGCATACCGCACGCTACCATCTCCCAGGATGTCGTGAATTCAGAATGGCATTGAGCTGTTACTCCTAGCAAGTAACACCACCCACACCCTTTATTTGTACTAATCTCAGGGTTAAAGTCAGATAGTCCTGCAAACAGCCAGCAGCAGAGCACAAGAAGAGGCTCCCTGTACTATGATCAGTGTGTTGCCAAAGCCACCGCCCTTTCCCTGTCTTTGTCCCGATTCCCAGTCTAAAAATGATCAGTCTATATTGCAGACTACAATCTGGGGCAGTAAACGCTCTCCAACCGGGCCACACCCACAGCAGAGGAATGCACCTGGAGTAATATATGAAAAAACGTTTAATTATCACGTTTCCATTCACAGGGCCGTAGCAGCAGAATGCAAATCTGCAACTCTTGCCATTTCACGTGATACTTCTGCAATTCTTCACATATTTCCTCACGCAGTTTCAGTGCCGAAGGTCAGACAATTGAGGTGCCTTATCTTGTCGCCTTATTTAGGATTCCCCCCACAACAGCATGACCCTACATTTGAAAAGGTGGTCTGAGTGGGCTCGAAGCATGGACAGAGGTCCATCATAACGGCCATCTTTGTTTCTGTTCTCCATCTTCAACAGAAGTGCACTGCTTCTACCTGTTTGCATCTCATCTGTCTTTTTATTATTCATCTTTTCCCGTAATATTCAAGCTCTCTAGATGAATAAATCTGCTCTTGCGATTGCTGCTCGGGCTCAATGAGGTCGATAATTCCCTTTATTGCATTGTGCATGGTTCGTTCACACCCTTCTGTGTGCACGCCATCATACCTGTTTCTCTCTGACACGCACATCTTGCCCGCCCGACACCAGTGTGTCGTTCCTCTTTCTTATTCTCCCTGAGAATGCACGTCCCAGATAAGCTCAGTCTTTTGTGTATCAGACTGTGTGTTATCTCCTCTTACACCGTAGCCCCGTGTATAAAAGCCTGTCTCAAGGCCGTCCACACTGGCTGTCAATGGGCTCAGTCTGACTCGGAGAAGGCCAGAGAAAGAAAGAGAAGGAGAGGGGGAGGTAGAAAAAGAGAAAAGGCAGAGGGGAGGTGAGGGTGAACCTGACGGTGGAGCCACGTCTGCCTCGTCCGGTGCAGACCAGATGTAGTCGAGTTGGTAGAGGAGACGGGGGAAGGAAAGCGGGATGGAAAAGGAGGAGTGGAAAAGCCGGGTGGAATTTTTAACATACGCAGCTAGAATGTCAGGAATGCAGGACAGTCTGATCTGACCAAGAGCGAGAGAGAGGGGGAGAGGACAGACAAGACAGGAAAGCTCCAAAAAGAAGAGGAAGAAGAAGAAGAGATATGGGAAAGAGTGGCACAGCAACACTGCCCGTCATTGTGAACATAAAGATACAGAGTCACTGTTTGTGGAAGGATTGGCACGCTATGGAACAAATAACGTATTCAGTTTGAGGTTGTAGCAGCCGTAGTCGTCAGTTATGACCGTCAGTAGTCCTGTGTGTAGCCCGAGGACTTGTACTGTACGTCCTCCTCCCTGAATTCATTCAGACCAACACCCGCGGGAGCGTGTTTGCGTGAGGGAGAGTAGTCTACTTTATAATACTGATGGGATGAATGACGGCTTTTTTTTATTATTACAATTTATATGATATGCCGTTCTGTCGGTCAACCTATATAATGTCTCAACCTTTGGATGGATTGCCACGAAGTGTGGTTCACACATTAATGTCCCCCTCGGGATGAATAGTAACAACTTTGATGTTTTTTAAGGTCAAAATTTTGCCCAACACTATACTTTGGTTTATGAGCCAATAACTACAGAACTACTGTCTTTCCCATCAGCCTCTGGTTCGTGCGATACAGCAAATATTAGCATGCAAAGACGTTAAACTAAGATGGTAAACACTGTCCCTGCTAAACATCAGCATATTATCATTACCATTGTGAGCATGATAGCATGTTGACAATAGCATTGTGTAGTCTGAAGAAACGTTAGACAGCAATAAAAACCCTTCCAACGGTGTGCAGATTTATCTGTATTTATTCTAGTAGATATCCCTCTGATCCAGCATGCATCCAACACTGTACATGCGTGTCTTTCTCATCACTACTACATTAGCATTTAGCTCATATCACACTGTCTAAACAGCCTCACCTTGTTTCCTTGTGGCCAACCACGGTACTGCAAAAATCCTGTTTCTTTTGTTGACCAACATTGCAAATGTCTTCTTTTTTTTTTTACAATGTTTTTAAAACTGAGAACCAGACTTTTTTAGTGGCATTAACAGTAAAATGATTACTCTTTGATGAATTCATTTTAATATTTGTCAAACTTTTCAAACCCTTACCATTAAATTGTGGGATGAGGCACCAACACGTGGGCAGTGGGTCACAAAAAGAGGACGCAAACCAGGAAAAGACTAAACTTTACTATAATAGTGCTTTACATACCAGTGAGCAACTGCCACATAGCGGCTCAAAGTGTGTGGCACCGGCCAAGTTTGAGTGCCGATGAACGTTGCCTTTTTAATTAAACAAACGTAACTATTTACAAAAGATAAACATGAAGTGTGGAGGTCGGCTGCATCAGTATTGTAAAGCAGCAAAAATGTCAAACCAAGCAAACCCTGGAGATGTGGGCAGAGAGCAGGCCGGCTGACGAGCCTCGGCTTTGCCTGCAGACTCCAGCAAGAGGAGAGCTGAAATCCCACAGGGACGGCAACTTTCATGGGAATTACGAGCGCCATTTTGTATTCCAGTTATCAGTTACAGGACTCCATAAACTAACACTTGATTGTAGAAGATTAATAAGACCTTGCTTTAAACAACAACAAAAAGGAAATGGAAGAAAAGAAGAATACAGTAGTAGATTTGATTGGATACGTTTGTCACTGACTCACAAGTCAGAACAGGCCTCTGCACGCTGACTCACACCGACATTTGTCATGTCATGAGGAAAATGTCGTCAGTGTTTTTCCGTGTAGAGCCCATTTATTCTTCATATTGATCCCATGTATATGTCTCAATAGAAATTACTCTCTGGTTTTCTCAGGATGATTCTGAAGTCAAATCCAAACGAGACAAACTGATTTGTCCCTGCAGCGGTGTCTGTAAAATGTGTATATAAGTATTGCACTTACTATGCACAGGCTTCTGGCCGTGGGACACTCAAATACCTAAGATTATTCTGGTTCTCCTTACTGCAGGAATGGTCAGCATGTGTTACTCATCGTCAACCAGATGAAGTGGAGCGAGTCCTCAATATCACAAGATTACATTCTTTGAAGGCAAGAAAAGCACGGACCTGCTTTAGCTTTTGGTGAGGTCAGATTTGCGTTTTAGCAAACAATATGACGAACAGTGGAGAAACAACAGGGCCAGATCTGACCGCGAGGCAAAGTACAGGCAACTTCCTGGGGCTCCCAACTAAAAGGGCTTCGCAGAGCTATAGATTTATTATGGCATTTAGATATAACAAATATTGAATTATGCTGCTATTCTAACTCATTGTAGCCCAAAATCAGTTATAAAATACCTCACAACACAACTGTATACTACTCACTGTGTACTTGTACTTCAGAGGACAACGTTGTAGAACTAGTTTTACTGGACAGAGAAATGTTACTGGTCACATTGCAGATTAGTTTGTGTTGTAACATTTGCTAATTAGTATAGCACCAAGTATAGCTGATGGGATACTAATTATACATATAGTGGCTTAAATTTAGACGCAATTCAACGTATATGTATTTAATTATCTTTTATATGTGAACATTTTTTCACAAGTTTTTCAGTCATTTCCAGATTAAGCAGCTAACTAGCTACTCTATCCTACTAGCTACGTTTAGCTTTTCTATTTTTTCACATGTAAACTTGCAACTTATAATCAGACTTAAACAAAGTGTTTTGGAGCGCTTACAGGCTTCAACATGCAGAAAACAGGTGTCGCTACAGGTTTTCTCTCTGGGAAACACCAGAACATTCACTCTATTAATTAAGACTTCAACACTAATAATTCTCATGACTTCTGAAAGGATTCCAGGAGCTCTGCTTTCATGTAGAGGCCGTCTACTCCTCTTCTTCGCTCTCTCACTCATGCTTTTGTAACCACGGTAACTGAGGGGGGGGGGGGGGGGAGGGGGAGAAGAGAAAGAGGCCGACCTGTAATATTGAGCATCATAAGAAAAGCATATCTAAGATGTTTCTCGTTGCCACTGTATAACGTGCAGAGGCAGAGCTGAGCAGCTGTATCCCTTCTGGTAATCTGAGGCGTGATCTTGTGTGCATCTCTCCAGTCCTTCTTACATTACAGCTCATTGCACCCACTTACTCACAGCTGATCGCACACTCGACCGTGGTTCGACTGCACCCACTTACTGTACGTGTGTGTGTGTGTGTGTGTGTAAGCCTGGCTGCAGGCCACCTCATACCCACGCTATACCAAAGCCGGGAGTTTAGAGGGAAGTTAAAACGATCTCTTCTTCTCATTCTGCAGGAATATGCAAACCTAAAGCCGACGGAGGAAGGAGAAGGAGTCGCCGTTTGGGCCTTTCAAGCCGGCTGTCCGTCACTCCGGCCCGGTTCCAACTCTCACGCTCTCTGGCTGGCTCCCAGGGCTCCCTCACACTTGGCCCCAAATGGCTGACACAGAGCAGTTCTTCACTGGCAAGCTTTATGTTCCCGTACACATGCTAAAGCTGCCAGCTGAAGAACTGCTCTGGTCAGCCCTGCCCCGGATGACTCGAGAAGAGGAAGCGGATGGGGGTTGCTGAGAAGAAGACTGAGGAAGAAGTGTTTCTCACGCTCAGTCATCCTGTTTTAAACAAATGTAAGGTGTATTTTATTTTAGGCAACAGATAATGTTTATTTTCACAACAACTTGCTTACATTTTGTCATGATGTTTTGGTTTCTTACAGTGAAGAACAAATTCTTTTCTCAGACTATTTTGTTTTTTTTGTTGTGGAAAAAACTGCACACTATGAACAATGAAACTCATACCAGCTCTGAAGGCTCTTTTTCTTCAGGGGGTAAATATATCACCGGCTGCTTCAATGGATTCCTTCACAAACTACCAACTTTACTCATTGGATGTGAAATAGTCTTAACTGAGTAATATCCACTGCAGTGCTTCTACTTTATTTATTTGGCATCAGCATCAGGTTAATTGATTAACTATATTACTGTAATATAAATTGGTTTAATAAAGAAAGCATTTTGTTTCAATTATGTGTTGTCAATTAATCATAAAATAGCCTTATGTCATGTTTTTCAAATAAAGTGCTTGTGATTTTCTAGTGCACTGTGCATTCAGCTTGTTTGTTTAGCCCTGCTTGAACTTTGTTGGTTTGCACCGCCAAGAATAAGCACCAGAAACATCAAGAAACTGAATGGATAATAGTTTGACTATTTTGTCTACACTGACTATTAGGAAATCCTATGGAAAAATTTGGGAAAATAATCTGAAACTGGAGTGTTGCTGCAATTTTTTACCTACATTTTCACGGTCTTGGTGCACAAAGATCACCACTAGATGGCGGGATAATACGTGCAAAACTAAGGTTGAAAGATGGCTGAGGGCGCCATGTAGCAAGACAAGTGACGGAAATTAAATCAGATTATGTTCACATAATGTGGATTAACATATTCAATATGTGGTGAGATAGTTTCAGTAAAATGGTATTTCATTATCCCATTTATTAGTATTGTCTCTGATGGAATAAGTATTAATATTCCATTGTACGTAAGTAAAAGTACATCAAGTATTATCAGAAAAATTAAGCATCAAAAGTTAAAGTATTATATTATAGAGAATGTCCTATTGAGTTCTATATTGTATTGCATTAATTTGGTTGACACATTTAACATATTTTATTGGAATATTATTGATTACAGATTTTCCAGTGGTGCAACTACAAGTGTATTTAATCAACTAGTATACATTTGAGGTATATTACATTACAATTACTTATATTATATGTATTTGAGTGTATCCTTTTATGCAACTTTATATTCCCACAACATTTAAGATAGCAATATTATATATTCGTTTTTATTTATGCATTCACATTTTAAATATAATATAATATATAAAGTACGATGTCGTATTTTAAACCCAATCTTTCGCCTTGGCCCCACCTTGACCAACAATCAAATGCTTGTTACATATTAATGCATCAATAATATGAATCTGATACTGTAACAGTTACTTGCATTATGAAGATTTTTACTCAAGTATTTGGAAAATATATAGTTTTACTTAAGATGGGATCTTAATCCTTTCTTCACTACTGATATTTTTCAAAAGGTAATATGTTTGTTATTTCAAATCTTAATCTGCAATAACTAGAGCTGACAAATAATATAGTGGTAAGTATAGTATAAATAGGCTTGTACGTAAAAGTGCAAGTAGCCTGAATTGACTACTAGTTAACCAAATATTTGTGGAGAAAGAAAGATTAAAGGAGAGAGAGTGTTTAATCGGGGCACCTTAAAGTTTGGATATCTTGGACAAATAGCTGTACAATGGCAGAATCACACAGGTAATTTTTAGGAGACAGGGTTGCACAGGTGGACCTCGGTCGGCGTGCATGTTTTGAGAGACTTGTGGTTCATGTGGTTCACTTTACGCACTCTCCATCTCTCTCTTTCCCCGTCACACACCCTGTGCGGTGTCTACATGCTGATCCAGCGGATGCTCCCGCGCGCAAATGGAAAGCTTTTACGCACCGAGCATATTCACTTCAAAAGAGGTTTAATTGCTGTTTTTGCATTGTCACACGCCTCGCCTGGTGCATAAGTAGGGAACACTGGGAATGAACTGTGGAGATGTAAGGGATGCGGTAATACCTCACTACATAATAGAGAAAGGGAGTAGGGGAGGGGGGTAAAAGGCAAGGAGTACGTCCGGACGCTCAACGCCAACTAGACGCGAGAGGGACTCAGACATCAATAACATCTCACTCATCAATAAGACATTTTGATGGAGTTAGACTACTTAATTAAATAGATTGCCTTGGAGGTATTGGGCTCTCTGAATTTATAATATTTAATCTAATGACCCCCAATGGAGAATATCTGAAGGACGACTCTTCAGCGTCTCCATCCACAGGAAAGCGGCTCGGTCAGACAGACACTCGCAGACTTGGAGAGGTCCTATCTTCCAGAGATGGCTATCAACACGGATGCTGCCTTTGGGAAAAGCGCGCTTGGCGAGAGGGAAGTGTCCAATCCTACCGACTTCCAGGACACCGAGAAGCTGCTGAGCACCGCCACCACCGAGCCCACCGGGCAGAGCAACATCAAACCGTCCGACTCCTTCTCCCTCAACATCAGAGGGAGCGTCCGGTCCCTGGATGCGGACCAGAACGGACACAGATCACCGTTGAAGTCGGGCTCCATCGGGCAGCTGGCGACCCCACCCAGATCCTTGTCGCGTCTCAGCCTGGGCCCGCTGTCCTCCTCGGTGCCGCCCGGGTGCGTCCCGCCGAGCTACCTCTGGCTCGCCGTGCTGTCCTGCTTCTGCCCCGCCGTGCCGCTCAACATTTGCGCCTTGTGGTACGCGAATGTGGTGAGTGTTACATTTACTGTGTTCTTATTAACAACACAATGCAGACTATTATCATCCGTCTGTGCTTGAGGTGCTTGAGTATATTCTAAATACAGTTGTAGGCTTTTCAAACACTACAGGTGTTTTGCTTCTGTTGCGTTTAAATATTTAATTGTTAATCACCTTCCTTTTCCTTTCCCGTTAGTCGAGGTCTGTTCTCCATACAGGAGATATTGAAGGAGCAAGGAAGTATGGGCGTTTGTCTATGCTGTTCAGCTGTCTGGCGATGATGCTGGGTGTGGCTGTCATCATCTTCATAGTGTTTACAATAGGTATGAAAGAAAGACGTTAATCAAACACACTCAAAGTGTAAATATGTGTATCTTAATGACTCTTTTCTCTGCTTCTCAGAGACTCAGAAGTGAACTTCTCAAATTTGCACGGAAGAGTGGTGGAGGAATGTCGTTTTGAGGATGAAAAAGCACAAAAGCGAAGAGACTCTAGTGTACAACTTATTGCTTTTTCTGCTATGGACCAAAGAAAGAAGAAAGGAAAGAAGCCGCACGTCGTTTCTCTTTTCCCGGCAACACTCATGTCCAATAACCACACAAACTCAGGAACAAAGGAAGGAAAATGAAGGCTGCACACAGCTGTAGTGTCGGATCATCAGACAGCACACACTGAGGAGAAAGTGCAACTACTCATAGTCCAAACTCGTGGTGCCTGACACACAGACAACTGGATCGCAGTCATTTGCTTATTATTATAATAAAAAATACATTATTAGATTAGACGATTTCCTAAAGACAAAAAAAGGATACAACAATCAATTAAAAAACAAAACACATATAGTAAGTCTTGTACGTGATGTGAAGATAAATCAATAAAGGCATCAGTGCATCTCTAGTCTGGAATGCCGCCCTGTTTCTCTTAAAATTTGCATCAAAGTACGGACTGTCTGGGAAGATGTATATACTGATTTCATACACTGTTTACATCAAGTTTAAAACCCCTGTACGTTTATCTGAACAACGCCCTGCTGCAGTCATAGTGTGATGTCTTGCTTTGCGTGCTACTATGATAAACTGATCGGACTCTCCTGAACTGCCTGGATCTCTAAATCTCTTTACGTTTACAATATACTGCAAGATATGAATGGGGCTGTTCTCCCTGTATGCACTGTTCTTGGCACTCTGATGTTGATGTTTATACATTTATACTGTATGACTGGTTTACTGTGCCATAGTTCTGCATGTCGGAAATAAACTTGAATGAGCATGACAAACTTGACCGTGAGCTAATCACCTTTATTTTATTAGGCGCCTCCGATAAATACAAAGTATGACACATTTTATAAAGATTTTATAAAGAGTCAACATTACAATAGGATATAACCAGCAATATACAACTCCAAAGATGGGAATGTTATCATCAATCAGAAAATAAATTAAAACTCTCCATTCAAATAATTTCAATTCAGTGATATATTTTTCTTTTCAAAATCCTTTCTTAAATCTTTAAACAGCTTTTTAAAAGGAGAGTAAATTAGAATATTAACATTTTTTTTAAAGTCTTGAAATACAAAGAATATATTCTGTTCTGAGGAAAGCATTGGTCCGGCAGCTGACCCGCGGATCAGTGGAACGTGTAGAGCAGCAGGAGTATGGTGCAGACACCTATCACCCCGCCTAGAATTAAAGAGTCCCGCCTCTTGCGCAAATTTATTTTCTGGATGAGACTGTTGATGGTGGGGAAACGATCTGAGGGGAGGGGAAGTGTGGTTAAGGAAAATAATTAAGATCCAAGTCGGCCTCCCTCCTTACAGTGATCAAGAGACAGAAAGCAGCAGGGGAAATACATCAGCTGAGCTCTGAACACAACCAGGAAGAGGATTAAAAAGAGAATTTAGGTTTAAAGTTTACTGTCGTACTTACTGTCATGCCAGCGTCAGAGAAAACAACTATGCAAACAAGGTGACGTGAAGCGAATAGGTGGACAGATGATTGAAGGATACTGGCCAAAGTTGTGACCCGGGTTTGAATGGACTTCAACATCCCACGCTGAAATGTGACGTTCTCTTTGGTAGCAATGGCGATACTAAAGGAAGAAGAAACCATGAGGGATTAGGTGGTAGGAAAGGAGGCACAGAGCTGTCTTCACAGCATCACATTACATTTAATGTTTCAGCCGATGGTCTGTTTTAATAGAGCTGAATGTGCTGCGTTTGCTTGTGATGTGTGTGTGTGTCTTTACTCTCCCCCTTGAGTGAGAGAGAGTAAAAGGAGAGAGGAGGAGAGTGAACGGGGACATAAAGCTTACCTTATTGCATTGTCAATAAGACTATCGGAGCTGTCGAAATGAAAAAGAAAAATGGAAAGAAAAAGGGAAAAATGTCAGATCTTAATTAATAGAGCCGTATACACAACATTACATTAACTAAAATCATTTAAAAAGTACCATGATTTAACAGTCATCACTAACATACTATATGTATATATAAAAATACACATGTCCTGGTCTAAGAGCCAACGGGACACAAGGAAAGCCGGTGCCATGAAACCACACATCTCTTTGGGTCTATCATCATCAGAGGAGCGCTTTTTCAAATCAAACCCTCATCAAAGGAGAAGCCAGTTAATCCCGACAATACAACTTGTCTGACCACAGATAGAAGTAGAAATCTCAGGACGGTAACCCGATCCCTGTGTTATTTGTTCTCGGTGCATATAAGCAGAGCGGACACACAGAACACGCAGGACGTTTACATCAGCCGCCATTAGCTGCCGAGATAAGTGACGGACAGAAAATGAAGTGTTCAGTCCAGAGCTGAGCAGCCCATATCAGGTCAGCAACGTGCATCCTGGCCGACTCCACTGGAGACCAAAAATCAATACTGCGCTTTATACTTCCTCCTCATCTCTTCGTCCACCTCTCCCACTATCCATCTACTGCTTCTCGGCCTTTTCTCTCTATTCTTTACAGGCGAGGCGGCTTCTTGCTTTTTTGTTTGTGTTCCTCCCCCCCCCCCCCCCCCCCCCCCCCTCTCATTCTTTCCGTTACTACCTTTTTACCTGTAACTACTTTCCTACTAAATAAACTTCACAAAGCGTCCTGATCCGCGGTTTTAAACCTGGTTTGTATTGGCCGACTTGGCGCGACGCGGACACTGTCGCAACAGTTCAAAGTTTAAAGCTTCAAAAGTCAATCGGTGATGCATTTCATGTCACAGAAAAATGTCTTCATGTGTTCATCCACTGCAGATTCTCGACCCTTCTTGAAAATAAACAGCAACATTATGCAAGCATTGTGCTTGATGTGTGCACATGTTTGTGTACACAACAAATTAAACACTTTGAAATACAGTAAGTGAGGCAGAACGACCGCTGCCCAGACTTCTGCTCAGCCGGCTTTGAAAACAGAAAGAGATGCATGCTGGTTCGGGAGCAACATGACGGTCCGTGCCCCAGACGGATCCTTTTAAAGGGAAACACTTCTGGTTTGGTTGCGGCTAAGAGGCTGAACAATGAGTGATGTCAGAGAGATAATGCTTCACTGTGCAACACATCAGGTCTGCCACTACACTCGTACCATGTGGCCACTCAGACATTTGTGCTCGTGAATTTCTGACTTTTAGAAAGAAATGGTGCATGCGTCTGGCCACCAGCAACAGAAAAGAGACCCTGAATTACTTTTCCTACCGCAATGCTACTGACAAAAGTATCAAATATCCATAAAGCTGAATCACAGAACTGAATCTCACTTTTCAAAAGTGCATTTTCTGGCGGAGCCAAGCGGTGGTTTTACTACTGAAACTGTTGCCGTAACTCTTTTGAACAAACTTTCTCCCCCATTTAAGATTGTGTGAAAATGAGGTCATAATCTGGATCAATACATGATTATCTTTAGAAATACAGACCAGAATTCCACCTGTATAGGTTTTCTATCAAAGCACAGCTCTGTTTCTTCAAATCTCTACCATCTGGGACTCAATGTGTCCGTCTCTAACTCAGGGTCCATGCCCGAGTCAACTGCTCCGTCTTCATCAAGTTTTTTCGTTTACACCGACATGCGACTCGTTAAACTGATGCTCAACATCTAAAGTGTTACAGCCAGACAGTAACAAGAGTATCACAGCTGCAGAGTGATGCCATCAGATTAAACAATGCTCTTAATCTCTTTAGGCTCGTCTGTTTTACAACTGATGGAAATGTTTCTGGCAACAGCAGAAACATTTCATCAGTTGCAATGAAGGGAAGACTGAATGAGTACAAAGAGGGGTTTGGTGCATTATGACAGAGTGGCAGCAAGCAGGGGCTATATCCAAACCTACGGACTGATGGATCTTATATGCTCTTTATTGAGCAGACGAGTTAACATTTTCACAAAGAAGCTTGAGAGGTGGATTGTGAACTAAGTCACACTTCCTGTGAATAATCTTTTCAATTAAAGGAACTTGAACTTTTAGATCGCTAACCTCCAAGAATTTAAGAAAATAAACCTGAAGTGCTCTCTCCGTTACAAATGTATCCTTCACAAAAACAACATACCATAAAAATCTGGGTTATAAACCGCTACTTTTTTTTTCTCAACTTTGACCCGTGCAGCTTACATATCGGTGCGGCTAATTTGCTACCCGACCTCGGGCAGTAAGGACGCGGGCAGTAGCAGGAGCAACAGCGGCTTATAAACCGCTGCTTATAAATGGGTGCGCCTTATTTATTTTTAACGGTATTTACTTTCAAGTTTTGACAATAGTAAATAGCCTGTAAAAGCGCTTCTTGGTCACTTTTCAACCACTCAAAGCGCGGTAACACTACATATAGTAGTAAGGTCAAAACATATAAGAATATCATTCTCATCCTTTTTGTTTTTCTGATTTGTGATTAAATCTTGTGATTATCTTTGTCTCATCTGTCCATAGGATGTTCTTCCAGAACTGTACAGGCTCTTTTAGATGTTTTTTGGCAAACTCTAATCTGGTCTTCCTGTTTTTGAGGCTCACCAATGGTTTACATCTTGTGGTGAACCCTCTGTTCGGGACGGTAGATACCAAGACCTTTGACCTACTTTTAAAAAGTGAGCTGAACTGTGAAATACAGATAAGGTTTTTAGTTTTTCCCAAGAAAAGAAACTAGAAAATATACTGACGAGTGTATTTTATTGTAAAGAAGTACTTCTCCCACGCCTGAGAGAGAGAGAGATGGGTGGAAGGCAAGTTAAACCCTCCCCCCAGGGGGGCAATGGTGGACATAATGACACGGAAATATGGGAGACCAAAGCATCGGATGCTTAAAAATTAGAATAAGAAATATGGTTTTCCAGTGGAGGGGTTCGTTCAGTTCGGCTAAAATAGAAAAGCTGAAAACGGACTTAGAGGAAAAAGAAAATTAAAAATAGAAAAACAGTTAAAGTAAAAAACTTTAAAAAACAATTGCAGAAGCAATTAACACTGGTACAAGTTCAAAAAAAAACTTGTACCAGGACTTCGCCCAGCACGTGGAGAAAGGCCTTTGGAAGACTGCCGTCAATGATTAACGGACTGAGTCCAGGAGCGTATTTTTAACCCGCCAGAAGAAAGAGCCCAAACAGCAGACCCCCACTGGACGGTTGAATTTCACTCTCCCGATGATCCAAGTTCCAGGAGCAGATGGTGCCCCACAACTCATGTTTCGCCCCTGGACTGATGCAGACATAAGAACCGCAATGTCACACCTGCCTAAAATCACCAGCTCAGGTACTAATTTCAGTACCGCTTTTCAAGTCTTTTGTGAGCAATTTATGCCCACTGGACAAGAAATGCACAGACCTACTCATGTTACAAGTAGGCCTGATTCTATTCAGCAAAATCAGTCAATACGTGACAGGAGCACAGGCTAACGTTTGGGGGAGGGGCTTGTAGCCGACACTTTCATGATATCTGACCAATGTATGAGACTAGAATATGTACACGACAGTTTAAAGATGAACCTTTTATGTGATTTCATTCGATTTATTTTCCTTTGTAAACTGACAGGAGGAAAAGGAGTTGAAATTAATATTGGCAACGCAACCAACACAGAGATTGGGTACAACGCAGGAGGCTTTGGTGCCGGCAACATTGTTAACATCAACCAATGTAAGGAGAAGTTTTAGTTGTCGCAAAGATACAGTTTGGATGTTAAAGTACATGTTTAATGTTTGTGGTTATGCTTGTAAAAGTCCAGAGTTCAAGACCAAGTACCACCAACAAACAAAACAAAAAAGAAAATCAAGATCAAGATGAAGACAAAGACAAAGTATTCTCCTCTGTTGTGTGCCTTCGGTTGTTGCACAATAAACAGTGTTAGAGATTAAACTGACCAAAAATAATTCTTTTATAGGTATTTTCTGACAAAAAAAACGTCATAGTATCAACTAATTAGTAGGTAACATCGTGTGAAAATGTTTTTTTAAGTATAATAATTTTAACGATGGTAAATAGAGCTGTAAATATCTAGGTACGTTTATTAAGAACATCTCTGGTATTTCTTAAAATGCCACCCGTATTTCCACCACAGAAATTCCTGTGAAAGCCAGTTTTACTCTAAGTGATCAAGTCAACTCATTTATTTGCTGCAATTCTATTAATTCTATTTATATAAAAGGTGTAAAATAAAAGTGTTCAGTATCTCAGTGAATAAAGAGAATAAATCCAAGGTATTGATCATAAACCAAAGTAATAGGCAAATAAAAAAAGACTTATGATTGCACTAGATGAAAAATCTGGTTATCAGATAATTAATTTGGATCAATCCTCAAGTGACTGAACTACTGTACAAAATCTTATTTTATTCTATCCAATAATCCACAAAATTATTTCTGGACCATTAGATTAACAGACCACTATCTTGGCTAAAATGAAATGAATGGTCAAAATACAGAGACCCCACCCCCCATCATAATCATCATCATCATCATCAAAACACAAAATATGGGAACATATTCTGACAGAATGGTGTCCATCCCGTCAGAGCCCAATACCTTTTTTAAACAACTAAAAACTAGCAATAGGGCCGGCCCAAGCCCATTTTAATGGATCAGACTTGGCTCAAATAAAGCCGATCAGAATCTGATCCGTCCTTTCCTGTTCTCGACTGCGTTTTCTCCATCTCAGCCTGCTCATGTTGCAGAGCGGTTATCCTTTAAGCAATTTAATTCTGACACTGAGGTTTGCAAAATGCACAGACTTTCTAAACTTTGACCATAAGTAACATGGATTGATGCAATCAAAGATAATTAATGTGGATTCTATAAGTGGACTTCTGCCAATCAAATTGTGTTGTATGAAACAACAATAAAGCATCTCATCAACTTAATGACAGAATAAAATTTCTTTTTGTCAGGCGTGACTTTGTAACACAACTATACAATTTCAACAATTCCGACAGAGAGACTCTAGCTGATTGTCACACGAAAGTCATTCATTGTTATCATATCAGCAGTTTAAAGCTCAGGAATATAATGTTTTTGACCTCAGTATATGGATCCAATAGTTTGTGTAAAATAAGGAATGTCCGATTTGGTAGGTTGTACAGCTGTCAGATACATATTTAAAGGACTCGGATCCGGGCCAAAACACTTGATTGGGAGATCCCTTCTCAGTTATGAGAAAGTGCTTGAGAAGTTTATTATCAGCCACAAGGTAACGTGAATAACACCATGTCAAGTAAACGATGAACATAAATATGTGCATGTACACAAGACCAAACACAAACACTATCGCACATTTAGTAAGACCACACCTGCCCACTCAGTCATAGTAACTTCCTGAACTACTCTATGCTAGTTTTAGAATAAAGGCTACACTGGTTAGAACCGAATTCAATAAAATCAAATGGCGGACAGTACATGGCGTGCACAAAGTATTCAATAAGGGGGGGATTTGGGCTGTTCCAGTGTTTTTAAGTGATATGTTGTGTATAAATCGCTTACTTTCTGAGATGTTCATGTTCCTTCAGGATGAGCTCAGTCCTTCTGTTATTCACTCCTGCGCTGCTCTTGTAGGACCTGAGGAGGGAAACAGAAGAGAGAGAAACATTAAACGATGGGGAATTGGATTGACAAATAGAATCCTGTCTCTGCCTTTATTTGATAGAGACATAGAGAGAGGGGTACGATATGCACCAAAGGTCCAGGCTGGATTTGAACTGGGTTTGCGCCATTTGCACGAGGCCACCAGACATGAAGAAAAATTTATCTAACATGACTAAGAGTCTCCAGCCATGCTAGTGGTCTGTGAGGCCGTATTCGTGGCAATGTGAACATGCGGATGGGATACAGGTACATTTACCATGTTTACCATCTTAGATTAGCATGCTAACATGTGCTAATCACAATTTACCACAAAGTACAGCTGAGGCTGATGGTAATTTCACCGAACAATGGTGCTAGATGAAAAGTTAAGGGGATCACCAAAGTTATAACAATTCATCCTCAGGGAAATGTGGCTGTGTCAAGTAGCAATTGTGGCTAAATGCATTTGTTTGGACGAGATCTGGCTCTATTTGGTGGAGCTTCCTAAAAACCTAAAGCAACACATTACACTTTAAGCACCTTTGCAATTGGGGAAGAGAAGAAATCGGCACCAAAAACAAATTTCTCGCCGGTCTTTAGTCTGAAAGGGTAATTCACTCCCTTCTATTAACTGATGCCTGGATGCTGATTATGTACTTCCTGCGTTAAGGCTTTTAAGTGATTAGCTCTGCTTAACCCACAACTCTGTCCTCCATCTCTTATTTACACCACCTCCTCCCTATTCGGGCTCATTTCATCATCCATTATCTCTTCTGGTCCCCCCCTCCCTTGACTGTTCCTCCATACCTCTCATCCCCCCACCAATTAAAATGGACTGGAATCAGTTCTCTCTCTCTCTCTCTCTCTCTCTCTCTCTCTCTCTCTCTCTCTCTCTCTCTCTCTCTCTCTCTCTCTCTCTCTCTCTCTCTCCTCTCTCTCTCTCTCTCTCTCTCTCTCTCTCTCTCCTCTCTCTCTCTCTCTCTCTCTCTCTCTCTCTCTCTCTCTCTCTCTCTCCCTGAATGAAAGCCTTGTGGTTTGATTTACTGTAGAAGCCACTTAGGAAAGATATCCCCAGAGAACGAGAGATACATACACAGATAGAGAGATACAGGAGAGAGACAGGGAGAGAGAGAGAGAGAGGTCAGCTAATAAGAGGAGGTGCCTCTTATTAGCCGATGAAACATGATAAAAGGAATGGAGATTATCAAAGGGTGGGGGAATTCAATAACAAAATGGACATTTCTGCCTCCTCCTGGTTCAGCATAACATAGCAAAAATCCACAGAGGAGGAGGGGAAGGGAAGGAAGAATGAAGGGAGGGAAAGATGACAATGTAAAACATAGTGTAGTGAAAAAAACAGCGTTGAAAGGCCCAGAGGATGGAGACTTAAGGGAGTACTCCATCAAGTGATTTAATAATGTACTTCAATAAAGTTGGGAGACTGAAGAAAGTCAGATGGTCAAGAAATTGTCAAAATGAATGCAATGACTCACCCACTAAAAGTAAAAAATTATATATTTTCTATCATCAACATTTTTATTCCCCGTTAACATTAATGTTTAGGACATTCTGACTCGTATTTGCTAGAGCTTTTTCAAAACTTACATTTAGATCTGAAATTAGATCTGAATTAAACTACAACAATTTTGATTATCAATGAATAGCAAAAACGCAACTTCTTAAATATATCTGAAATATTCACAGGTTTTCTTCTACCATAGTACATTTGACTATCTTTTGTTTTTAGATTGATGGCTGGATAAAACAAGCTATTTGATCACTTTTTTTGTGTGTAAATAAATAAATAAAAGTGCTTGTTACAGACCTAATTGCATTTAACTCGACAATCGTGCAGCTCTCAAAAGTAGATACATTGATAGCTACATTGATAGCTGGATATCACTGGATATTACTGGATATCACTGGATATCACTGGATATCACCGCCTCCTGCAGGTGTTGCAGCCTTATCACTCACTTTAAGAATTACAGCAGATTTAAACATTTACATTTAGCTTACAAGAGAGTGACATTGTCTGATAATAGGGCAGAGTCCCAAGCATACAGGTAATCATGTTCATATACAAACTAAATTGAGGTTAGAAAATTGAAATTAAAAGTTAATATTTCAACAGAGCAATATTGGGGAAACTAATTGTGAAAGAAGAACCAAACAGTTTCTTTCGATAACGCACATGTGTCCAACACAAGACTTGCAAACCGCAGTGCTGTGGCTAAATGGAGAACACCATGAGAAGATTATATTGTATTTACTTACATTATACAATATCTTTATTGTCAAGAGATGTATTAAGGCGCTTACTCAATGTCTCTGTGAACAGAGCCCAGTAGATCCTCTCGCTCTCGCAGGCTGAAGAAGTTGCTTTTGGTTTTGTGGAACTCGAGAGTATAGTCCCTATGGGAAAAACAAAAGCCCCCAAAAAAGGCAAAATGTATGACAATTTCACACATTTCTTCTTAAAAATATAGAAATAAGTTAAAACAACTTAGAGGTGGAGCGGAAACACTTTTCAGCATGAGAGTAATACAAGAAATGGAAGTAATTGTATGTACCTGTAAGATGTCTCTGTGTCTTTGTAAGGTGTGCATCAACGCCGCGTTACGTGATGACGCCCCCGGAGAGTTCGTGTATTCTGCCATCTTGTCATTGACTGCAGTAAGCTGCAAAAAAACAAGATCAAATGCAAAAAAAGTGATCTTCAAACCACTTAGTGGAATCATTTCAAAGTAAACATGAATGTATTATAATAAGTATAAACTGCAATTCTAATCTAGCTTGTACAACGTGTAAAATAAACTGTAGTTCTTGCAGCATATAAAAAACACAGGATAACACAATCAGCTTGGTTGGCTGTTGGCTTGTGTTTTTCAGTTGTGTTTTTTTCCCTATTGCATGTTAAAAATCAAATGCGTCATCGAAGCAAATCCCTGGGCTTGAGGCAGCAACAGCTGTTTGTCAAGAGAACCCTAAAAACACCTTCAACTATGACACATATATACACACATATATATATATACACACATACATATATGTGTGTGTGTTATTTAACTTACATTGGCCAGTAGCTGCTCCAGCTCAGTAGTCATGGCCACGAGCATGTTGTCTTGAGATGAGCCCAACAGAATCAGACCTGATTTAAGAATGAAAGGGAAAGGATGCTCAAGTTCAAGCTCAATTTATTTTGTCATTCATACTATAAATTTAAAAAAAAACAGTTGTAAAATGTACAGACTAGACCAGCACAATTAAACAGTCAAACATGTCATTCACACCAATTCATTTAATGGAAGAGGATCAGTTACTGGCTATCAAATCAATTGCTAATAGTAAACAATTACTTAAACATTGTGTGCCATCAGTTATTTTGTAGAAATGTCAAAACAATGCAGTGTTAAAGACAAACCCATTTGTTTTGTAGTCAAAAATGAGGATCTAAATTCTATATCCAAGGTCATAAAAAGTCAGAGTTGTTCAAATGAAGAGTGGCCAGCTGACCTGCTGTCTCTTGTCCGCTGGTCCCGGCTGCTGCTGCTGCTGTAGCTGGTGCAGAGCTTACTGAAGGACACCAGCTTGAGCTCCAGCTCATTTTCCAGCTGTCTGGCCTGTTTACGCAAATCTGAGTGAAGCGACAAGAGAAACACTCAAGATGAACATTTCAATAGAAGAATAAAGCAATGAGATGGAGACAAGGTAGAAGGAATCCTCTCGACACCATAACTCGATACACACAGCAGACTGATATGACTTGACGTCGGCACTGTTGGTATTTGGTTTGCAGAGGGAACAGGTGTATGAACACGGAGTGGCTTTTTTTTTTTTTTTTAGATGCCAAACAATACACAGGTTTGAGTATTTGACCGAGAAATTAAATTACACCATGGCACTCTCACTTTGAA
Source organism: Myoxocephalus aenaeus (assembly GCA_038501785.1). NCBI lineage: Eukaryota > Metazoa > Chordata > Actinopteri > Perciformes > Cottidae > Myoxocephalus > Myoxocephalus aenaeus. Next base: position 1,043,904 of record JBAMJR010000195.1, read on the forward strand.
GTAAAAGTGTTGTATTAATTCAAATTAAATCAGCGTGTATCAGTAATTTACCTTGGCAGGAGGATTAACAGTCCCCCTAATTAGAGCATTAAAGTAGTGGTCAGCATTGTTTTGTTCATGAGTTAATTGATTTAATAATCAAAAAATGAATGACAACAGATGCAAAACATCTCTGATGGGTTAAGGATTAAGAATTAAGAATTAAAAACAAAACAACGAATTGAAAGTTCACATTAGTGTGTGTACCAAACCTCCATGTAAACAGGGGAGCAGAGGGTCTGGACTGTCAACTGAAGTTAAACAACCTTGGAGGAGTCGCTACACTTAAGACAGCAGTGTGACTGTTAGTTACTGACCAGGGATAATAACGTTAACCTTCACGAGGTCGACGTCAAACCGGCTAACACGTTAGCTGATGACGTTAATCAGCCACAAGTGGTCTTTGCGTTGTATCAGCGCGGATATAAAGACGGCGCCCGTCACGTCTCACGGAACATTATAAATGCTTCAGTCTGAGTCGGTGAAGAACAATACAAGATGTACAGTATATGTATACGGACAGTTGTTTGAAATCAGATGCTGGAACAATGAGTTACCTTCCCAATAGTTGCTGATGTTCGCCATGTTTGTTGTTGACATGTCAGCAGCGGCCGTGAAGAAGAAACAACTGTCGCAAATTCTCATTTGAGCCACCGCGTCCCATGGACGTGTGAAGAGAACGGCGCCCTCTGGTGGTTTCCGACCGCAAGTTGAAGGAGCCAAATCGACGACTCCCTTTGATGATGCCCACTCGTTATTATCCCGAGGTGAAACACGATAGCAGAGTCCTAATGGGCTCATTGCTTAATGATTGAAATACTCTCATCGCTGGGCGAACGGTTGTGAGTTGTTTTCCCAGAGGTAGCTCCATGATCGTGACTGTTCCTTTACTTGAGAAGCAGAAATACCAAAATAACACACTCCATTACACATGTCAGTTGTGAGAGAACAGAAGTATTATCAGTATACTAGTGAGACTTCACCTGCTCAGGTGTAATGTACTGAGCAAGGACTCTCACCAAAGAGGCTTTTTTTTATATTTTGTCAATCCCACAACGGCAAGTTTTAATTACATTTTTTTATGGCTGCACTATTTAATTAAATGGGAATATTGCAGATATATTGTGCACTATTTCATAAGCACTTCCCAAAAATCCAGCCGGCCATATATGATACATTTGGAAACTTTTAGAAGTGAACTAATTAAAATCAAGTTATGTGGATTTGGACGACACTATGACAGGTCCGTGGGGTTCAAAAGACTAAATCTCACTCATACCTTGACTTTTTGTCCATAGGATTACCTTGTAAATTCATGTTTCATGGGTTGAATATTCTAATTTGAGCGTTGCTGCTCAGCAGCGGTGTCAAAGTGTCAGTATATATAGAGACAAGACACAGATGTGATTGAGGTACATGTCACGCGTATTGTGAATCTCGCTTTGCTCGTTCTCTTTATTCATCATCACAGGCAGTCATGGAAATCACAGTATCATTAAGACTGGCGATCATATTGATGTGGAAGACAATGATGACGATCATGATGACGATGATGATGCCATCGATGGTGGAGATGAAAAAGAGCAACTTTTCACCGTTCTGCAGCCAACCCCAGCAGACGAGGCCTCTCTTTCACACTGATTCAGCTTTTTCTCTCATTTCATTCCTTTTTTTCTGTCTTTCTTACATCATTCCTTTCTTTTGGGATGTTTCTTTAAAAAATGCAAAAGTGCTGTGAACAACTGACACCAGTATGCACCTGAAGTCCAGCCCGGGATCCTGCTTTGATTAGCCAGACCAGGAGATGGAGGTTGGGAGGAGGGGAGGAAGAGAAGGAGGAAATGAAGTGCAGGAGGAGGGAGAGGAGGAGATAAGAAAGTGTGATGGAAGCGTTCCCCTCTCAGTGCTGGATCCTCCTGATGGACTGAATCTGGGGAGTCTGGGAGTGGGATCCAAACTCACGGTAACACTTGTACTCTCCTCCGCGACAGTCACACTCCATGATGTACTGGTAGCCACGGTAGCCAGGGTACTGGTAGCACACAAAGCTGCAGAAACAAATAAGAACATGCTCATTAAACGCATACATCTAAATAATCATCAATAAAATAGTTAAATAAGTAGCTGAAGGTGCTCAAAGCAGATGTGTGTAAAGCTTCACATCAAACATTATGACGATGGACTTACGCTCCACTCTGAATGTGCATGGATCCAACCTCGTTGTTCATCCAGCCCATGGCCTGCAGAGAGGGGTAGTCATCGCACAGCTCGAACTGACGACCGGTCATGTTCTCCTTCTCAAAGATGGTCATGCGAGACTCCTTGTGGTTCTGTACAAACAAGGAGAAAGGAGGTTTTAGCACAACGTGAGATGAGGCTTAGCCTAAAGGGAACTAAGGGCTGTCACTGGGCTGTATGTTAAACCTACAGCACAGCAGATGGGCCTGAAGGAAATCATCCTCTCAATGCGGTAGGAGTTGCTGCCACTGTAGGCCTCGAAGCGAGGGTAGTCTCCCTTCTCCAGGACAAACTGCTGGCCGCAGAAGCTAGAGTGCTCATAGCCCACCCAGCTGCAAGCAGAGAGAAAATAGGAATGTCAGAAACCAAGGAAATATAAAAATCAGCACACTTTCAGAATCTGAAACTAGTTGCTCCATTTTTTTTTTTAATCAACTACGTACGCGCCACACTCGATCTTCAGGGAGCGGATGTTCTCCATCCCACACTCCATGATGTTCTGGCAGCTGGCGGTGAACTCCATACGCCTGCCCTGGAAGCACTCCTGATCGTACACGGTGATCTGTAAAACACAAAAAGACAACAAATTAGCCCCCCAAAAAATACACAACAATTGAAACTAGTCGTAATCATGCATTGGAACTCCTGTGCTCATGGGTAATGTAGTGTTAAACATGTTTCCCAAACGCTTACCTTCCAAGGGCCCATGGGCATGGGGTTTGTCTGAGCCATTTTGTCTGGTTTTTCTGTAGTACCTGTGGGGGAAAACACAGATGGTCAGGCCTGCCGATGGACGACAATACTAAAAAACAAACCGTTAACATAATTTACCGTCTATTACTCATCCTGTCTGCTACTTGTACTTCGCTGTTTACTGTCTCGCACAATTAACTCCCAGGTATCTCACATGAGACTACAGTACAAGCCTACAACACCAAGTCTCCTATTTCCTTTCCTTCATTTGTTTTAAAAATGATTCCCTTGTTTGCAGTAAAGGTGATAAACAAGCCACTATGTCTTCCTTGCAACCAATTAAGACTCCCTATTATTATTAGTTGATAAAGTGCATTAGAGACCCTGACTACATCATGTCCATGGATTGGGAAACTGTATTGTATTCCTAACTGGTTTGACCTACCCAAACTGGTGAACTGTGTGTCGCTGTCACTGAACGGTCTGCCGAGAGGGTGTGTGTGTGGGTATTTATACACCCATGGGTAACAGGGGCCGGGGGGAGGCACGGCTGGACGGAGTCAGCACTTTGCTTTGGACTCAATTGTTTTGTTGCGTGAGCCAAAGAGGGGTTAACACACAGACGCACAGGGATTCATGCAAACACAAAGAGGGCACACGTATACTGCTATGTGGTTAAATATGTTGTGTGAGTGTGGGGGGGGGGGGGGGGGGGGGCGGGGGGGGGGGGGGGGGGGGGGTCTCCACCAGTATGTATATTTATACATGTGTTTTTTTGTTTTTTTTTATTAATTTACAGTCACAGTACGTCTTGAGGAAACTTGTTATTTATCAAATGAAAAAAAATGATTGTCTTTTGTTGTCGTATTAATGTTAATGCTACCACAGTTCCAAATAAGAGCATATATTCTATTCTCATCAATCCTTAGTCAGTTAGTCAAAGTCAAGTCTTTAAGTTATTAGTTAATTACATGGATTTAACCAATCACATGCTTGATACTTGATTAATTTTAAAGTGTTCAGTCTTTAATAAAAAACATTTGATCTTGTATCTTATTTCCTCATTCGTACATCTGTGTTTGTCAATGTTTAGTTTTTGTTTCTGTTTTTTATTGTATGACGTAAGTGAGTTTGTCTCAGCACCTACAACTCTGACTGACTTCCAGTGTCCCTCCTCATTATTACATGTGCAGTGTATCATCATTGTTTTGTCAAGACTCAGATCAATTGTTTGTCTCCCCCCGTTTGTTGACTCATTAGAAAATGCTTTTCAACAGTATAGATAATCTAATTTCCTGAAACTTGAATATCAAGTTTCATGACTGCTGGAAAAAAACGGATCAATGACATTAACACAGGATTTGAAACAGGAAGATGGTGGCCGTGTTAGGAATCTAATCAAGCTCTTTTATGGATAAAAACAAAGCAATCCATGTTGGCCCAAGTTAGTTGGCAACAGAGTCAAAACTGAGTAGAGTTTGAACTAAAATGGCAGTAGTCTAAAACCCAAACTGATTCACCCTGCCAGTGAAAAACAGCAGATGACATGCTGCTTTTGTCCTGTTTTCACGTTGTGGTTTAAATGTGACGTATGAATGAAAATACTTGTTGCTATTTTTGGAAAACCTGCCCAAAGAAATAAATCAACAATGATGCTTAGCAGGGGGCAACGTCTCATTGGCAGGAGTGGCAGTGGGAACACAGGGGAAATGTTGAGGTAGTTGTGATGTATGAAAGAAGTCAAGCTGTTAGTAACATGTTAACTTCTGCTGATTGATGCATTCCTCCCATCAAGCCAATCACACAAGCATCTTTTATGACACTTTTGTGGAAGCTTTTTGAAAGCATGCATTACAGATTTTTGCATTTATTTCAAACATCTGAAGCAAAAGCTGTGTTTTACAGTATTTTACTGCATCCTTTATTGTGTCATTAAAGCAGCGAGCGCACAAAACAGAAGCTGGCTCCTCTCTCTTCTAGCTGGACAATAAACATTTAGGAGTGGCTTACTGAGGTCAGCACATTGCCCAGACTTTCTGTCTGTGTGTGTGTGTGTGTGTGTGTGTGTGTGTGTGTGTGTGTGTGTGTGTGTGTGTGTGTCCATATAATTATCTGATTGTGTCAACAACACAGAGACAGAGATACAGGTAATATAATAATAATAATATCACAAGAAGAATACCTTTGTGAACACATTACTGATCAAAGTGGATCTGTTCAGATCAAAATGTGAGTCAGGATATTATGTTTGCGTATGTGTGTGTGTGTGTGTGTGTGTGTGTGTGTGTGTGTGTGTGTGTGTGTGTGTGTGTGTGTGTGTGTGTGTGTGTGTGTGTGTGTGTGCATGTCAAATCTGTTCAAACAGTCACAGCGTTGGGACCATTCTTAACAGGGACAAACTGCACATCCCCATAATGTAAATCATTACATTTTAGGGTCAGGATTTAGTTCAAGGTTATGTTTTAGGATAAGGTTAAGGTTATGATAAGAGTTAAGATTAGGCTGGTAGTGGTTATGGTAAGTCTACTGAATGTAGGTCAATGTAATGTTCTCAAAAGGCATGAAAACATGACTGTGTGTGCGTGTGTGCGTGTGTGTATTTCTGCTGATGATAGCAGCAGCAGCTCAGACGTGACAAAGGGACCCGCAAACTCAGCAGGCTGATGTGAAGAGCCCACAGCGACCATATAGCGACTCTCAGTGCACACAGACATTCACAAAACCACAGTTTCTTCTATAACAGACAACATTGCATCACATACAGCCTCTCTCTGACACACACACACACACACACACACACACACACACACACACACACACACACACACACACACACACACACACACCATATGTAATACTAATTACAAAGAAATAAGCAAACACTTGATATCTGTTAGTAAAAAAACTATCACTAGGTAGCATTGGCTTTTTCCCAGCAGGGTTTTTGTTAACTCGAGAATTGAATATTAAAGTTTTGGTCAGCATATGAAAGAAAGCAACAATCACTTCCTGTCTTCCTTGCTCTGGGTCAAAGGCACCCATCAAAATAGATACAGTAAGAAAACTCCATCTCATTTATCCCTCAGCCACACAGAGAAGGACAACAGTAAATGCAGACTGCCTCCAGGGGGAAACATTTCCACGTACACCCGGTCAATCAGTGCAGAGCCATGTGTGAAATATTAACGTAGCTGAAAAAGACTTTCTTTCTTCCTGGACATAGATATCTGCATACACTCATTATTTAGGCCGGTCTTTGGCTTAACAGGGACTTTGTTGTTGCGGCTGGTGTTAACCGCAGGTACGGTGGGTTTGGCACTGTGTGTGATGGACATAGTGTGACTGAGATCTCCAGTGAGTCATGCAGAGACTTTACATGCATCAGTGAAAGAGAGACAGAAATATGATTAATACATCACACAGTTATTTCCATTCTGCTCTTTAGGGCCAAAATACCAACATAGGCCTATATGACTCTTTGTTTCCCACAGTACAACAGGTGTGCACCAACTTTAAATGTAAAGGCAATTAGAGCTGGATGTATCAATCTATATTTGGTGAACTATGAAAAACATTTACATTATTAGTAAATGTCTGCCATTTCACTACTGTGAGCTGTGCATGGCTTTCCTTGTGTTATTGTAAGCTGTGCAACCTCTGTATCAGTGTCCTGTGTTTGGGTCCACCTGTACAACACAGTCCAGCATTATTTTGTATTATTGTTTTAAGTACAGTAGTATTAACTTAGGCAAAATGTCTTGTTATTAGACTAATATTATAGTCACATTAAGTAACAGTGTGTAACATTAGAAATGCAATTTAATATTAATTAATATGTTTTCATTAGTGCAGAATCACCTAAAAATAAATAAGAATTGTTCTCTTCACGGCGCTGAATGCCATGTTTATATTGTAGCTCTGAACGGACTAACTGATAGCGTGCTTCCTATATTGGATGCCTGGAAGAACTCAGTTCAACAACTTCTCTCATTCTCTAAATTTATTTACTAAATGATCACAAGCAAAGTAGCAAGCGCTGCAATTGCAAAAGCAGTGAGTGGTACAGCCAACACGCAGGTTGGGCAAAGAACAACTGCCCCACCAACGGAAGTGGGGCCTTTCATACACAGTTTATCGTCACAGGTTCGTCTCACCTCGTCCTAACATCTGATTCGCTCTATCCTGTCAAGAGGAGGAGAATCCCGTGTTCTCATCTTTTCTCACAAGACTGGAACGTGCAACGACCAGTCTGCTTCCATAATGTCAATATACTAATAAACAGTTGTGGGTGTTGAAGTGCGCAGGCGTGTGACTAACTTCCCTTGAGAACTGGACATTTCATAGACACAACAGCTGCATAGCTGTGTTATACTGACCTCGCTAATCTGAACTTTAATAGACATGAAGAGTAATGCAATGAAGAATATCTACAGAATATAAGGATTTATATTATCACTAACCCAACAAGTGTTTTCACGTTTTTGTGTCAACCTTCTCCTGTTTTGGCGCACAGGAGACATTTCAGTTGGTTGCAATATACAACCTCACCGTTGGATGCCGCCAAATCCCCCACTGCACCTTTAAGATGGAAACAGGTAGTGGTACAGATAAGTACGCGTATTGAGACTATTTACCTGAGCTGAGGTAAAGTATCAATACGTTAATATACAAACACTACTTCAAAATAAAAATATTTTAGTGCATGTGAGCGTGCCCCACCGGCTAGCTCGTGGCCGGGACTCTGCACTGAGTCCACACAGCGGTCATCGTAGCCCCCACCCTCCGGTTTAAGAGTGGATACATGTGTGCTCTTTTGTTTCTGATGTTATTATAATGCAGGGGATATTGACACTTGTACATTGGCTTTGGCAACACCCCTGGAGCCATTATCAAAGTGTATCAACACTCAACTTTGCACCTTCTAAAGTCGTCTTTCCTGGAACTGAGCTGCTGAATGGACGATGCACGGAAAAGGCTGTTTGAGTCGGAGTTTACCATTATTTCCTACAAACTACTGTAAAAAGTCCTTATTCAAGTCGAATGGTAATATTTAACGCAGTTTCGTAGGGGCCTCAACAGAACGAGAACACACATTGCATACAATATAAGGCCAATTGTTTATCAGAGGGTTTGTCATCTGGATTGCGTGCGTTTGACGGTTGCTGCACAGATTGCGCGCAGAAGCACCAGGCGCTGAGACCTCCCTCCATCCTTGACAGCAACTGCCATCTGCTGCCGCTTCTTTTTCAGTTTCAACCCCAGCAGATTATTTCTCACCGACTATAGCTTCACTTGACACGGCTGAAATAGCGTCTCAGAAAGCATCTGCGCAGAAGAAGAAATCAGCCCGCTTTCCGCATATTGCGCTCAGCCAACGAGAGCCGCGGCCGCTTGCATGCGAACCGTCTGCGGAGACAGACTGCAGGCTCATATAAAACGAAGCGGATTTGAATTAAGCACCGGATAACGTACAGCGACTGTGCATCCTTCGGTGAAGGAGGGAGGGGGAGAGGGAGGCAACTGTTTTGTATCTTGGAAGCCCTGGGTTAGGAGAGGGGGAGGTGGAGCGGAGCATGAGCTATTCCTGTACCAGCATCGGCAGCAGCCAGGACCCATCCACCGCTAAGAAGCCTGCCGGTAATAATCCGGGCAGAGACACCGGAGCCACAGACAGCAGCAGCCCGAAGCAAACGGCGGCAATGAAAGTGAAGAAAGGCTGCAACTCGACCGACGTGGGGGTCCCGGTGACCACGGAGGAGGACCTGCTCGGCAGCACCGCGATCACTCCGGAGGATGTTCTGGGCTTGCAGAAGATCACAGAGAGTAAGTTCACTGTCGGTTATTGAGTGACACACAGAGGGACAACGGTGTTGAAATGTTCCAGCTCCTGCATGAGTCATGTACCACGTCATTACCGTGTCCCCTTGTTTATGTAATCTATTTAGGCCCTATTCAAGCACATGGTAATGCATCACTGAGCCCCCTCTCTGGTACACGTTAACCTGGCTGCAGATGCGCTTTGAAGCTCCTCTGCTGGCATCTCGGTTGCCCTGTGACCGGTCAGCGTTGCTGGAGGTTAAGTTTAGCACACGGTGGGTGAGTGGTGCTATAATACACCATGTGCAGTTTAAAGTACCTGTGATGGAGCGGTGAAAGACTCCTCAAATGCAGAGGTCAGTTAATTTGCTGAACATGCATGACTCACATTGTATCCTCTTAATTAAACAAGGGGATTTTATCTGACTAGAAGGATGCACAATGAGAATGGGGTGACTGAGGAGGCATCCTTCAAAGCAGCATGCATGCTTCCTTTGCATTAGTTCACATTTAGTTCACTAAAGTCTCTGTACTGAACATGCAGAAGTTTTCACCTGAGAATTAAAACACCCAGGTGTCAGGTCTGCGTGTGTTTTGTAATCAACTTTTTATTTTTAACAAATATGTAGAATATGGGATATCTAAAAAAAAACGTGTCCAACTCTGTGGAGCTGGTGTTGAAATGTTCTAGCTGGAGTTTGCAGTGTAGTTCTGCAGACATGTTGCTTGGGATTAAACATGTACTTTATCAAAAAGGTAGTTTTAGTAGTAAATTAAGATTTTACTTAATAGTATTACGGTCCATTACTTATACGTACAAGTAGCAATACCACAACACTCCATTACAGTAAAAATCCAAGTTAAAGAACAAAAGTATTATTATTATCAGCACTAAGGACCCTTATCTATATGATTGCATATCACAGGATCTGCATGTGTGTTGTAAAATCTGAAAAGTAGCAACTATCAAAGTAAAGTTTAGGCTCAGTGAATACAGTCTTTATACACAAGGAGAGCATCTCATTCAATGATAAACAAACCAATTTTATATATATTTTAATTTCCATGATGAACAACTTTTTTTATTTCTGATGTCACACCTTTACATCTTAAACAAGCCTCTTAGAAAACCGGAGCGATGGCAGCCAAGGATGTGCACAACAACAGCGACATGCATAATCAACTCAGGTCTTAAACCATAGTTAGCTAATAGGTGGCCAGCAGGGCATTTGACTATTTAAAGACCAGTATAATACCTTACACAACACGTTACATTGGCCGTTACAGACTGAGTGTGATAATATGCAAATAGATTTTCTTCGAGCTATTTTAAAGGGCATTTAAAGTCACTTTGTACTGATGGTCATGTAGTAGCTTCACATGTGACAGTAAGATAAACAATACAACTAGTGCACGTCTCTCTATAAACTTTTACAGTGAAGATAACTAACTCAATTCACATTTGTCATGTCATTTTTTTAAATGTTGGGACGAGGAATGAGACCTCTTTGGCTCAGCTTGTTCCTTGCTGACCGCCACCGTAAAGTTTCTTAAATGTCCTTTAACTGCAGATGTGTTTTTGATCCATGTGTCTCACACAGAGTTTCGTCTTTGTGTTTTTATCTGTCTGTCGTTGTGTTTTTATCCGTCTCTTTGGTGATTTACATGAGTGAGTCTGTGTGTGGGATCGGTGTCCAGCTGCACATCGACGGCAACATCGCAATGATTCTGTCTCCCACGCTGAACTTATTATGGTCTTGGAAACTCTCACTTTTCTATCTCGCAGCATCATCGCTGGAGGCAATAAGGAGGCATGTGTGAATCACCACAGCAACGTGAATACACGCTTGAATCACTACGGCAACATGAAGCATCTGTCCGTGGTTGCAGCCCACTGGAGCGTGCGTTTCTGTTCTCCTGCACATTTCCTCCTCTACGCTCCTCCTCTTCTTTCTTCTCCTCTGCTTCGCTGTTTAACATAGTCGTGCTGTCACTTGATGGATTGTGTAGACAAAACACACACACTCACGCTTGCTTGTGGCGGTTAAACGAAGCAAGAAACAGCCTGCAGAAAGCCACCTCGTCTGTCTCGTTTTTTTGGCTGAAATTGATTCCTTCCCAAAAGTGGCATGACACACAATTGACAACTCAACAGAGCTCAGTTATACTTGACAACAGTTGTGAGTCCAAAACTTTGTTGTTTGGAGCATAGATGTCTCACAGGAGGGGACATTTCACTTTGTGTCAGATACATTCTCAGAAAAGACTTTCAAACAGCATAAAGTTTCCACTAATCATTTTCTGCTCCATCCGTCTGGTAATCAAAGCAAGCTGCTGAGATTGATTAAGATTTGCATAGAAGTAACCGGCTTTCTGCTCAGTTGACTGAACTGATCCAAACGTATGTTCTTAACTGAATCTTAATCTGCCGCGTCAGTGGAGCGATCACAAATTTTGAGCTGCAAGAAAGACTCCCCTGCAGACATTTGTTTCTTTTAGGGAAGTGACTAATAATTATTTTCAGTATTATTATTTTTTATTTTATTAATCAATTGTTTTTTTGAAGCTGAAACAATCTATTGATTCAGTTAATTTTATAGATGAAAGATTAATTATATTGTGAGCAAAACATATGAGTTCATATGAGTTCTCTGATTCCAGCTTTTTTTGTGGGAATTTGATGGTTCTTAAAAGAAACTCATGGATCATTGAAATTGAATATATTTGGATATTTTGGTTGAACAACACACGTCTCATGAACGAAACAATTTCTAAAAATGAATGATTTGCAAAGGTATTGTTAGTTTTCTTTATAAAATGCCCTCCGCAATTTCCCAGAGCTCACAGTAATGTTTTCTAATTGTTTTCTTAAACATTTCTTCAATTTACATTATAAATCAGAGAAAAGCTGCAATTCCTCACATTTTGGAAGATGGAACCAGCAAATGTATGGAATTGTAGCTTGATAAATAACTTGACCTACGAAATAATGCACTATAAATTGTATTTAACCAAGTAGTCAATTCCTATGTGATCCACGTAATCTTGGACCAGTCGTGTCAGGAGCTGGCAACTCAGTAAAAAGTTAAATAAAATCAACTCCAACAAAATTATACTTTAACTAACTTCATGAACATTGTAAAACTTAGTTAGTGAGATCAAATATACATAAAAAGCAGCCAAGAAAACATTTATGTCCTGACAAAATGTAGGCTAGCACTGATATAGCTGTGTTAAGCCAACGTCAGCGCTCAATGATATATTGGTGACTCTAATTATCCGTTTTTTAGATTAATATAGAAATATGAATGTGTGTATTTGTTGAACTGCAACCTATGTGTAGTTTTCACAGACTGCAATGCAAACAATTTGGTTTACTGACTGGATGAATATTAATTTTTTTCAGACTTCACACTTGCTTGCTTGTATTATTCATAAATATAAATATACTATCGCAGTGCACATGCACTTCTCTTCTGCGTTGTGTGTGTGTGTGTGTGTGTGTGTGTGCGTGCGCCTGCCTTCAACGAGAGGGCAGGAGACAATATGTGTGGTTTCCATGCCGACGAGACAGAGTGGCCTCGGTCCAATCAGGAGCTGGCTGTGATGTGTGTAGTGGAGAAGCCCTCACTGAGCTGAAGGAAGCTTATGTCTCATGTGGGATAACAAACCTGAGAGTGGTGGGTGTTAATTACTGTAATGAAACACTTGCACGTAATGGATTTCATGCAAGGACATTAACCTCAATCTTACTTTTTCCCGCGAGGCTTGCTGGTACGAGGGTTCAAAACTCTAACTGCTCAAACTTGTTGCAAATTGCTCTTTTAATTGTTGCCACCAGTTTGAGTAGATTTTATCGTGAGCATCTGTCAATCGATACTTGTGTGGGAAAGTTTAATTGACAACAAGACTAAGAGTCAACAGCCCCGCTAGCGCCTCTGTGAGGCTGCACTTCCACATGGCGGTGCTTTTAAATGCTAATGTTAGCATGCTAACATGCTCACATTGAGTGATCACAAAATATTTTAAATGCACTTCACCATTTTAAGATAGATCATTCTCAGTTTGTGCCCAATTTTGCTGGAAAGTAGATTAGTTTGAATATATTTTCACTCAAATTGATGCATCCGAATGTTGTTTCCTGCTTCCTTTGGTTTACAAAACAAAAAAATTAAAAGGAGAAACAAACTATGAGGTCTTATCAATTCAAATTGATGGAAAACTGAATTTATTATACTCAAAACCTGCATCTTATAAATAAAAAACTGTAATTAAAATGTGCATCCCACTTTCAAAAATAAAATGTCCAGTGAGACAGACTGAACTAGATTCCATTATCAGTGTCAGCTGTAATTTTCACACACACATGCACGTTGGATTTATAACATGCATGTTGCTTTAATATGGCTTCATATACCGGCAATCTTAAACCTTCATATTGAAAGGTTCCTAAGATCTGTTCTGTCCCAGCGTTATCTGGGTGAACTGCTAAAACAAGCTCAGAAGCGTTTATTTTGGCTGAATCTAGGTCATGTGTTACAGTGTGTGTTGAACTGTGGACCTGACGAGTTTAGCCAGTGAACTGCTGAGGTCTGCCACGTCGACAGTGACAGGACAGGACTCAGCCGAGAGACGACAGAAAGAAACACGACAGAAAACATACAAACATCCCTTTTCTGATATGTGGTACACAGTGCAGCAGCTTTTAGGGTTTTACCACAAAGTGGTAGCCGTATTGGCTTTGTCATTAATATATTTTGTTTAAGGTATGAACCATACTGGCTCTGTGCTGGCGGCAACAACAGTAATGCAGTTAAACACTTGTTGAGCAGCTACTTTGTCAGATATCTTAACTTTTTTTATTACCACACTTTATACCATTCGTTAAAAGAGACGTATCATTGTGTTTGTTTTCACCACAAAAAGATCCACAGAAAACATTTTACGACACCCACTTGACATGACATGCTCATATAAGATGTCAAAGTGAAGGCTGTAAAATATTGGAAATGAAGGTCGATACATTCGTCTTGTGATAAGATCACATAACATCTGAAGAAGAAAAAAACGGCTGATGTTGAATTTTGAAGAAGTGGTTTGCTGACGAGCTTCCTGTTTTCCAGCACAGTTCAGAGTTACTGCAACACTTACAGCTTCGACTGTTTATCTTCTTAGTGTGTTTCCTATATTCAACGTCACTTCACTGAACACTTCACAAAGGTTGTCTTTTGGTTGGATAAGTCCTATAGAAACACACACACACAAGTACACACACTAACTGCTATCAATGCCCAGCCATAGATGTTGTACTGTATGTTATTTTTTAGAATGATGTGGCTGCTGTTTGTTTGTTGGTTTCATGTGTGTTTGTGTGGAGGCTGTGAGAATCTTCAGGTGTTGTACGGCGGTGTATTCAGCGCCGTACTCAGAGCTGATGTGTTCAGAAGAGCCAACCTCAGCGTTCAGACTGACAGAGGAGCAAAGGCATCAGAGCGTCTCAACGAATCAGGTCAGCTCTGTCAGGAAGGAACACGCTTTAAACGGAGTCGGCGACACACTGTGACATCGGGTTATGTTTCTCTGCTCCGCCATGAACACGAAACATGATAAATACCATGCAGGGAGCATTGCAAATAATCATCCAGTCCCGGGGGAATTCATGTAGAAATAAACACTTTCTTCCTTAAAAGTGCTGACCTACTTATTATCTCATTTACATTGCACATTTAGTAACACTGGTGAACTACAACTAGCAGACAATTCAAGCAAGGTGCACATTATTGAGTGGTTTACCGCCAATGTCAGTGTGTTCTTACACACGTCCTGACCTACCAAACTAAAAGACATCGTGACAAAATGAACGATGAACTATTGAGTTGGGAGCTGATGGTAACATCTCACATATCACGTTATGTTTTTTAGTGGGAAGCTGTCAATGTGTCATTGAGAACAGCTGTTGGGTTGATTGGACAGTCGGAGCTCCTATCGGTAGTGAATGAATGTTCCCTAGTGTACCGATAGACATCCATGTCTCCACTGTTGTTGTTCTTCGTCTTTGAGCAGACGGATGTGGTCAGCAGACACAGATGGGGTCAGCATACACAGCAGACATTGTGTGTTTGTGTGACAACTGCAGATTTCTTAACTTGTAATTACACATTCATTGATTCAGACCTGCACTGCTCCCCTCTCTGAAACAACGTTATCCCAAATGTATTTATTTTCTACCTGTGAGCTTTGTGAATGTCGTAGTGAGGCGAGGGAGAGAGGGATCCTCAGTGGAAAGGATGGAGAGATGTTGAAATTACACACATGCCGGCCTGCGGTGCCATCGGATCAAGCAGGAAGCAGGAAGTGTCTGCTCTGCTGGGGAATGCTAATAAGCAGAGACATTGCCCGGTGAGGGCAGGAAGGATTAGAAGAATAAAAATAACTGTGTGTGTGTGTGTGTGTGTGTGTGTGTGTGTGTGTGTGTGTGTGTGTGTGTGTGTGTGTGTGTGTGTGTGTGTGTGTGTGTGTGCCTGTATAGTCCCATTTGTGAGGAAATGGCTCCTCTAAGACAGTTTTGCATTAAGATTCACGTCAGTTATTTTCAGAAGAAATTTTAGTGATCTAATATCTTTAATAATAAAGAAAACAAGCATATTTGATAGCTATCAAATTAGTTTGTTTTTTTACCATAATAGGAAAATAACTTAAAATTCTGGCATTTGTGCCACTAATACATCCTTTGTATTAGTGGCTAATCTGTAATTCTTTCTCTCTCTTTTCTTATCTTTTTCAGATTATCTTTGCAGCCCGGACGAGAACATTTACAACATTGACTTCACCAGGTTCAGGATCAGAGACATGGAATCTGCCACGGTGCTGTTTGAAATCACCAAACCTCCATCCACAGGCGAGTCACTGAGGGATTTCTTTCACCTAACCTTCATTTATCATGAAAATACTTCAGTACTGCAGTAAATCAACATTATAAAGCAGCATCATGTAGGCTGTATAAAACTGGCACTTATTCTAGTTTTCTGGGTTGTTTAATGTATTTTGTAAGGCAATAAAATGTCCATAACTAAAATTATTTAATTAAATTCTGTTTCTGTTCCCCGCTAGACAAAGCAGGGGAGAAGAGGGACGTTGACCCAAACGCCGGCCGATTTGTCCGTTACCAGTTCACCCCCGCTTTTCTACGACTGCGGCAAGTTGGAGCCACGTAAGTGAGAACGTGTGTGAATCTTTATTTAAAAGGTCTGTGATGCTCTGCCCCGCTCACCTTTTTCTGTCTGTCTTTGTCCCTGCAGTGTTGAGTTCACAGTTGGAGACATGCCGATAGAAAACTTCAGGATGATTGAGAGACATTATTTCAGAGAGAAGTTACTCAAGAGTTTTGACTTTGAGTTTGGCTTCTGCATGCCCAGCAGCAAAAACACCTGTGAACATATCTATGAATTTCCACCACTGTCTGAAGACATCAGTAAGTACATTTGTTTTGCTTTAAAATATATACTCAATGAACAAAACAGTTGTTGAAAAGCTTTCTTACTTTGGAACGCTATAGCAGTTCGGCCAAATAGTTTTCTTTTCCTCTCAGATGTTTTCATTTGAATGATTTTTAGAAACCTAAGGATGTACAAGTATATTTCACAAGCAACAAGACTGGTCTTGGAGTGCTCTGTGAGGCCGTACTTAGTGGCAGTGGTGCAACGAGCTAAATGCTATCATCAGCAGGCTAACAATAACTGATAGCTTGCCGATGATAAGCAGGTATACTATTTACCATGGTCACTTTTTCAATGTCTTGTGTTAGCATGCTAACGTTTACTAATTACCACCAATGCAAAGTGTTTTGCATGTATTAGGGCATGAACCAGAGAGTACTAGACAAAGGGACACTTTGACCTGATGCTAGCGCTAAATGAAACGTTGCGTGATCAAGACCATTATTAAAATGAATCCTGAGGGGGACATGCAAGTCTGTACCCAATTTCAAGACAATAAATCCCAAAGTTGTTGAGACATTTCACTCAAAACCACAAATGACAACCTCATGGTGATGCTAGAGGGAAAGTCAGGGGATCACCAAGATCAGTAGGATTCATTGTCTGGGGATATTTCAGGCTGGACCAAAGTGGAGGACCGACTGTAGAGCTGCCATCCCTATAGAGCTGTGCTGCTAGTATAGCTAAAAAAATGTTTAGTTATTCTTTCTAATGCCTTTACTCATCTTGGGACCCCCTCCAAAGTATATTGGACCCCTTGGTTGTGAACCGGTGCGTTAACAGCAGTGATGTTTTTGTGTCTGCCCTCAGTCAGAGAGATGGTGCTGCACCCGTATGAGACGCAGTCCGACAGCTTCTACTTTGTGGACAATAAGCTGGTGATGCACAACAAGGCGGACTACTCGTACAACGGCGGGACGTAGAGACGGCTCGCTGACACGAGGGACAGGTGGATGTACGGACTGACCTGGGGGACGATCAGAGCACACTGGTGGGATTAACATCCTGTCAATCCAGTGGTCTCTCTCTCTCTTTATCTCTCTCTTTCTGTATCTTTTTCTCCCGCTGAGAGAACGCCATCCAGAAAACGGCCACACAGATGTGTCAGTTGCAAACTGTTTGTGTGTTTGTGTGTATGTGTGTTGGCATGTATAAGTTTGGCAAAGCTTAAAATCTACAAACACACACACAGTTCACAGCACGGCGTGGGGTCGCTGTAACAGAGGGTTTTTGTAACACGATAAACCAGCAAGTGAGCAACTTTTTAGGGAATATCCGATGGTTTTTCGCTCTCTAGCCACGTCGTGTGAAAACTCTGTATCTTCAAATATTGATAGATTATTTTTTTTTATGTACGTCAGGGTTGTTTTGAGGACTTCAGTTCTTCTTCTCAGTTTCAGTGAGTGAGCTCTTTGGAGTGTGTTTGTTTGTGTGCTTGTTTACTTTGTATGACTGTCTGTTTGTGTCTGTCATTGTGAAGCATGATTAATGGTCTGGTAAGAATATAATAACTTAAATGTCAATAATGTGGTCATTTGGTTTCTAAAGGTAAAATAGATTTTTGAAGCCTGTTAGTTCATCAGACCTGTTTCCTTTGTTCTTAATTTATTTCTCGAGTTGTGTGATGTGTATTATCCGTAGGGCGTATGTGTTTATTGTCTTTGCTCAAAGCACAACATATCTACAGAGCCAACAAAGGGGAAACTTTTAAAGATGAGCTAATCTGAAATGACTATAAATGTACTTTGTTATGTGTGTACTAGTTGTACTTTTCAAGCCTCATGTTGCTTTGTTTAGGTCATAAGGAAGTTGTTAAAACTTGTGTTAGGTTGCCTATCCGAGTGGAAGAAACACTTCATAAGAGAAGAACAATTTGCATTTTTAAATGTTGATATGTTTCAATCAGATTTATGTTGCACAAAGGAAAAAGATGAGGGGAATGTAGCAGAAATCATCCTAAAATCTCATATATATTTGTTTGTTTGCAATCTAAAGTCTGTTTCTACATCAGTCTGTCCATTTGTTGTTTCTCAAATTTCTGCCTCTTGTACATTTCTGTCGCCTCCTTTTTTTTTAGGCACAGTCCAGTAAGTTAGGACCTGAGTGTGTTGATCTCTTGTTACTTGAGGGAATCTATCACACAGAGAATCAGTGTTTCGGGAAGCCTCTAAATGAATACTCAAAAAGTGTCCAAGTCGTTCTTTTATTTCTGCCTATCTGCATATTCTCTTTGATTTGAAGCATTCAAAAGTACATTTTTAGTTCCTGTGTGTTTAGTGATTCTGCAGTAAGTCAGCTCTGAAAGGAGGTGCAGCCAGTTTCGAGAAACTTGCGTCAATGCACCTGTTGTGTCTTCAGATCAACACAAGAAAAGGGTGGAAATGGATTCAGATTGTCATTGGGTCAAAGGGATTACAATCTGGGTGACGTGGTTTTAGTCTGCAAATTGCTGATTGTCAGTTAAAGGGAATTCAGTGAGGGGAAAAACATTGACAAGATTTGATCTGAGGTAAAACTGACTTGAATGTTATGTCAAAAAATTAACAGATAAGATTTATTTTTGACTGATTGTGACTCATGTACAGATTATTTTGAACTGATGTTGAGTTCTTGACCAATCAAATGTCGGTATGACTGAACAAAAGTAAAAAGTAAATAAAGATTTACGGGACTTTTTTTAAATATCACAGTGTCTTGTCTGTTAATATTTTATGGGAATGAGAGATATCTCACATTTTGTTTACATTATATATTTTTCAGAATATAAAAAGCTCTGGTACATAAATGTGGAAATAAAACACTGCTGGGTTGTTGCCTCTCTCCTCTACATTTTCAGTTTATTGCATTTACCTGGAATAACCACAGTAGATACCGACCTTACAACCATATCCTGTCGGCAGTTTCTTATCTCAAAGTTGTCCTTCAACCAGCCTTTTCATCTGTACTGATGCTCCCCGATGTTAGTAACAACTTCCTGCTATTGATATGTGCACTTTCTATGTTTGAACTTCCTCGATGCTAAAGGATGTTTTTCAGCGTCTCCTGCACTTTAAGGACATGTGGCCCTTACAACTGGAGTTTATCTGTTAAAGGAATAGTTCAACATTTCAGGAAATACACTTTCCTACTGAGATAAGAAGATTGATTCCACATGTTTGTTCACGTTTGTCCCTTCAGTGTGAAGCTGGAGTGAGGAGATGGTTAAAAATTAGCCTCGCAGCACCTCACATGACAACAGGGCTAGGTTAGCTTGTCCCCTGGTTTCCAGTTGTTATACTAGCTGTAGTTTCACATTTACTGTACAATTGTGAATGCAATACAATTATTCTCTCTGCACGAAAAGAAATGTGTATTTCCAAAAATGGCAAACTATTCCTTTAATAGCTTTCACTCTGATTAATCTAGGCAGCGTATTTATAAATTTAAGATTATAATACATCTTGAAGGAAAAATAATCCTAAAAAGTTAAGAAATGTAAAGTAAATTCTTGTTCATAAAACATAAAATTTGTTCATACAAATAAAATGTGCAACAATGAAACAAAGACTTTCAAAACAAAAGACCACAGTAATAAGTTAAATCGACTCGTGCAATTAATTCAGTTTCAGCTCATTTCCACATTGTAAACACAACAGCACTTGGAATAATCACAATTTAAATAATCACACACACACACAGTGTACAGCATCTATGAGTGATAAATAGATAAAAAAGATGACGTCACATTCAGGGAAATGTGTACAAGGAAGTGACCTCAGTTGTTTTACTAGTGAACACTACATTATTGTTTGTTCTGTCGATGGACTGACACAAGGAAGTACTAAACACATGTAGGGGAGAGTCCGTCTCAAATTATAGAGCTGAGATCATTATAGAGTCTATCAACTCTAGCTTATCAGTTGCTGTTGTTGTTTTTTTATCAAGGTCTCATATTATATACTGACTTGATCTAAATAGGTTATAATAGGATATTGTAGATTGTTTTATGGAGTCCCTTAAGATTAAAAGTTTTCAAGGGCTTTGAAAAACAATTCTGTGTCATTCCTGTTCTCCATTTCTCTCTTTCCGTCCTCCTCATGGTTTGCTGTTTGTAACGTTGACCCAATGAGGTATGGTGTCCAAGTCAAATATGGCCTTTCCCCAGGTGTTGATGCCTAAATTAACTGTCAGAATCCCAATGATATTCAGCACAAAGCCAGTTTTCACCTGAAGGAGCAGACAGTGACATTCTGATCAGTATACAGTTTGAGTAGAGATCCAAAAACAGGGTATGTACAGTTCTTTAAAAGTCTTAAAAGCAATTAGTTTAGAGTCCTTAAAGGGAGATGTTACACACCTTAAACTAAAGTCAAAGACTCAAAACATTTTTAAGAACCTACGTCTCTGCTGCATCAATATTTCTCTACAGTCTTTGTAAAGTACACTTTTCCTCCCTCCTTCCTCCACAAATAATATCTTCTTTTAAATTAGGTCCTCTACACCTTTCTCACATGCATGAGTCTTGTAACATATTGTGTTATGTGAGTATGAGTCTCACCATGTCCATGACTTTGAGTTTTCCAAAAGAAAAGGCGATGGCGTTGGGCGGTGTGGCGACAGGCAGCATGAAGGCCAGAGAGGCAGCAATGGTGCAGGGAATCATCACGTACAGCGGGTGTATCTTAATAGCTAGGGCCTATCAGAGAAACAGCACAGTTAAATACATGAAGAGGCTGTGTGTCCACACCTGTGTGTATGTGTGCTTACCATTGAGGCCAGGATAGGCAGGAACAGGGTGGTGGTGGCTGTGTTGCTGGAGCACTCGGTGAACGTTGCCACCAGCATGCAGAGCAGCAACGAGATGGCGTAGGGGGGAATCTGCTGCAGGGGGGCCAAGCTATCTCCCAGCCACTTGGACAGACCGGACTCCTGTTGACAAAAGTTTTGAGCAGAAATTACGTGAAACACAGGAGGTACAGGAACTCCTCGCATTTGAAAAGCAGTAACCAGAACCATTTTTACAAAATTAGCATTCAGCTGTGGATTAGTCAACAAATCCTTTCTGCACAATACAAAAGGAACATGAAGTCTCAAAGGGAGAGTTGGGATGTTTTGAAGTTGGGTTGTATGAAGTACTTATCCAGAGTCAGTGTGTTATCTACAGTAGCTGACAGTCCCCAGTTTGGAGAAGCAGACATGAGTACCAGCATGGGAGCAAAGACATGCACTGTTGTAGACAGGGGCAGCAGTAAAACATATTTTAGACACCTAGAAGAAAGGCCCTCTATAAATCTATATCAGTTTAAGTGTATGTGATATTTAGAAAATGTCCACTGCTTTAGGTTGCCATCAGACAGCCTTTACCTCTAGTGAACTGAAGCTGTTTGTTTGTTTTGTTGTGTCTCTTTAGGTGTTTTAAAGGGTTAGTTAAGATTCACCAAAGTTCCACAAACAAACTAACTAACCGATCGAGGCAGCGGCCGACCAGCAACTTCCATGATCTGTTTCACTGTTTCTGTCAATAGTCTGGTTGGCTTTGAAGAGATCATAGATGGATATAATGTTTCAGTTTTCCGTCGGAGAGAGCTGTCTAACAGCGAGGTAAAGCACCGAAATGATTACAAATAAAGCGTACACCTAAATACCTTTCTTTCTTTTTGACAGCAGTACATTGCTTTGCTTCCGTGCTGGTACTCCTGTCAGTTTTTCCAAACTAGTTGCATGCTGATCGCCATTTACTGTAGATAATACACTGACTACGGATCACCTTACACAACCCCGCTTCAAATAATCCGTGCTATACCTCTCTGGGTGTTTACCTCACTGCCAGCAGCCAGAGCGAAGCCTCCTCCCAGCAGCAGGATGATGTGCCAGGGCATCCGCTCGTGGACCACCTGCCAGTTCAGCAGAGTGGAGGGAGCATTCACCATCTTACCTGTGAGACCCACATGACGTGTGAACATGAAAACGTAATTAGTTTTAAAGAGCAGTGTCATATCCGCTTGGTAATCATCATCCAGTGTTATAATGAGCTGAAATCTAGGTCACAAGAACATCATGAAGGCATTGTATGATTAGGGATTAGTGGATTTGACATTTCACCTTTGTCATTGTTGCCGTAGCCTCCACACTTGGGCATCTGGGACGGGATGATGAAGAACAGCATCGACATTAAGATAGCGACGGTTCCATCGGTCACAAACCTAAGGGACAACATTATTCCACATATTTTTGTTTGGTTGTGTTGCTGCCATGTTTCCTGCTCGGTTTCACTGGTGTTATAGTGCAAACTATGGAACTAAGAACAGACATGTGTAAATGATGTACTAGGTAGGTTTACATCTTAATGCCATTTGTGTTGAAGACATCAAGGGTTTATGAGTTTCTGTATACTTTAAAGAAAGAATAGAGGACAAGAGTAAAAGGAAAGAGAGAAGTTTAAAGGATACATCTGAAAATATTCTACATGTTTCTAATTGTCAACAAGTCCGATGAAAAGACCAAAACCAACAATGCAGAACAGTCCAGCCCAGACCAACCCCGCCTGTCTGTGGCGCTCAGCCCCACAGCCATTTGTTCTCTTTACAAAAGAGTCACAAACATTTAGTTTCATCTTTTTAAAAAAGTGAATCACTTCATTAATCATCTGCGTGTTGTAGTTTTTAGTCAACTTAACTCAAATAGGAATAAATCATGTATTTTGTTGGGGACTATTTTCTGCTGCAGATTTGTTCTTGTGAATATTTTGCAGTAAATTGTACGTAGGATTGACTACAGAGCCCATGTCCGTTGTAACTGAGGAGCATGTGACCAAGTGCAACCGTGATATGTTTTTAATAGTTTTCAGACAGTAATGGAGGTGTATGGCACAGAGGAATAATGTATATCAGACAGTGGTGGCACAGACAATATAGAGGGATCCGTTCATTTGTTTTAGTCTTTTCTTGGGATTTGTTGACAATATGAAAAATATAGAATATCACACGTACTGTTTAAAGTCATGAACAAAAACAAAGCGAAAGACTCACGGCCCCCCCTTATTGAAGAGCACTGTAGCCCAGCCGTCCATGAAGCCCGGCTCCCTGGTGAACCACAGCACTATCAGCAGGACAAAGATGGTGAGCACTGCCCACTCCGCAAACGGCATGCGCCCCAGCTTTTTGTACTCCTGCTTCATCACCGTGTATGCCTCCTTATCTCTGTCGCTTTTGTGGCCGCAGCCAAATGACTGCTTCATGCTGAGGAGAAAAGTACAAAGTGCAAATATGCCGCAGATTGGAAATCAACGAAATGTTTGAGGATTTGAGTCAGGTTGAACCATATTCAAAATAAAAAATCCCAGTGGTACTGCCTGAAGATATAAGCTGTCTTGAAATCAAGTGGATGGATTTATCCCTGAGAATATCTTGAGATCTGTTGCTGCATCTGTTGCTGCACCATAAAACTCATCCAAGCTGTAGCGTCAGCACAATGATAACATGTGTGACATAAGTAAAGCTGGTAAACTTCACAGCAAACCCATCACAGATCACTGGCGGCCTGTGTAACTGCAATTAGTATCATAACAGACCTTTTTCCCAGCAGATGTTTCATGTTCTGACAGGTGTTACTAATAACATTAATGATGGCTCTGTTCTATCTAAGACCGTGACAATGAGCCAGCATGAATAATACCAGGAACCTGAAACTGAAGCATGGAAATGGAATTAGTTTTCTTCATAAGACACAGGAAATATAGTCCATGTCTGTCATTCCACTTTCTTTACTTAAATAAATAGTTTGACGTTCAGAGATGTGTCAAACTTTGCTAGATGGGATCAGCTGCAAGGCAACAAAGTTACTGGTCCCATACAAAAAAAATATCTGGTACAAATAAGATACACAAAAATAATAAGTGCGCTTTAGGTGCTAGTCGGTTGATGTTGTTATCTTCGGCTGTTTCCCCCTGTTTCTATTCTTTTTACTAAGTTAGGCCAAAAGGGTTAAAAGCAGGTGATTGCACTGTGTGCAATGTGCTGATTGGGTACTCCGCAAACCTTGAACTGTGAACAGTTTTAGTACTTTTCTTTTAGAATTAAATACCACATTATGTTTTGATTTGAGGTTTAACATTTGAGCATACTGACTGTAAAAGGCGGAAGTTGTCTTACTTGAAGCCTAGGAACATAAACTGAAGCCAGAGAAAGGCCAACACCAGCATGAGCACCGCGTTGGGAAAAGCGAAGCCAAACCAGCTGGCAAAGTTGATGACATCATTGTTCCCAGGGAAGAGCCTTTGACACAAGAGGAGAAAGACGGAGCAATGAGAGGAGGGCACGAACAGCTGGAATACTATTCCCCTGTGTTTGTTCATGCCTTACTTGTCGATTTGACCCTTAAGGATGATGTTAGGGGTCGTGCCGGTGAGCGTGGCCGTGCCTCCGATGCTGGCAGCGTAACACACACTCAGACTCATCCCTTTCGTCAGCAGCTGGTACTTTACCTCCATCGCTTTTCTCTTGGACTCCAGCAGTGAATCTGGCCTCCGCTCATGTTCATCTGAAGCCCAAGGTATTCAGTAAGTTAACATTTTCGGAAAGGTTATTGTCATCTATAGCAGACATTGTTACTTACACTCTCCATCCTCTAGCTGAACCTTGGTGTCTGGCTGTTTCTCGTCCATCTTTTCCTCTTTAGTTTGACTGATCTCCATCTCAAACGCGTGGTTGTCCTCGGCTGCAGCCTGGAAATCTCGCTCGTCCGCCCGAGCCTCTGTGGCCTTCAGCTGCTGCAGCACGGCCTGGGCTATGGGCAGCATCATGGCTACGGTGGCCGAGTTGCTGATCCACATGGACAGGAAGGACGAGACGATCATGAAGCCCAACATTAACCTGTGTGAGAGGGTGGTGACAGGGAGTGAATACGAGGACATGGATCACGAGCAGAACAGTTGTGGCAGTGGTGCTAAATTCTGCTCGTCTTGTCAAATGGATGAAGCTGAGGTCTTTGATTTATTTTTGTATATATGCATCTGTCATCCGCAGAGACACATGATATCATAAGAAGTGCAGAATGGATGATTTGTGTAATCAACACTTCGGAAATTGGAAAATATGAACAAGTAAAGACTATAAAGATCCTTGGAGGCACTGTTGACCCTCTGGTTACATCTTTATTTTCGCTGTCTGCTGTACAGGTGAGCTGTTTTCTTACAGGGCCGGACGAACGCCAACCAGCAGCAAAACTTGGAGAGCGATGCGCTTATGAAGGCTCCAGTACTCCACTGCGATGGCCACCAACAAGCCACCAATGAACAGCATGTTAGAGTCTTTCAGGTACTCAATACTGACCTGAAACACATTACACAGACACTAACTTCAGCAGAAGAATCAAAAATCCAAACATATGAAAAACAAACAGAGCATGTCTTTGAACTAATGCAGTGACCTGTGCAGCCAGATACATAATGTATCATCCACTTTGTTTTATGAGCAATACAAGTAAAACACAGTAGATTTTACTGTGTCTATACAATATGAGAGGAATGTGAGGAAGACTGCATAGCAAGTCAGATGCATTTAACTTAGGTTGGTCTCTTCCCTTTTCTTATTTTTTGTTCACATGAGATATGGTATC
This sequence comes from Myoxocephalus aenaeus, assembly GCA_038501785.1. Taxonomy (NCBI): domain Eukaryota; kingdom Metazoa; phylum Chordata; class Actinopteri; order Perciformes; family Cottidae; genus Myoxocephalus; species Myoxocephalus aenaeus. The sequence continues at coordinate 1,069,781 of JBAMJR010000195.1, forward strand.
CCATTATACAACTTTGCTCCATGTGCTGTCAAGGATGACAGAAGAACAAAACCTGAGAACCAAACCAAAATATCAGAGAACCTTCTTGTGAGAAGCCGTGGTATTACTACAAGTATTGGTAAAGTACATATACGCTGCTGCATAATGAAGCACAGAAACGTAGCCTAAATGAGTACTGTACTTCTCCAGCCTTCATGATGCCCATCATGGGGAAGAGGATGACTGGCAGCAGGGCAGTCACAGCCAGAGGCATACACTCTGTACACCAGTACAGAGCCATGAGGATGATAACGTAACCACATCTGGCTTCCTGGAAACACACACACACACACACACACACACACACATTTGGCAGTGAAGAAAAAGTGACAAACATCACGTCATTAGTGGATTATGCCATTGTACTTCTGAAATACACTATATTCAATATGAGATAATCAAAGTAGAGATTTAGATGGCACAAACAAGACACGCACATAAACAGAGTGAGACACATTTTGTAGTGAAGTTCATACAGTTCGTCAGCTTTACCGTCCTTTGTCCTTTAAAGCAGTAAGACTTTACTCATGGAGATAACAGCAACCCTTGATGATAAAACAAACCGTTTGTTGTGCTCTTGTCTCACTAGATAACTGTTTATGAGTCCTCAGTTGATTCTCACTGTTTAAACTACCCGACACAAAAGTTTCCATTTCTCACGAGAGCTCAGCTCCAGAAATTGACACCTTAGCTGAGCTCAGCTCAGGCAAATTGACAAATTAATCAACAGGTTGTAGGCTACTCAAAGGATATTAAATCCTCAGGACAAATATTTGATGCGCATGTGGAACAACGTGTGCAGATTTGTTGCACTCATCAGGTGTTGATAACGTGGAAAATATAAGCCAAGCAAAATTAATGAGCATTTGTTTTTAGAAAAAAAGTGTCACAGAAGGAGCCAACATCTTTTTCAACAATCAAACGCACTACAACTGTTGTTTAAGACTCTTGTTTTTAACACCTGTCATGTTATTTCAGTCAAAACAAACACAGATAAAAACACTCAGTTAATGTAGTAAAGTTACCGCCATGCACACACACACTCACCGATGTTGGGATGATGACTGGCAGGGGAAGGAGTGCGAGCGGAGTGACTACGATGATGAGGTAGTTTCTGTGGTACCACAGCCACATCAGCCAACGAGGCATGATTCTCCTGGCAAAACTGACAAGAAGCCACCAGGAGGGGAACAATTATCCACAATGTAACTCAGAAGAGACAGCTGATCAAGACCAACAAAGACAGAATCTACCTACAACAGTAATGTTCAAGTGAAGCTAAGGAACACAGATGTGCTCCTCAGAGAACCACTGAGGAAATGAGACTAAAATGAATGGGGGAAAACCTTTATATCTCCAACTGAAAATCAAACATTAACTCAACACTAAAGAGATCACAATCCTTGTCAGAGAGGGAGATGCAGTTATTGGGAAAGAGAGGAAGGTATAGTAAAGGTAGAGAGAGGTGGGGGACTGACTGAAGGAAAAAGATAGCCAGACGATAGGTTTATCAACTGAAGGAAAGCCGTCTGTCAGGTGTAGCCAAAGGTCAGGTGCTGCACATGACCAGCTGGGCTGAAGGAAAGGGATAGCCCCTGTGCTTTCAGAGTCAGAGGACAGCAGTGATTTTATGTCTGACATAGCCTCGCTTCGCACAGAGCCTGGAAACAGCAAGCCTGGCACTGGAAACGGTAACAATAGCGCCACTAAAGATCACTTATTAACGCTTACATCCTGTTTGTTTCACATAAAGCCAGAGAGTCAAAATTACAATTTGCCCTTTTACGATGGGTTGTAAACAAGTGAAATAAAAAACACCTTGCAACAACTCCGGAACTTTCTTGCTTACATGTTTGCAAAAAAGCTAGTCAGTATCTCACAATGTCAAGATTATAGCAGTTGAATTAGTAGCCTACATTCAGCATGAAAACAAGTATATACAAGTCATATATATATATATATATATATATATATATATATATATATATATATATATATATATATATATAAGTTGTCATGTTTATGTTTATGTTCATGAATGCTGTTATGCTCATCTGACATATTTAATCATATTTAATTGATGTCGCTTTAAAGTGGCGGCTCCAGTCTCGGATGTCCAATTTGTTAAATGTATGTTGCTCGACTCAAGTCAATTTAAAGTAGCCTTGTTAGTTGGAGTGTGTAAACCAATAAAGAGCAACGTGAGAACAACTAGCCAAGTCTTAAACTATCAATAAACATATCAATTGTGTGTTTTATGAGCTTACACAACACACGGATCACTGAGATAATTTTGTTGTTTGATGACTTATTCTTCATTTGTGAGATAAGGCCAAGTAATAGCTTCAATTAAGTCATAAAACACATCGCCGAATACAGTCACCCGTATGAAATCCAATTAAGTGCATGTGTCATATCACAGAAAGCATAAATGTAGGGACTAAATTAAATGTGGAAGTTATCTGTTAGATATCAACATTATATTTACATAAATGTTATATTTATGCCTCACAAGTGATTTATCAAACAATGGGAGCTTGTTGCAGAAAAACGGATTTCCTCTTTAGCAACGGATTTCCTCCTCTAGCAGCGCTGCACAGCTCCTTCAGTCACCGGCTGATTCATCCCTGGTGTCTGAGGGAGAGGTACCGCAAGTCTTTTCTTCCCGCTGCGGTCAGGCTGCACAACCAGCTGAGCTCCCAGTAGACCACTCTGACAACTGAACACTTGAACTGAACTTGGTCACTTTATCATTCACCTGGTGCAATATTATTATTACGTATATTACGTGTATTTACGTGCAATACGTTTAAGTACTTTTCTATTCAGTCTGTATATTAATATTTCTCTACTGTTTTACTGCTCATTTATATTATTTATATTACTTGTTTCTATTGTATTATTCTTTTTATTCACTTGTGAGCAAGGCTGCTGTAATCCTGTAATTTCCCCACTGCGGGACTAATAAAGGATTATCTTATCTTATCGTATCTAATATATGCTTTTTCATGGCCTGTGACATATGGGTGAACTCTCCCCTTATCTGTATGTTCCTGGCCAAGCTACATAAACATCATTGTTGTCCTTATGGACATGGCAGAGACGAAACTATCTATGGGATAACTGGGGGAAGGTGCAAGACGTCATGAGGGATTCTGTTGATTGTGTATTTTATGTATTTAAGAGGTAACTCTCCGAGTGATCGGAGAGCAGACTTGGATATACAATTTGTTCATCACGTTGTGTCACTGACTGAATTTTTCTAACAGAGCTTTACTGATGTTCTCTTTGATACTGATAGCGTGTACTAATTATTGGATGCCTGGAAGAACTCAGTTCAACAACTTCTCTCGTTCTCTAAATTTATTTACTAAATGATCACAAGCGAAGTAGTAAGCGCTGCAATTGCAAAAGCAGTGAGTGGTACAGCCAACACGCAGGTTGGGCAAAGAACAACTGCCCCACGAACGGAAGTGGGGCCTTTCATACACAGTTTATCGTCACAGGTTCGTCTCGCCTCGTCCTAACATCTGATTCGCTCTATCCTGTCAAGAGGAGGAGAATCCCGTGTTCTCATCTTTTCACACAAGACTGGAACGTGCAACGACCAGTCTGCTTCCATAATGTCAATATACTGATAAACAGTTGTGGGTGTTGAAGTGCGCAGGCGTGTGACTAACTTCCCTTGAGAACTGGACATTTCATAGACACAACAGCTGCATAGCTGTGTTATACTGACCTCGCTAACCTGAACTTTATTAGACATGAAGAGTACTGCAGAATATAAGGATTTATATTATCAATACATAATTCACCACATGTGACATTCACACTGCACACACTGTTTTAGTGCAGATTGTTTTATAATGTAATGGTATATGAGGAGAAGCTTTGGCAATCATTCTGAAAGCCAGCCTCCTAGTCATCATGAGTGGGGCAGCTGACTCCTTCATTAACTGGATTTATATTCAACATTAACAAAGTTTATGCCAATTAAAAAAATGCATACTTAAATTGGTTTAAAAATGCTGAAAAGATCAACGTTATGGAGATAAGGTGCATATACAATCTTTGAATTCTCAGTCATTAGCTCACACAGAGCATGTGTTGTAGATGGTAATGATTAATTGTTCGTTAAAGTTGTAATCCTCAATCTTCTTCATGGAGTATTTAAACTGTTTCCTATCTCACTTAATGTTCCCTGTTAAAAGTTTAATCACATGCCATCATACATACTGGAACAATAAAGATCATTATTAGCTTAGATTCGCACCCATGTCACATATTAAATTCAGTTTTCTCCAAAGGTAATAATTTTAGCAAGCTTTCTAAAGTCTGAGGAAATAACCCTGACTATGTCATTGAGGTTATCTCGGCTTTAGATATCAAATATAAACATAATAGAATAGCAATAAAACAGAAAACCTGCATTATAAACTGGAGATGTGGGGTTTTAAAAAGTGCAGTTAGGGAGGGTGTGCAGTGTTACCACCTGGCTGGGAGGGCTGTCACAGCAGAAAGATGGTGTTGAGTTGCATTATGGGAAATGTAAGATCTATTGGGTTTATAATTTGACCCTAAGGATTACATTTCAGGATATTTTTGGGTCAAGACAATATAGATGTCAGCTTGCCAGGTGGGTTGTACTGACCAAAAACTGTTTTTAAACTCTGCTGGTTTGCTAAACAACATTTATTTACAAAATAAATGTTGTATGATTAAAAACTAATTTACTGGACTCTTATCTTCATTCTTGTTGGTGAATCTAATCTTAAACTCTCAACTCCTAATCGTCATAAAATCCGACCTGCTGCAGGTTTTTGCAGGGCTTGCGTCAGATGCTGAGGTTATAGGCTGTATAAACAATTTTGACTACACCAGATCACTCCTCAATAACTATCTGTACAATAATAATAATTAGAATAAGAATATAATAATTTCAACTCTGTGGATTAAAAGACTCTTTTACGGCAGCAAACCAAACATCGATATACTCACTAACTGACTGAGAGAGCAAAGTCCAGCTGCCCAATAATCTAATCCAACCCGTTTTCATTTCACTTGATGTGTGGTACAACTGGTACTGGGCCAGAAATGCTTCAATTGAGTGTAGAGGAAAATAAAATACCAACGCTCTTTTTCTCTTTTACTCTTTTACTCTTTGACTGAGTCTTTTAGTTTCTATGGAACAATCATGATATTTCAAATATTAACAGAATGAAAAGGAAGTAATATTATCACTTTAATCAGTTGGCCTGGTGGTGACTTCCTGATTTCGCGCTATTATTCTCTCCATGGTGCTGAATCAGATCATCAACTTCTGTGTGAATATCTCCTGTTAGTCAAATGAAAAAGAAAATGTATAATGATTTTTTTAAATACCTTAAATGAGTGTTGTTTTTACTCTTTTTAGTTATCAGGGTTTAATTTGGAGGAAGGCATTGTGTTTGCTTTAGGGTTGTTTTTTTACACCACAGATCAATAAGAGGAAAATGACTGCCCTGGTTACACAATGTTTGAGCTCAGATACTCGCTCCCTCATTCGAGCTGAAGTCACATATACAGTATATATCGACTTCATGAAACAAAAGCACACTTCTGTAGTGTCCAGTCTGGTTTGTAATTTTGCATTTACAATATCTTCCTTATAAAGGGCCATTCAAGCTAAATAGACCACCAATGCTAAATGTATTCTGAGTACCTGTCTTGTTTTTTTCATAAAATAAATTAATAATTAGCTGATGTTGGGTGTTAAATTTGCCACATAACTGGAAAGTCAATGGGTATATTCTGTAATCATAGTAATCATGTTCATGTTTTTGGACAGACAGGACAGAGATCAGCCGTCACAGTTTAATGATTATCACAGCTGAGTGTTGACCAATCAGGATGGCTGATGCCTGGGGGTCAACGGCTTCAAATATCTATTGATCATCTGCACACAATGCTGCGCCCTGAATTGGGGCACTCAAAACTCATCTGACTATAGTGCACTGATGTGAACAGGCTCACAGTTGTGTTCTAAATTAAAATTCCACATCTTTGGTTTGTTGTTCATAAGTGTCATATTTTGGGTGAGTAGAGATGAAGACAGCAGTGGCGCTGCTGGGCCTCGTCCTCCTGCTGGACATCACCTTTGCTGCAGAAGGTAAGTCTTCCAGATTGTCTTTTCTAATTTAACGCATGTCAAAGCTAAATTAAATGTTACACAGCCACACTCCATATTACAAAGTAAAAGAATGACCAGAGACTGTCATAGTAATATCTTTGTGGATACATTATATAAATATAAATTATTATCATTATATTAGTAAGTCATAAATATTGTAAAATGTATTACCATTACAGTAATTAATCACATATGTCCCCCTATATTTACCATGGTGTGTCTGATAAGAAAACAATATGAGGTTGTTTGCTTTACTTATTTGTAGTGAAAATGCAGCTTTTTATTGTCTGTTTAAAGGGATTTTTAAGACACTGTATTTTGCATTATGTGTTCATTCAGTATAGTGTTACTTGTACGTCTTTAAATGCAGCTGTGTGCGCTGTAGCTTCACAAAGACACACATAGATATATATATATATATATATATATATATATATATATTTGTTTTTAATAAACTACATATATTTGACAGCTGTAGGCTTACATGCTATTTACCTTTCAGATTAGAATTTACAATAAAGAGAAAATATGATAAATATTAAGGGGGCAGACACTAGACTCAAATACCTGGTATCTGTAAATAAAGTATAACCATCTCCTCCTCAAACTGTTACATCAGTAAAATGCTACTTACAATAACCACCACATTGATGAATTAGTTCAATATATAACAACATATTATAAATATATATTGTAAATTTCCCCGCTTCGGGACTAATAAAGGATTATTTTATTTTATCTTATCAGTCAAATGTAGAGTAGATGCTTGTAATGGAGTATTTTGCACTGCTACCAAAGTACTTTCACTGAAGTAAAGGACTTCCTCCGCCACTGTCTGTCCAAGTCTGCACTATGTCGATACATGTCATTTGAAACAAACAAACTGCATTTCCTCAGAGTCCTGTGTGGGTCGCTGTGGCTCCTTCAACCCGCAGACCAAATGCCAGTGTGACTCCATGTGTGTGTACTATGGGAGCTGCTGCAGGGACTTTGATACCACCTGCCCTAAAAAAAGTCTGTACAGCAGTAGAATACCATCTCACGGAATAAACTGTTTGCATTTCAATGAACAAAGTGTTTTGCTTTTGTAAATGAATATTTTGACAGAAACACCTTCATGTGACACAATGTGCATCTGTTCTGCCCTCAGCTGCTCGTGGCGATACCTTCGAGGAAACAGATGAAGTAACAGAAGCAACGACAACTTTCAACACAATCACAACTGCCTCTCCAACTCCCGTCCCCACACAAGGGACTGCTCCTTCTGCTGCTCCTGCTCCTTCTGCTCCTTCTGCTCCTTCTGCTGCTCCTGCTCCTTCTGCTCCTTCTGTAGAGCCTGACGCAGCGGCCTGCAGTGGTCGACCTTTTGATGCTTTTCTGCAGCTGAAGAATGGCTCGATTTATGCTTTTAGAGGTGAGCCATGATGTCCACAAGGGGTTCTGTCTTATAGTGTATGTTGTATTAAATCTGGACATCAGTACACTTGACTTGACAAACCTGTGCAGGCTGCACATTTTATTTGATCATTTTACATTTTCAGCGTTGGCGGTTTGTGGATTATCCTGGTTGAATGAATTGAATTGAGTCTCTTATGGCATATTACATATAAGCCTGCTTTAACTCCTAGGTGAATATTTCTTTGAGTTGGATGACAAGTCCGTACTTCCTGGTTACCCAAAACTCATCCAGGATGTGTGGGGGATCTCTGGACCCATAGACGCGGCTTTCACGCGCATCAACTGCCAGGGGAAATCCTATATCTTTAAGGTAGAAACTCCTACCTCTCTAGAGCCTGCAAGCAGTGAGTCTTTATATTCAACTGGAGGTGTATTATGACTACTCTTTACATGGGAAACCCAAATCAATGATAGATATTTTTCATGGAAACACACATTTGACTGTGAAAAAGCCAAAGAATCCTGTACACTCTTGATTATTCACTTCTTTAACAATGTTTCAGTTCTCAAATCTTCATCAGGTAAAATACATGGTGCTCACTAAGCCAAACATAACATGTGTTTATGTATTATTTTACCTTTGGATCAGTATTTATAATAAAAGTGCATTGTGGCAGCATCAAACCTCCCTGCTTTGTGCAATGTCTTTATTCTCCCTCAGGGAAGAAAGTACTGGAGGTTTGACGGTGATGTTCTGGATGAGAACTATCCGCGGGACATTTCCGTCGGCTTTGATGGCATACCAGATGACGTTGATGCCTCTTTCGCCATACCAGCACCAAGTCACCGTGGCAAAGAGAAAGCCTACTTTTTCAAAGGTAACGTCAGGATGTGTGTGCATACGTGTCTGAGTTCAACTCAAAATGAATAGCTGGTAGTATATACAGTATAGTTAGCCTCACCTTTACTACTGCAGCTGCAACAATAAAGTGATGCTTCAATGCATCTAGATTTTTTATCTAATAATATAATATATATGATTCTGAATTGGGCCATTCTGCACAAAGAGTACTTCTACTTTTAGTATATATATATTGTGATGCTTCTACTTACTAAAAGAGTACTTATGGAAATCGAGTTTATTATGTCAAAATGAGTCTGTTTCTTTCTTCAGGGGACAAGTATTACCAGTATGACTTCAAGCACCAGCCTTCCCATGAGGAGTGCGTCCGCATGAGCTTGACCTCCCCGTCTGTGCTGTTCACTCGATACACGGACCTCTTCTGCGATCAGACATGGGAGGACTTCTTCACCGACCTCTTTGGAAGCTCCTGTAAGGCTCCGCTGTGTTTGTGTGTTTCATTGTGTTTTTACACGTGTGTTTGTTTCTAATCGTCTGGCATTTTTCATCCTTCCTCAGACAGCAGTCACCAAACAGGCCCTCGCTTCACCAGTAGGGACTGGCAGGGCGTCAGGCCTTCTGTAGACGCTGCCATGGTGGGACGAGTCTACCTCAGCCCAAAACCCACGCCATCTTCTCCTCCACCAGCGAGGAGGCGCAGCAGTCGGAAGAGGAAGCCCAGCAAGAAGCGTGCCCAGCGGAGAAGGCAGAGTCGCCAAACGTTCCTTGATGAATTGTGGGGCTATGATGATTTGTGGGGTTATGACTACGGCGACTACAGCGACATCTTTGATGAGACCCCCACGCAGGAGTACAAAAGCACCCCCGTGCAAAATGTGTATTTTTTCAAGAAAGGTATGAATACATGCAGTTATTTTTATCCCTTGGTCGGGCTCGGCTGTGTTTCAACACAACACAATTACAGGAATGACAAAGATTGTTATCTTTGAGCTTCAACACTGTTGTACTGAATTGTGTGTTTCTTATCTTTTTTATGATGGCAGATAAATACTACAGAGTGGATCTGCAGACAAAACGTGTGGAATCTGCTAACCCTCCTTACCCACGATCCATTGCAAAATACTGGCTGGGCTGCAAGCATGAAGAGATACCTGATACATCAAGGGCAGAGAAGAGATAGGCCCGCTGACTGGAGAAATTCACTCTGTTTTAAATATGCTTCTTAGTGAGAAGTCTTAAGGTAATTTTAATATGAGCTTATAAGAGCATCTGTTAATTTTGTTGTTTGCATTTTATTCCGGATAAATACCTCCTCTGATGTCCCCTCTATATTTAGGTGGATAGGCTAAAATTATACATGCTTTAATAATAAACTTGAGATTTTAGTTCTAAGAGTGTCTTGATAATCTTCTTGTCCAAATATAGTCAACAAACACACACACACACACACACACACACACACACACACACACACACACACACACACACACACACACACACACACACACACACACACAAAATATTGTTGCACAGTAACCTGGTGATTCTGTTTCCAGTCTGTCCAGCAGACAGTTTGCTCTCTTGAAAGAGGTGCACCCTCTGCTGGACAAAAGTGAATACATGTATGAGCATTTTATATGTATGTGTAGACCTATGTCATTTTACATCTGTCATCCTATGTAATTAGTTCACTGTGACAGCGTGTTCTGTTCTGTTTGCATTCATACACTGATGCACTTACCCTGCTTAAATACACAATACACAATATACTCTGTTGATCAGTGAGGAGGACATACTGTACTCTGACGTATAGCCTAAAGTCTCATGTTCTGTTTTCCCCTATTTCGGCTGCTAATATAGTGTACATGAATGCTAGAATTGTGAATGACATTATCTTGACTCCAACAAATCCTTCACTGCACAACAACAACATGAGTTGTAAAACGTTTGCAAATGCAGCATTGTAAAAAACGACTTCTGATTGGATGAGCGATGAGCCAGAAGTGTCGCTATCGTGACTGCAACATGGATCACTATAGTATAAATCACCGTCCAGTCAACTGCAGTTTACGCAAAAATATATACCGACTGATATACACTCTCAATTGAATCGGTTACGAAAAAGGTCCCGCTGGGATTCGAACCCAGGATCTCCTGTTTACTAAACAGGCGCTTTAACCAACTAAGCCACGGGGCCGCGTGACTCCAACACCGATATGAGCGAATATGAATGCACAACAACGTACTGGTATTGAATAAATATGTTTTATTTGTAAAGTCTCAGTAATAATCTACAATGTGTAAATAACAATAGTTCCATGCATTTAATTAATATCAGAAAATATTTTCTTTCGAGCAGTCACACTATAAATACTGTATATCTAAGCGTATTTACAATGTGGTCTATAAACTATACATAACTTTCTTCAACTTTCCAAAATGTCAGTCAACCCAAAAGATAGTCAATCATTGCCGCGGAAATATCCACATCCGACGGATTGAATTCGCCCAGCTGCTGAAAGCAGAGATCGGACAGCTGGTCGTCCATGGACTCGTCAGTGCTGTATAAGCTCTGGTGGTCCAGCTGACTCTGGACGCTCTCCTTGGGCTCAGGGTGTCCGACTGCAGCGCAGCGGCTACCAACAGGCTGGGGTCCCTGTGGATCTGCGAGGAAAGCCTCAAAGTCCTCCGTCAAATCCCATTCACTGATCCCACCCTGTGGGAACATATCATGGCAGCAATCAGTGAAGTCGGGGGTTTGGTAGTAGTGGTCTTGGGGGACTTCCAGGAGACCCGGTCCATGCGGGGAGCAGCATGTAGCTCGGTCGGCGGCGACAGGGGATGTAGGTGCGGGCAGGGTCATGGCTTGACTCCCCAGTATGGTTGAGAGCCTGGTGGACTGAGGTAGACTTGGAGCAGGGTACCCTGCTGGGGACGGTAGGTTGGGAGTAGGAGGGAAAGAAGGAACCAACTGTGGGAATGATGGACTGGGAGATTGGGTGTAGGAGAACTGATAAAAGTAGTCTGTGGGGGGCTTGGGGACCTCTTTAGTTGGTTTCTTGCTCTTGAAATAGCGCGCGCGTCGATTTTGGAACCAGACCTGTTAGAACGAAAGACAATTGGGTTATTTTTATGACATGGATATCCAAATATACGCATTGGAAGTTTGAGAAGCATGTGGCATACCTGTATTTTAGACTCCAGTAGCCCAGTAATAGATGCAAGAGACTCCTTCATTTTAATGTCCGGGTACTGTGTGACAGAGAAGGCCTTCTCCAGCTCGCTAAGCTGAGCCTTGTTGAAAGTTGTGCGCTTCCGGCGGCTCTGTGTGTCCGAGCGCGTCCTGGGGCGAGCATCGTGATGCACTGTAGGGAGAAACAAATATTTACAGTTATTTATCGGCTGACCTCCCAATTGGAAATAATAACATACGTAACTCAATTTGGAGATAAGATAATATATTATTGTATTAGTCCCGCAGTGGGGACATTTACCGGGTTACAGCAGCAAACGGGGTAAAGTGCAAGAGACATAGTAAAAAAAACACACAAAAACTATGATATAACGACTTGAGGAAATGTTTTAAACGTAACTGTGTACATCTTTTCAACGGAAATTAAAGAGAGCAAATGCATTGTTATGTCTCATAGACTAAATTTGGTCCACTGAGCCATGTACAAAAATATATATATATAATAATCAATCACTCATCACCTCTGCTGGAGTCCTGTGCGTAATCGCCGTTGTTGTTCATGTCTGGGCATGCAGCGGGCCAGTAGTGTCCCAAGTAAAACGTGTTTATCTCGGAAACATTACCGCCAGTAAAATCCAATCCGAATGCCATTCTCCTCTGCAGCGTTCAACACAAAGTAAAAGAAGAGATGATTCCTCGAGTCTCCCCACGACACTGCTGACTAAAGGATACAAGAGGGTTTTATACTTGGCTTGACAGACCCAGAACGACCCCCCTGCACCCCACCCTCTGGCACATCTCAGTGGATATGCAAAGCCTTACAAACGCGTGCCTTTGATGTGTTACACACCTATACACCGCCTCGGCTAATAGGTGTCTGTTTGATCCCCCACGACCCGTTAATGTGCCTATTTAGCCTAGACAGAGCTTGTCCTATCCCGCAGGAGTGTCAGGTCACACAACACTGAGATCTTCTGTTACATATCTGCATCTAAGTTGATTTGTAGCCTAAAAACATTTCTAAATTGTCTCCCTGGTTAGTTTGTGGGTATATGGAAGACTGAAGGAACAACATATTTGTGCAATTTGTAGCATACGTCTGTATGTAAACCTAAAGGTATTTAATTAATTCACAGTGCTTTCCATAATAATTCAGAAAACTAAAATAATACATTCGGATACACAAGGCTAATAACCTGACAGGTAAAGCAGCAATCACGCTTTTCTGACACTTCAGTCTGTGGCACATCCTCTCCTCCACAGCTGCCTCCTGGTGCGCATCAGGAAAAAACCATAGCGGAAGTGTATTGAAGAAGCTGCCGGAGTGTGAGGCTTCAGTCAGCTATAATGTGTTGAGGTGACAAATCGGGCTACTTTTTCTGCTTCCTGGTCGGTTGTGTTTCCACCGATCGAGACATCAAACCGCCGGATAACGCACAGTCCAATGCACAGCCAGTTCCCAGGCTAGTGCCAGACTCACAGGGTTTGGGCCATTGGAAACAGAATTTAAATTTACAAACATAAGGCGGGCTCAGAAGGCTAAAATCTAAGACGGGCATGAACATGTATTCAATTAAATTGTGTATTTAGTTTTTAATGTATTGGAAACAAAAAAAATAACTATACTGACACGCCACATTCTGTTGATTTTCTCTTGTCAGGTCATTGAAGATGCACGTGATGTAAGAAATTATTTGGGGTCATAACAGTCTGAAGATGAGACATTAACCCGGATGATTGCTTCACATCAGAAGTGAAGTATTCACATTTACTCCTCCTCACACGAACAATGGGCCCTGGCCCCTGACGATCATAACTCAAACTACTGCTGACCGTCACGTGACTTTAATTAAGGCAGCATCATATCGATACCAAAACTAGATGGGCCGGTGAAGCAGGGGCACGTGCTGCCGGAGTTTCTGTGACCCCTGACCCCCTGACCCCTGAACATGGTGTAAATGTTTTATTTATAGGCTCGATATCTGCGGATTTCCCTTTTTTAAGCTTGTCATATACTTCGGCCCTAATTGACCTACTTAACATATCATACTGTTATTCTAGTGTTTCACAGAGGCACAAGAAGAGTGAGAGGTGGAAAGAAGCCACTAGATGGCAACATTAGACCGTTTATTAATCAATCTATCTGTCTATCGCTCTCTCTCTCTCTCTCTCTCTCTCTTTCTCTCTCATATACAGTATATCTACTGTGAGAAAGAGCGATAGAAAACAGCACTTAATATATATATATATATATATATATATATATATATATATACTGTATATGAGAGAGAGAGCGATAGACAGTGTGTGTGTGTGTGTGTGTGTGTGTGTGTGTGTGTGTGTGTGTGTGCGTGTGTGAATCATTGTGAATCTACGCTATGACTTTCACAGTCATATCTTAACAAAAGTCAAGCAACGTATCTCCTCCACCGTCATCAAAACACCAATTGAGGGAATATATTTTGGAGTAATGATGTCCAAACCAGAGAGAGAGAGAAAAGAGAGAGACTAATATTAACTAATATTGGTACCTAAATACAACAAACGGTCAACATACATTTCTGTGACAAATTGTTTTTGAAAGTATTTTTCACTAGATGAGTTTCAATGAGATTTTGGTTAGTTTCGGATTAATTCATTCTACTAAAATGTTTGGGGTCAAATAGACATATTGGTTTTATAGACATTTATCTTTACTTATCTTTCACATTTATAGAGTGACACTCTTCTTCTCCCTTTGAGTTTTCCAGCCTCCAAACTGCATAACCTAACCCCGCCATAAAAAGAACAAAAACTCACAATACACAAACTGTGCTTCTCTGTGTCTGAATGTCTCAGTGTATACCTCGCACACTCAGGTGTGCACGCAGAGAAACGCTGGTCTCCGTGTCCACACTCCTCTCTAAGAAGTCAGGGTTGACACTCAGGTGTGAATGACGCAGTGGCCTCCTCTCCCTCACCTCCATCCTCGCTCCATCCGTCACAATACACAAACACCATTCTGCAGCCCACTGTTTGATGTGGAAACTACAGCCACATTTCCTGTCAACCTGAGATATTTTTGGGTCTAATCCGTGTGCTGCATGGCTGAAGTGAGAGGGTTACTCCTTGTATCGGGTCCTGCGTTGAAAAAAGTTTTCTGTGATCTGAGAAATAGAAGCTGAGTGTGATTCCAGCTTGGCTGGGGATAAGAGAGTATCAGACTGCGAGGGGAAGGGAGAGAACGCAGGAGACAAGATTTAGGAACAAAATAAACAGATATCACGGCTCAGGAGGAATGCTGAGGACAAGACACTGAAATATTCCTTCAGCAGCATTTACAGCTCTGTGATCTAGCAGGTCAATGAGATTCAAACTTTGGATCAAAGTACAGCCAGCAGGAGGGCAGAGCAGAAGCTCCAACGCTGTGGTTTTAGGCTGGATCATTCCTTGTTTAGTCAAATTAATTTGTTATACAGACAAATAAATCATTAACATGTGAAGTTGTCTCATTTAAAACTATGAACTATGAAGACTAACTCCAGATTACAGCAGTAGCCAATGTTTGGCTAGTCGGTGGTGAAGACATGAACTTAATATGTAAGAGGAAGGTTGAAATAAACGTTTTACAGACATGCGGAACCACTTTATAAATACAATAACATGTAAAGCCTGTAAGGTGTCTACTTTCTATTCACATTAAGTTTGTCCGGACTGAAAACATGCATAAGTCAAAGAGATCTGACTCTGAATGAGATCTATAGGCTAATGTTTGTGTTTGGAGTTATGTTTATATTTTCCGGTTGAAATATGTTGCAAACAATTACAGGCTAAAATCTAAAAATAAATAAATGAACTCTTCTAGACTCAGGTTTTATTTGGGATTTTAGCATTGTTTCTTAGGGACTTGAAACAGGAGAGATGACATCGCCCCTGATGAAGCAAGAGTAAATATCCTTATTCCAGGATCTCCAGGAAAATCACATTGCTATATGTAAGCCTTTTATTAAGCAACAGAACATATACATTTCTGATAGGCTTTTCTGACAGTATTTGAATATACTCAAGGCACTTTACATGGTTAAAAACAAACAATAGAAGCAATAACAATGTATACAAGAGAGATGACATAACAATGAGAAAACATAACTTAACTTAAGTAGCATCACAGGTTAAAAACAGATTTAAATACATTATTTTTAAGTGCTGTTTTGAAAGTGGCGAGTGATGGAGGATGTCTGAGGTGATGGGAGCGAGTTCCAGAGGGAGGGCCCAGCAATGGAGAAGGCCCTGTCCCTAGTTGCCAGTTGTATTACCAATCAATATGGCTCTTCAAATTGGAATAAGACTATATAGTCATTATAAAGATCAAACCAATTTATTCAATTTTTATGTATTTATTTATATTCCTTTATTAATCCCACAGTTGGGAAATTATTATTATTATGATTACCCATCCTTAGTACGGTAATTAAGGAGCAGTGGGCAGCTGTGACGCGCCAGGAAAAACTTCCGGTGTATGTTACACACAACAGTTAACAAAAAGAGTGAATTATTCTGTACATGACCGAACTTAAACATGTTCATGAAGAATTTAAATGGGGCTTAAAAAATATTTGTGATAAAGTTGGAGGGTTCTTACTCTTTAATTCGTCGTGCAGGTTGGTTTTGTTTATGTTAATCAGATATAATCAGGTTTACCATCTTAGTTTAGAGTGTGACCATGCTAGTATGGATCCGCCACTGTTATGATAAAAAAAAATAAAGATCCTAAATCATTATAATGAGACCATTTCTAAGTAATTACTTAGTATGTACTATGCCATAATTATGAGCTAAGTTATACTATGAGATAGTAAGTAATAATTATGAAATACTAAGTCAATATTTTTACAAAGTTTCTATTTATGACTTTCATGATCTCTATTTTTTTTGTTGCAGAAATGGGCCTCTATATATAGCATTTCCTAAACTCTAAACACAAAATATATACCTAGCTGCAGCTGGTAGTAATGCCATTACTGTTGCAGGCATGTTGTAAGTGTAAGCGCTAGACATGTATGCTAACTGGCTAAAAGTAAAAATGTCAACCTCATCGTGGCGTTAGAGGAAAATGCAGCCGTAAGATTCGTCCTCTGGGGACAACAAGTGTCTGTTGTGAAGACCCCGGATGGACCTGGACTCGAACACGGGGCCAACACTAGACGTTGTAAGCGCAGCTCCTTGGTCCTGCCCCTGTGTGGGTGTGACCTAACGGGGAAGAGAGGTTGTGTGTTCTTGCTGTTGTCATTCTTCAGCGTCTCCGCTACGGGCTGCCCCTCCATCAACAGCGGAATTCAAGACCTTATTAACCCCAACTCGACTTGATCAGGTAGGAGTTAAAAACAAAACAGTGCACTGTGTTTTCTTTCGCTTTAGTTTGGCGATTTAACAGCTGACAGGAAGCGACAACTACAACTATTTATTTGTAAAGAAAAACAACCCTTTAGGCTATACAATTCAATCCACCCGTGTAGCCGAGTAGGGAAGTGTAGAGCAGTCCATGCTCAAAAGATATTAAGGTCCTTTATCAAGTAGATACAGGAGGATCGACCGGATGTGATCGTTAATGTTGTTTGTATAAGCGCATGCACTACTGCACATTCAACTCTGACCGAGTAGGCTGGTTGTAGTTCTCAGGGAGGTTTCCTGTTACAACCCCATCATAACACTTTCTCTGCTTCCTATTAACAAAGAAAGAACAACACAGACGAACATTTGGAAAGAGAGACTTTTAAACCGCATCATTGCAGATCAGAGTTAAGAGTAAGAGTTTATTAGGTGAACTGTTTTGTTTTTTTAAACTGTTTTTTATTAAACAGTATTATAGGTTAGCCTACTTTTGCAATACTGGAATAAGTATTCAGATTGTCTGCTTTATTTTTGCTTTATATTTATTTATTTGTAAGAATTATGTATTCTACGACATTGTAATTAAGTCAGATTTATTGCATTATTATTTCTGATTAGAGCTGCAACCATTAATCTATTGACAGAAATCTATTTCAATAATCGATTAATTCCTTTTGGGTTCATTTTAAGAAACAAAAAAATGCTAAAATCCCTGGTTATCACCAATTAATTTCCTATTTGTTGTAGTCTTTAATTAATGATAGTAAACTGGATATATTAGGTTTTGGACTGTTTATGTAGTCACTTGTGACTTTCTGTGTAAAATATCCAACAGTAAAGTACTGTTTTTTGTGTTCTTAGTTCATAATTAATAAGTATTTTGAAGGGAACCAAAACTACAGTGTGTGGCCTGTAGCCATCACATGACAAGTTGGACAGTTGTAGTGCACAGTTTATTATATCACCATACAAAACAATTGGGAATCTTTCTTTCCCCCAGGATGTCCCGGGAGCAGCAGGCGGTGGCTCGTGCCAGGAAAGCCTTTGAAACAGGCAGGTCCAAATGCTTAGAGCACCGGATTCGCCAGCTGAAGAACCTGCAGCGGTTATTCACCGAGAAACAGAGTGTGATTTCAGAGGCCGTCAAGAAAGACCTCAATAAGGTGACTAGTAAGAGGTCTTCCTCATGGCCTAAAATAATCAGCACCTGGTCGCCAACAAGCTTGAGATTCAGGGTCTGAGAATATAACAATCAGTTCAGAGTCTGTTGGCTCAGACCTTTGTGTTTAGATTGTGCTAATTAGTCATTTCAATGCTACGTACTGTTTAGAGTGTCTATTACATGTGTTCATGGTCAGATCTGGAATATAGCAAAGAAGCCCTGGACTTAGTCCCACTGTTGTCCCTGATGTTGCCCCTGACTATTGCCCCACATTTAACAAACCTTTATCAAGACAGAGAAAGGCATTCAAAGTCTGACATTAAGATTGATGAGAAAATAAGAACTAGACCACCACAATTATATGAATAAAACAAATGATATTTTAAGAAAGTCAGAATTATCACCAAAAAGTAAATCCCTTCTTAAAAGACTAAAGTTGTGAAACAAGGTAAAGGTGAATGAAGTAGAAAGTAGATTAGAAAACATGTTAAGATCTCCACAAAGGAAGAGATTAAAGTGGTTCAGATGTTAATACCTTTTTGGTTGTATAGACAGGCTTTATAGTTAAAACATACAGTGAAAAAATACCCCAAAAAGTACAACATCAGCCATGAACAAGCTCAACATTATTATCTTCACCCCCAGAGCGAGGTGGGGACCCAGCTGTACGAGACGCTGGGTCTGGAGGGGGAGATCAGCCTGGCCATCAAGAAGCTGAAGGAGTGGGCGGCCCCTCGGCCCGTGGAGAAGAACCTGATGACCATGTCGGACACCGTCTACGTCCGGCCGGAGCCGCTAGGAGTGGTGCTCATCATCGGGGCCTGGAACTACCCCTGGGCCGTCACCATCCAGCCGCTGATAGGAGCCATCGCAGCGGGTACGGCAGCATGCTATGTGTGTGTGGGGGGAGGGGTGGGTGAGAGGGCAGTGTGTGTGTGTGTGTGGGTGTGTCTGCATGTGTGTGTGATGTAACCAGGGCAGTGTTCACATTTCTACCAGATTCCATTGTCACTTCCCCATGTGATGAACCTTGAGAAGGGATCTGTCTGATCTCAGTCACCATTAGTTGGAAACACTGACGCAAGATTTGTGTCCACTTTGACCGCTCTAGCAATTTCAAAATGACACAAAATAGCACACGGTAACACAATGTGGAGTTTGTAGAGGCACCCAGGGCTCAACATTAGCACCAGCTACCAGCCAAATGCTGGTAAACGTGCTTTTGCTTCGCTCACCAGCCAGAATAAAACAATGCTAATACTTGAGTGGCTGATAAAATTTGAACATTCACAAGCCTTTTGGCCGGTTGACAAAAAGTCCAGGTCTGTTTCTTTGTCTTGTGATATAACCACCAGTTCCTGTTTAATCCCGGCATTGCCCAGCATTCTTTTCTCTCTCTCTCCATTTGTGATTATTGGGTCAAAGGCCACTCTCACACTGCAGTCGTGAGAAAGTTACAAGATTAGCAGTAGAGTCAGAATAAAAAGTGTGTGTCCTCTAACGCCTGCATTTAACACACATGCAGGTGATCGTGTGTCCATCTTGGTGTGTCTTCACCTGGGAACATACATGTCTCAACTTTGTGCCTTGAGGCTATCAGGGATGGCTCAAAGGACAAGGCGGGAGCCCGAGTGAATCACAACTCAGCTCCAAGATAATAAGTGAACTAATGTATCATTGATTTCTCTCTCAGAGCCTTCTCTTAAATGGCCACTCTACCGTGAGTGTTTTGGCTCGACTGTCCTCACTTTGTGATGCAAACCTCAGTGTGGAGAGTTTTCTTGTGACTGTTTAGCATGACACTGCAGTATTTTAACAGTCTTTTGTCTTGTTCCTCGTGTGTTTGAGTCTTTTGTTTGTAACTTCTCCTCAGTGATAGTTTTACATGTTAGCGCTATGAGAGCGGCTGCAGGCCGACGGCTCATTTGTGTTTCATTTGAATATAGCCTTTTTTAGACTAAAGTCATTGATGGCTAAAGCGTTTCAATGAATTGGGTGTTGTATGCACTACGTGTTTGCACAGCATGGACTTTATCCTTCGCTCCAGCATTATCAGATCTTACTCTGACCATCGTATCTGCCAAGCAAGTCTTTCCCCTGTATTTATTGGACAATACAGATAATCAACCTAAACGTTGAGTTAAAAGGCAGCTGTCAACACCGGTACCAGACAAAAGTGACTCAGATTGAACAAATATGAAGGTTTTAAATATAGGCTATTATATATAATAGCCGTTAACACATAAATACAGGTACGGGTTGAGAAAATGTGTGCACTGTCATCATGCTCCACCTGCTGGACAGCGAGGTACATCAGAAGTTGCATAAATAAAATGCAGCTTCTTCAAGACTGAGAAGGGCATTTTGTAGAGATGACAAGAAGAAACAGGGGAGGAAAAAGTTGATTTTGATAAAGTTGGCTAGTTGTGGCATATTTTTGCTAGGTGTGTTCTCCTTGTCGACTTGGCATGTGATATTTTTAGTGTTCAACTTGTTTTTGCTGCCCCCAGGGGGCAAACGAAATCAAGTTATATCAGGATTAAATGAAGATACAGTGGAAGAAAACAAGACTTGGGCAACAAGGGAATAACAATTGAGAATTTTAATGGCAATGGGAAATAATTGATACTTTTAAGAGTGGGCCATCTTGTGATATCTGCTGCTTTTGTCATTTCCCTGTCCAGGTAATGCAGCTGTGGTCAAGCCCTCCGAGGTCTGTGTTCACACTGCAAAGGTCATGGAGGACCTACTGCCGCTGTACATCGACAAAGTAAGGATGACATGAAAGTGAAACAAGACATGTAAGATTATTGTTGTTTCGTAAGCAGACTTATTTGACACAAACAAATTAAATATAATATATATGATGATAAATTATATTTCCTCTTTGAATAAAAACACACATTTCTGGCGGTGTTTATAGTCCACGTTACGAGGCTTTTTTTCTTCTGCTGGCTCTATTGTCCTCTGACACAGCAAACAGGCAAACAATGTTCACCTTTATGATATAATATAAATTGGGTGGTGGGCAACCATGCATACAAAGGCTCATAACAGGTAAAGTGAAAGTCTTTGCTTGGCTCTTTTATTGTGAAAAATATCCAGCAACCAGATTTATTTGAATCTCTCTCACTTTGAATCTCTATTATTTCTTTAGTAAACTGAGCGCTACAAAGACACGCAACACGTTGCTTGAGGGACTGCGTGCCGCGGTGTGAAAACCGAATGTGTGTTTCTACCTTGTGTGTCAGGAGCTTTACCCTGTAGTAACCGGGGGCGTGCCAGAGACCCAGGAGCTGCTGCGCCAGAGGTTTGATCACATCTTCTACACCGGCAACAGCGCGGTGGGAAAACTGATCATGGGGGCTGCTGCCAAACACCTGACGCCTGTCACCCTGGAGCTGGGCGGCAAGAGCCCCTGCTACATCGACAAGAACTGTGACATCAGCATCGCCTGCAGGTCAGAACGATGATCAAAAATTGTTGTTTTTCCACCCAGTCCCTCTTTTACTGTGGCTGTTCTTTAGATCCTCCTGTTAACTCTTCCACTACTGTGTAGGCGTGTTGCTTGGGGAAAGTACACCAACTGTGGTCAGACCTGCATCGCCCCAGACTACATCCTGTGTGAGCCCAGCATCCAGGACCGGGTCATCGAAGAGGTCAAGAAGTCCATAAAGGTACTGAAGACCTGAATACACACTAAGAAAAAGTCATTTATTCAATCGTGAACTTCAAAAACATGCTTTATTTAAAGAATCCAAAATGATTTATAGCTGTAACCTGTAATGTCAGAAAGTCATGTTAAAATGTAAAATAGTTTTAATGTATACCACAAAACAATCAATAACTTCAGAGGGTATTTCTTCAGTTCAATCAGTCTTCTTTGCCCTGACGTAACAATAATAGTTGTGTAGTAATGAGATTGTTTCCTCTGGCAGGAGTTCTACACCGACAACCCAAAGACCTGTCCTGACTACGGACGCATCATCAACCAGCGCCACTTCAAGAGAATCATGAACATGTTGGAAGACAGTACCATCGCCGCAGGAGGAGACAACGACGAGTCAGACTCGTACATAGGTAGTCCTGCTTACAGCCTCCAACTCTCCACATGAAAATCAATCAGGAGGTTTTCATTCAGGCAATTACAGAGGTGTAAGTGATGAGGAACCGACTATGGAAAACATGCCGTTGATAAACCGTGTTTCTGTGTTGTGTTCAGCCCCCACAGTTCTGCGGGACGTGAAGCCAGAGGCGAAGGTGATGCAGGAGGAGATATTTGGTCCTCTGCTTCCCATCTTGTCGGTCAATGGCCTGGATGAAGCAATCAAGTTTATCAATAAAGGAGAGAAACCTCTGGCCCTCTACGTCTTCTCATCAGATAACAAGGTATCTAACAACAGACTTTGTTGCACACATAAAGAAGCAGAGCAGAATAGTTGACAGATGCAGATGCCCACAGTGTGTAGTTACAGATTCATGAGCATCACATGAATTCTCTCTCCTCAGGTGATAAAGAGAATGACTGACGAGACCTCCAGTGGAGGGCTGCTGGCCAACGACTGCCTTGTGCACTATTCTGTCAGCTCGCTGCCTTTCGGAGGAGTGGGTGAGTTCTAACAGCGCAAACTCTTTATAGACATGGTTCTAAAAACAAGAGTTCACTTAGTTTCCCTTTTGCTTTTTGACTCATTGTTCCATTGTGTAGGTCATGCAGAGGCATAACGCCGCCCTCTAGTGTGACATTGTGGAAGAATAAGGCCATTAAGTCACGAAAATACCTTTTCAAAACCATACCACCTTTCTGTGGACATACTAATGATTAAGTACCCGATCCGATTTGATTCACGGTTACAAAGCCCAATAAATAAAAAACATGTATACAGTTGCATCACTGATAACGTTTTAGACTGATTTCATACCTTTAAGACATTAATGAAAAAGCAATGGATGTCTGACAGCTATGAAATCTGTCTAAAAGGTTATTGGAATTTGTTGGAGATTATCAATCCATCACAGTAAACATATTCGGTTCAGAATCAGGTTTTCATGAACAAATACTTTGATGGTCAAAATAAACAAATTAGGATAAAAAATTAATATATATATATATATATATATATATATATATATATACAGTTATTATAGAACAATAAACAACAATATTTGATCATTCTTTTCACATTGTCAATTTTAACTTCTTTTAGCGTTTTAGGGTTGATTTCTGTCCACGTAGCTCAAATATTGGATCCCACATCAACATATTTTTGATTGATTTAAAGCCATGAAACCAGACTTCAATATGAGTCCACACAGTCAAACCGTCTCTCTCTATTTTCCTGGACAGGAAACAGTGGTATGGGCTGCTACCACGGGAAGTTCAGCTTTGACCAGTTGAGCCACCTGCGTGGTTGTCTCATCAAGCAGCTGAAGATGGAGGGTGTGAACAGCATGCGCTACCCGCCTCACACGCTCAAGAAACTGGGCTGGGCGCGCTTCTTCATCCTGAACAACGTGGACCTGGGCTGGGTCGGGCGCAGGGCGCTCGTAGCCGTCCTGGCTGTGGTGGTTGCTGTCGTGCTTCAGGTGAGAAGAGGAGACAAACAGATAAAAACATGTTCACATTGTGTGTCACGAGGAGCTGAACGAAAAAACACTCACCACACTGATCGCTCTTCACGCACCAACTTTAAGGCGTTTTTAAGAGTATTTTGTTTAAGTTGCAAAGAATTGTGAAGATTGAGATGCCAGTCATCAGCTGTGTGGATATTTTGCAGATGCCAAGAGGTTTAATTTTAGTTTCCAAATGGTACTTGTACTTTTTATGCAATTTTTTACTTTTATATTCAACTACATGTCAAAGGGAAATATTTTACCTTTTTACTTCATTGCATTTGTCTGCCAGCTTAAGTTTCCTTTCAAATTATAAAATTTCATAACCAGTTAAAATCACATATTTCCAAATTTGGTTATCATCATGTACCTTCATCATGTACCTTCATGTGTTGAGAAAAATCTCCTCCTTCTTAAGACAAATAAACTATTAAAAAAAACCGTAGAATAACCTAGCTGAAGACAAGGCTGTTTTTCTGAGCTCATGAAAAGTTTACTAATGATGATCTTATAGAACATGATACGTTAGTATTTATTAAAAAACACATCAGTATATAAAGTAGTTAAAATTAGCGGCATACTCATGGAAGCATCGGTCATACTCATCCAAAAACATTAATAGTAAAACACAGGATTATTTTACTGCATAATGAGTACTTTCTTTTGATACTTTGAGTACCTTTTGCTGATACTAACAGGTCCCAGCTCATACCTTTGAGATGCTTGACGGTGAAGTATAGGACTTCAAGAAAGGTGATAAAATGATGAAGAATATCTGTTTTTTTTCTTCTCCAGAATTATGTCCTTTGAAGACATCCCGCTGCTTCACAGGCAACACGTATCCTGTTGGAAGAAAAGAACAGAATGAAGGTCATACCATTTCAACAAGGAGTGTCTGCTCAGGACCGACATAATATGGGACATGTTTGGGGGAGATGTCTTAATTTTGTATTTCAATAACTGTGTCATAAATTTCAATGTAGCAAGAATGAATTATAATGAAGGTAATTATTTATGTATGGCTCTTAAATTTGTGTTCAGCATTAGTATGTTCCATTTTAACCTGTGAGATCACATGCACATACTTAAAAAAAACATACAATAAACATAAAAACATACAATATAACGCTGTAATTTTGCTATGAATTACTATTTAAGTTGATGTAACACAATGTGTTACTCTACACTGATATGAACAACACTTGCAGCATTTGATAACAATCAATTAATGATCAATGAAGGGCTGAAACAAATGAAGTAGTTGCAATTTTTGCGTAATGAATGTTTTTATTGTGTAGGAGAAACCTACAGTTCACTTTGTGTCTATTCTATTTCAATGATGGTTCAGCTCTTAACTGGACATGAACTTAAATGTGTTACATGCCTGCAACAAATGTAAGAAACCATGTAACTTGTTTAGTGGTCTGGACATGTTAAGGGATGTGTAATTAATATTTGAATATACACATACATACATAGATGTATTTCTATATTGGATTATTATTCAATTAAAAATATTTCTCCATGTATCCGTTTGTGATTTGATTTTAATTCATTATTTCATGTGTATAGCCATTCCAGTACAGAATCATAATGCATTTTTGCGAGACATGCCAGTTCAACTGATCCTGAAACACTGCAATGTCCAGCAGATCAAAATGAGCTTTACGTCTGGACAACTGCAACTTTCTGATGTGCAAAGTTGACAAACTAATAGTACCAAATTACTTAAAGATACAAGTCTCCAAAAGCCTCAAGCCCAAACCACAAGGGCCTAGATGAACGTTTGACATGTGTTGCTCTGGTGCTACTAATCTTTTCATTTAGGTGCACCAACACATACTTTAGCTGCTGCACACAACATCTTTCACCATGGGGTAGAACTTTGATTGCATGAAAGGCCTTTAAACCCCATCATTTTTTACATTGAGGTAGTTCTATTATTACTGTATAACAACACTCTCTCCATATAATGTACATTCATACAGCTGTATGCTTTGTCCGCAGAAGTTGTTGCACAGAAAGAAAGACCAACATTTGGTGGCAATAAATAAAAGATTTTTTTTATTTATTGTAAATGCGCAACACATTTAATACCCAGTTGTAACTTGTGTTTCTTGGATTGTGACAGTTTTTTCTCGTAGTGTAGTTATTAAGGAGGCAGACTTAAGACTACACAATATATGATTTTTCCACCAGGTGTCCATCTTTCCTCGATCAGACACCTAACACATTTCTCAGAGTGTTTTCTTCTTCTCTCTCTCTCTCTCTCTCTCTCTCTCTCTCACTCTCTCTCTCACTTTGCTTCACACACACACACCTTTTGTCAAACTCCTGACCGTCTCCCTCCCACCCTCAAATGCATTTTAGAGTCAGTATGTGAAGGCAGCTGAAATTAGTCTGTCAGGATCTTTTCTGGTCTCCGTGCTGATCATGGATTTTTCTGTCTACCTCTCAACTCTGCTTTCCCTCCTCTCTCAGTGCACAGGTAGGACACACACACACACACACACACACACACACACACACACACACACACACACACACACACACACACACACACACGTACAGTAGGACATTTAAAACAGCATACAAAAGCTATGCTTGGGTTCAGTTTACACCCCGTTCTTATAATTTGGGAGCATTATTTCAGCACATCATTAGGAGTATTATGTTGCAGAAATTGCAGCTACTTAAGATATACTAAAGATATTGTTGCAGAATTGAATTAATATAGATCACCACTGTTATGCTTTGTGAATGTGGCTTGAAATACTTCATGTGACACTTAAAACCTTTTCAGCATTTAAAACGACAACATTTCTGCAGCACAACAATATTCATGTTTGTTACAGATTGTCTTTTATCTTTGCTTTATGATGTATAGAACATCAGAAAACAGTAACAAAATTAAATAATCAAAATGGAAAATTATTTCTGAGGTCGAGGTGACGTCATTTATTGTCTCGTTTTGTCGAATCAACTGTCCAAAACATAGAATTTACTACAATATAAGACCATAAAAAAACCAGCAAATTTCCCCCAAAAAATAAAGTAAAACAAAGATTAATCAATTAGCGAAACAGTTGCTGCTTAAATTTATGTTCATGACCTAATTGCACTCACTTAATGTACTAATCTTTGCTGCTCTTATTTCAATAAGACATTGCTTTCCTTTGTGGAAGGAAAATGTTTATATAATCACGGACATATACACATATATAAGGAAATGTTTTATCCACATGAGTTATTATCAAATCCAACTAACATTAGCCACAATCTACACCAGACCAAGTAACGCATACTGATCTTAAGCTCTTTCTATTATGAGTTCAACTTATCTATTGCAAGAGGAACAATGTGTTATTTCTTCTTTCAAAATATACATTGTGTTGTTTTAAAGGCTAAAAAAGTTGAAAATCGCTGATTAAATAAATGTCTCCAGGATGCTGGTTCATTAGAAATATCTTGTAATTATAAGGGAAATAAATGACACCTGGTGTATTTACAATGGGTTGTCTCAGGTTTGACTTTTCTGTGCTGCTCAGTTTGGTGCATGTGAGCCAGGTGGAGCAGAGCCAAACGCCACCTGTGCATTGTTCTCAGTTGGTGAGAACTGTAGTCCCCTTTCAGAGAATGGCATTGTGGGAGCTTCGGCGGGGTTAATCTGTGTTCCTATATTAGCTAAATGGTTCTCTATAGTGCCTTTCATTCCCACCACTGAGTCGGACACTGGAGTTTCATTCACATCTGCAACACAATACACAACACCCGCACAAGACTAAATGACTTCACCCACACCTGTGTGACGGACACGTTTAATGCAGCGCTGCAGTGAGGGAGTTGAAGAAAGGTTTTCTGAGCCAGTGAGCCAATCAGTGTAATCACAACCACTTCTGCACAACACACCACTCGCTTGTCTGAAAGATTACAAATCTGTCTCTATTTTCTTATTTACAACTCTCGACATGATCATTGGAAACAATAAAATATGTTTTAATATACAGAGTCAATTTAGCCTCTACTGTGATCATTGATTTAACAGGCCTTGTGGTCACAGCCGCAACACAACGTCTTTATCATATGCAGGAAAGCCTATCTCTCTTTTTTACACTTTAGTAGTCTGAGTTCAGCCTATGGTCTATTCAACTCTGATTGGCTAGTGGTATTGACTTCTTCTTCACTTCTAACAGTGAAGAACATCGAAACTATACTAGCAAGTACAGTACATTTACCAAGACGCAAATATTACACAAACCTTTATTTTAAACAGTTTTTCTCTAATGTTCTTCTGCCAACTTCTGCAATAAAAATGTAAAATGCATTCAACTTTGAAGGTTTTCAGTTTTCTTTATATTTGATTATATTTGATGGTTTGCAGCATTTTGCGTGCACATTAAAATCTTCCGCTCTCATTATTCTCAATCTCGTTCCCAGTTAAGACACTTGTATTTCTGTTGTTTCAACTCATTAACTGTTTGAAAATATGCAAAGGTACAAAACGTTTGACTCAGAAGAAAATGTTTTCAATAGCATATTATTTTCTTCTTAGAAAGTGAGTTTTTTTTAAGTGTGACGTAGAGGTCACATTTAGAGGTCACTGCCTGTGGTGACATCACTGTAGTCATACTGAAGTTGTATTTGTCATATTAAGCATTTCTATCAAAGTGGTGTCTGATTTTGTTGACCGTGTGAACAGTTCTGAGAACACTTTTTTTAACAAGCGTTTGCTGTTTTGTTGCTAAAAACACATCAAAACAATAGAGAAAAATAATATTTTACGTTCATATAATTTCATGAATTCCCCACCAAAGCAGGTCATAAACAATGACTATTTTGTGTATTTTAGCCTATTGTCACTACAGCAGCTTTCTAGCTGGTTGGCTGGATATGTAAGTGCTCATTAAGGTCATTGTGGTTTCTTTTTAACCCTAGATGTTCAAGGTCAAAGTCATTTTTTAGTGTTTATGTAACCTCCAGTTAAAGTGCATTGAGCTCAGCACCTATAACAACAGCTGAGGACGTCACTGAGTGTGTCCTGTGACTAAATCATGATTTGTATATATATATAAGTGCTATTAGAGAATTGATGTTGAACTAATGAACACAAAAAGGCATCTGAAGGACAGGATAAGTAATGTGAGAATTAATCATTATCTTGGCTTTTGTGTGTGTGTGTGTGTGTGTGTGTGTGTGTGTGTGTGTGTGTGTGTGTGTGTGTGTGTGTGTGTGTGTGTGTGTGTGTGCGTGTGTGCATTGACCCGCTTTGACTTCTCAAAGTTCAGCTGCAGAGCACAAACACATTAGTTCCACGCCAGTAAGATTGCTGACTGAGAACAAAAACACTGTGTCTAATGGACTGTGAAAATGAGAAGAATTAATACTCATTTATTAAAAGCCGTGTTGTTTGGCACAAGGGAGAATTCTGTATGTCTGTGTCTGAACTGAGTGCTGTGCTTTCTCTCCAGCTCAGTGGTGTTACCAGAGCCAGTACTCCTGTGACGACACATGCAGAGGTAAGACGCAAATAGAAAGACCACAAAGTATGTTAAGAGACCAACACAAAATTGTAAGAACACACTTCTTACAAAATCAGTAACAAGTTTAAGATCTGTCAAAGCATCTGTAAGTAAAAGCACATTGAGGAACAGTTAGCAGCGAAAGGAGTTGGTGCAGACCAAAAACAGAGCCAGGTGGACAGATAAACAACTCCACATAAATAGTATGGTTGCTTCATGTATGTAAGGCAACTCAAATGTTCACCCCATTAATTAAATTACTTGAATGCATATCAGTGTTTTGTTCAGCTTGTTCTCTGCTGCTGCGCAAGTGGACAACATTTTTTTTCTTCTACTGGATCCATAAAGCAACTCAGTTTTGTCTTTCTTTAGATCCCCTGTCTCCTAAATGTTCTCTTCTATCAAATACCTCTTTCTCAAGCCCAAACAGAGATTACCCAGATTACCCTTTAAAAGCTTCTAAAACATGTTATCGTGCAGTTTAAATTCAAATAGTCCTTCTTGATCACGCCCTCAATATTTTATTTATAGTTTTGCACCAAAACAATTAGCTGAGAACAACTACAAACTATATAATGTTCATTCCCAGTGGTATTATCAGTACTACCAGTCTATTCACAACAGAGAGGTGAACTGACGGCTGTTATTGTGTTTTATGGAGCGTTAAAGGTGCCATGTGTCAGAATAACTTTATATGTGCATCCCTGGCTGACCTGTTCTTTCAGGAGCATGGGGAAATATGATCAGCGTCAGTCAGTAAAGCACAAAATGTGATGTTGTTCCTGCTGCTGTTTGAATTGTTTAGACCCCATCCACTGGGCAGCTCAGTTTCCCAGCTGTGGTGGATTACGCCAATCACCAATTAACATCGTCACCAGCAAAGTGCACGTCAACAGCGCCCTGCCGCCCTTCAACTTCATCGGCCACGCCGACACGATCAACATTACAGTGGAAAACAAAGGACACTCTGGTAATTAAAAGCCCGCTTTGTTATTCTTGTACCCTGCAGACATTTACCAGATGTTGAACACCCTCTGGTTTGTTGATATTCTCTTAAATTTGAACTTTGTATACTTTTTCCTGCAGCTCACTTTGCTCTACCGCAGTCGGTCCGACTGACAGGAGGAGCTCTGCCTGGTCACTACAGAGCCGCCCAATTCCACTTCCACTGGGGAGGTAATGGGAGGCCAGGATCAGAGCACACCATTGACGGAGAGAGGTACCCCATGGAGGTACGTCCCACAGGGGCCACAATATAATGTGCTGCTCTAGAAATAAAAGTGGTGTGCTGGAAAACATCTTTTAGACAACGCAGGGTCAATAGAGTGCTGCAGGGATGATGTTTTTGTTGTAGCCCAACTCAGAAGTTAGCATTGCACTGGTTCCCTCGACATAAAAGTAATCAGATTGTTCCATTGGATTTTGGATTATTGCAGAAAATAAGGTAGAACAATTGTATCATACTGAGAAGATTTGTTCAGCAATATAATCTTCACAAATGAAGAAATTACTTATGGTCGGCATGATAGGTTTTCAGTAGTGTCATCAGATTCAGAAGTCAAGTATGATTGCACATATAAGACATTTGACCTGATGGGTGCTACCAATACACACAGATACAGTAGTAGATTGACATGCAGATTGCAGCCAATCACCTTCTCAGCAAAGCAAATGATACGCTGCAGTCTGCCCTTGTCCTCAGCAGTGGCTGCAGTAGATGGTGATGGATTTAGCTTAACTTGTTATAAAAACGTCTTTTTAAGAAATGTAAAAGCTTAAAAATGTACAAACGAGATCATTACTGACATCTCTTTTAACCAGACCTTATTTCAGGCATTTAACTGAAAACCCATTAACTTTGATCCGAAACATTTCAACCACACAACTAATGAACCCTAAAATCAGAGGGGAGTTCATGTTTAACGCAGTAACTCAATTCAGTTTAATTTGTATAATTCGGAAAAACCCTTTCATGAGGGAAAAAAAAGGAAGAAACCTTCGGGAAAGCAACACAGTGAGCTGTCGTATGAAACGCCCTCCACTAATGCTGTAACTCATTTGCTGTGTTTTGGGTTTCCAGCTGCATATAGTCCACATCAAGGAGCCGTACGGCTCTCTGGCAGAGGCAGAACATGACATGGCGGGTATAGCTCTGCTGGCCTTCCTGTTTGAGGTAATGCATTAATATGTATTCCTCTTGATGACTCTGCGTTCTTAATACGAATTGAAAAAGACCGTTGAGGCTTGTGTCATACTGTTGATGGTGTCGTCCTCACAGGAAACATCAGATGATCATCCTCCTTTGGACGCAGTAATAGCCGCTTTGGGCCGAGTGCAAAACAACGGTAAGAGTTTGGTCACTAAGAACACAACTAGTTTATAGTAAAAGGGCCCTTAGTCTTTTATTGAGATCCATTTTTGGGCATTTGAACATTTAAGGTAACCTTGACTTTTCACCCAAACACTTCTCCACCCATCTTTCTGTGTTAAGGCAGCGGCACAGTGATCCCTAACTTTCAACTCCGTGACATTATCCCGTCAGCGAAGGACCTGCACAGTTACTACCGCTACGTGGGCTCCATGACAACTCCAGGATGTGAACAGGCAGTTGCCTGGACGGTGTTTCACAGGACCCTGCCCATCAGCAGTCGACAGGTGAGCAACTATACTGTAGATCGAAGGCTTGGCGTCTACACACTGGTGACAAACTAGTGCTCCTGGTTGGATTTCCTCAAATCTGTGAACCTTCAAACTGACTTTGATATTAAATTCTACATGACAAAATGTTTGGTAAAGAGATGTTATGTTACCTAGTTTTGGAGGTATGGGCCTTGTCTCAAATATAACGAGACTATACGGCCCTCGGCTTGTGGTTCTCAAATAAATACATTTGAAAAACTCAACAGCAACGCCTTTTTCCAGAAATCATGAATTTCTTTTTTGGGTTGAATTGCCCTTTTAAAACTTTTGTAATGGCTTTCATTTTACTATAAAATTAAATTACTATAAGTTCAACTTTGGAAACGTAAATGCTGAAAGTCAGAAGGATCTGTGGCTGGAAAAGTAATCTTTGAGTCACTGAAAGACACATCAATGTCCCTTTTTTGCAGTATAAAAATACATTGTACTGCAACTTCTGACTAAAAATTTTTAAATCTGTTTTTCTCTTCACTCCAGCTGGATGCAATAGTAAAGCAGTGTCGATTCTGGACGGGACAGCCCATGACTGACATCTTCAGACCGACGCAGCCTCTGGATGGCAGAGTTGTGTACCGGTCCAAGGCGAGCGCAGCTCTGATGAGCTCGACCCACCTTTGGCTCGGTGTTTTCTCAGTTGTGCTCGGGACAACGCGTCTGCTTCACTGATCCAGCACATGAAAACACATGATGGAAATGACAAACGCTACTGTATGTATAAAGGCAACTTTTATCTGTGATATGTCACCTGCATTAGCACATGAATTACAGCTAAGTTATTGTGCAAAGTGAAAGTAAACGGTCCACCTCTGCATAACAACAGTCTCTGTGTTTAGTCTTTACCTCAGTTAGTCCTTACATTTTACTTATTTTTGTTGCCATTAGTCAATATTTTTAATTTGCATACTCAACTAAAATCGGCTTTGTGGTTTTCCGTTAGATAGAAGTGTGATGAATAAAAGGGATTAGGGATTTACAGTCAGTTAGTTTTTTTTCTTTCCTTTCTGAGTTCAAGTTTTGGGACTTTCATTTAATGCCATTTCTTCTTAACTTGACATGACTTGATTTCACTGTCAGACAATTTAACGTAGCAGATTAGATGATGAAGGCATTTCAATTGTACTGTACACTTGTGTAAACCAATGAGTTATAAATGTACATAAATACCTGTAATTCTCCACCAGCATAACAACTCCTGCTCATGATATGACTCTTATTAAGTGCTTAATGCAATGCTTGGTATATAACAAACATGTATTAAATAAACACTGGGGAGAAATGTACTGCCAGATTAACTATAAAAAAACAAAACAAGAAATTGACAGTACAAACCACCAAATTGATATGAACCCTTGAAGGAATTCTCTGAGAATGTTTCGATTGGGGTTTCTATACCAATCGTCATTAGAGTCTGACGCTGATCACTGAGGGTTTCTGTTTCTGAAGTATTTCTGCAGAAGATGTCTGTACAAATATTTTGAAATGTTTTGCACTTTTCCCTCAAAAAAAAAAAAATATATATATATATATATATATATCTATATATATATATATATCTCATAGAACTTAATTTGCTTTGCCTCACCAAAACATGCATTGTGTGGAGCTCATCAACAGGTGAGTTTTATTACATTAAGCAACTGTATTTGACACTGATGGTAGGTTATTGTTAAATTAACTTTAACACCACATCTATGCTGTTCTAGCTGTAACTGGGCAGACACATCTCGTTAAACCCTTCATGACATTAAGCAGCACCACCTTGAGTCAACAGTTAACAGGAAGATGAATTACCCCGGATGTCTTTGTCAGTTGTTTCAATGGCTCGACCTGTAAAACACCGTTAGCTTGAGTAACATTTATTTATTGTCGGGTCCTTTGTGACACTTATGATCAGTCCATGAACAATTGAAACCTCCCCTGGTTACAGACACACCAACTGACACATGTTAAAAACAGGAGAGGAGACTATTGAAAGGCAACATGGTTTTTAAGTCATAAATAAGTCCCTTTGACCTCAATATGACATTTCCTAGTAATCTAAATTGTGGCAGTAAACCCGATTAAAAATATTAAAGTGAAATTAGGTCGAGGTCACTGTGTCCGTTTCTGAAGCCAGTTCCTCAGGTGTTCTACCTGTGCAGTAACGCTACTCTTGGCTGTGCCTCCGGGGGCGCTGTACTGCTCCACACTGCTCTCGTAGTCCCACACTGAGGATACGTCACTTCCAAACAGAGGGCTGAAATGAAAAAGAAGAGATCTAAATCTAAATTGTAAAAGACATGTAAATGGCTGTTGTAGAAAATCCTAACAATCCTGTTCCATTAAACAAGGGTTTTTATTCTTTCTGGTTTTGTGTGAGTGAGAATGAGAAGAAGAGAGTCACCTAACAGCAGTCAGGTCGCCCACAGTGAGTTGATTCAGGGCGATATTTTTGGATTCAGCTGCAAACACAGCTTTACCGGAAATACCATGGGCCTCTCTGAACGGCACCTGCAACACAGAATAACACACGATTACACAACGACACTCCCAACGACAATCCCATCAAGTATTTATTTATTCTATTGTCTTGATTATAGTTATCCCACAAATAAAGCACTCATCCATTTGTTCTATGTGGTTCTTGTTAAACGCAGTCACCAGAAATGCCTTGATATAGCTAAGAAGTTGTTTCTCACAGTTTGCATGAAGACATGATAAATGCAATAATTAATCAACAAATTGAATTTATAGTCGTGTCCCCCATCTGATTTTATATAATCTTGGTTCAGCCTTTTAAGAATATTAACATTGCATTGTTTGATTAAACAGTTTCTTTAAAATAACTTGTCTAAAATATTCGTGCAATTTGCATTTGGATGGGAGTATAGCTAAACACCACTCACCCCCTTCCTCACAAGGTAGTAGGCCAAGTCAGTAGCCAACATGTCCGAACTGAGAGCGGCTTCCATCACACTCTGGTTTATCTAAAACATCAAAGAAAACAGAATTATTGTCATTTTGCATTTTGAAAAGGAAAATCACCTAGCTGACAATCTAATGGAATCAAAATACAGTTTCTCCTCTTTTAAATGTTTGTTACAAGTCAACGATGCTGCTTTGTACAGGAGGAACATTACAAGGCTATCAAAGCAAGATCAGAACATATTTTGTGCAGTGCTGTGAAATTTGTGTAAATATCACCTTCTTTATACATGCATGGTTTCTACATTATGTGCCCTCTGAAAATGGAACAACAAACAGTGACAGGCTCTGAACACTTTTTTCTTGAGTGTAACAACAACAACAAAAGAGTTCATGGTTTTTATATAAAGTAAAAGCAACCAAGTTTTTCAAAATAATGAACACTGTCTTAAGTCTCTGACCTTGAGAGTTGACATGACTCCAGTGGTCACCTGCAGCACAGCGTGAACCGTATCATAGCAGTCAAACATGGCCTCCTTGTCCTCCTGGTGAAGAAGGACAGCATGAAAAGTTAGAGAGAGGAAATATCCAGAGAAGAAAGTCCTTCCAGTGAAGTGAAAGCACACAAAGACACACTTCCATACCTGCAGGTCTTTGTTGTAGGTGCTGGGCAGGCCCTTCAGTGTCATCATGAACCCTGCACACTGAAATACAGAAAGCCAAAAGTTTGACAAGCTTTGATTCTGCAGAAAAATATAACATTAGCTTGAAGTCACATGAAGGTGCTGATCTTACAGACGAAAGCTTCTAGCTGATGGTGGACAGAGTGAAGTCTGCAGTCAATGCGCCTCGACACATTAATCCTTCTATAAAAAAGCATTTCTTTCAGCATAGAAAGAAGCAACATTGTTGCAACAGGAAGCAACCGTGTTTATGGGAAATGTGGTCTTTTCTTTTACTAATTGCAGTGATCACATGTTTGCTGAAATTATACCAAAATACCACCATTACATTTGATTTAAAAAAAAAAGGTTCCATTTCAGCATCATTCATTTTGTCCACATTACGCATTTATTTTTTTATGCCATCTGATCAAAACCGGCAGTAGATGTGAGCTCTGCGGACACGACACTACATAACTGGCAAAGTGGGCCCTTCTATGAACAGACGATTTAACAAAGTGTATCTTTAGTCGGAGGTCTTACTTTGCCAAAGACACGTCCTGCTTTACTCCGGATCAGCTCCAGACTGTCAGCATTCTTCTTCTGGGGCATCAGACTGCTGCCTGTGCTACATACACAACAAGTACAGAAAGAAAGAAGGGAAATATAGAAGAGTGAACATGAGGTAAACACAAGTTTCAACTGCACAATAAATGACTGGGCTTTATGAAAAGTACAACCGAGCAGTAACACGAGCTCTAAGAGTTTACATGAACTTCACAAGGTCAGACTAAAAGTGGACAACTTCAGTGACCGCAATGATTTAATATTTGAATTTCACTTTGATACCATACAGTACATGAGGTTTTAGCAACAGTTGAATAAAATGTATCTGTTAAAATGATCAGATGTATCATCAAGCGCAGTAATCAATGTTTGACAAACATCACTCACCATTATGGTATAATTCTCCCAGACATATAAACATTATATATTAATGAATATTATGCACACATGGAGATGTAAATAACCACAAAATAATGATAAAATCAAATCTTGTGCAGCCTTAAGAACATGTACAAATTGTAAATTAGGACCACGTAATAAAACACAAACTGACCTGTAAGCGTCAGAGAGCGAGACGAAGGAGAACTCTTTTGTGCTGTACAGCATCAGGTCCTCGGCCATCTTACTGAGATGGGTCAAACACAACGAAGCCCAGAACAAGAACTCCGCTAAAGAAACACACATGCAAACATGAGGTCACTTAGGAAAGACAGAAAAAGGCCATTTCATTTTAATGGATGAGCGATCTGACACTCATGTATGGTTTACGTACCCACAAAGTCCCGTTCGCCCGTGGCATCCATGCTGTTAAGACTGATGCCATCAAACTCCAACTCTACCGATGAGGAGAAATTAAATTGTTTAAATACGCATTTCATTAATAAACAAGACACAAAAGACAGCTGCCACATAAGTGCATGTTTGAGAGGAGAGTAATAATCTGGTAGTATTTTAGACAAGTAGCCTGACCTTTCCGCAGCAGCTCCCTGTCGATGTCGAAGGGCGTTCCAGCGATGGCTCCACTGAAAACCACAAGAATCAGTCTCATTAACTTGTCCTCTCTGAGGGTGAAAATCAGTGTCAGATAGTTAGTGCGTGTTCACAGCGTACCTGCCGAGAGGTAAAACATTAACTCTTTTCTTGATCTCCAGAAGTCGCTCAACATCTCTGCTTAGAGCAACAGCATGACTGAGGGTCGGTTCAACCAGCGTGCCGGGAAACAAACACACAGGACCGATATGAACAATACATCGTCTCATATGAAAATATAACGTGTAGGATACACTTAATTTAAATCACCTGAGAATCCAGTGGCTCCATCTGATTGGCTGAGCTCTCTGCATGTGTGTGTAACCAGGAAACAGGACGTCAATTTCTCTGAGGTTCAGAAAGAGGATTTAGGGCAACTTTTAAAAAGCACAGTTACAAGTGTGTGTTTGCGTGTCCCAGTGAGTATCCGTCTTACGCTGCTGCCCGGTCCACCATGGTGGACATCAGCTGTAGGACATCGTCTGTCAGGGTTGAGATGGCATCTCTCAGCCACAACCTCATGTCAGTCACGACCTGGTGAACACACACAGCACAGTCTCACTTTATCAGGTAGCACAGCAACTCCAAATAATAATTCCATCACGACAGTTTTAATATGATATGGACAAACCTGGTCGTTTCTGCTCCTGCCAGTGTGCAGCTTCCCTGCAGGTGCACTTATCAGCTCCTGAAACAAGGAAAAACAAGCAGTGAAAGGACTACAACATCACTCATCAGTCGTCACCCAACACTACAACAGTTATACTGCTACAGTTATAGCCCATAACTAAAAGGATAAAAATACTAAAAAATATCCTGGTTGACCATTCTTCCAAATGCTCCATGTGATGTTGGCACTTAAAGACAAGACTGGCATTATTATTTTTGTATTCATTTTTAACATCCCATGAAAAGAGCAAAAGCAAGTAGGTGAATGACAGCAAGCCTTAACCTCTAAAATAAGAAAATAAGAACTTACCACAGCTCTGAACAGTATGTAACAAACCCTTAACTGTCATATTATTATATGAAATCCAATACGACTCATTTAATGACAAACAAACAAGCTCTATCTCACCTTTAGCCTGCGCTCATTGGCAGTATGAATGTCCTCATCTTCAGGTTTGATCACAAAAACACCTTTAGACCACTCCACAGAAATCTGGAGGATAAAACACAGTAGTTTTAAATCGTAATAGCACACATAAGGACCCCCTGAATTCTAGGCAGCATAGGGTAGCGTAGCGCAAATCATCAGCATCGTGTTATGTGTTTCTGTATTGTATTGGTTCCCTAATGTCACTTGCATTGCCAAAGCAAAACACCAGGATAGTGGGAACCCTGAACCCTGACCCGACTGTGTGAGTGAAAGAATTACTGAAGCCGTTTGGCAGCTGACATCTATCACATGACGATAGTATTGTTCAGCACCAACTCAGCATAATACAGAGAGGAATTCAACCCAATTGCACATTTTCAGCTGTCATCTGTTAGCCTACATCTACACTAAAGGGCAGACAATGGCACGCATACCCACAATGCAGCAGGAGTCTATTTTCATTCTGTGATCAGAAAGTTCATAATCATACAGCCTAGTCTTTGCAGCTAACGCCAAGTGGCAGCTTGCAATATATGGTGAACTTCCTTGTGTGTGTGTGTGTGTGTGTGTGTGTGTGTGTGTGTGTGTGTGAGAAAGAGAGAGAGAGTTCACCTGCTCCAGCCCTTGTAAAATCTGGTTCATCTCTTCCGTGGTGACCAGCTTTGCCTTCTCCAGAGCCTTCACATAAGCCTTGCTCCCTCGGATGTCAGCATCCCACATCCTCTGGTCATAAGCGATGGACGCGTTGAACTTCTCCATAATGGGATCAGTGTCTCCTAGGAAGCGACCTCCCCAAAGTTTACCTCCCTTACGAGCAGAAGAGACGTGAGCACACTGCTACATTAACGTCAGATTCAACACATTTGGCAGCAGACACAACACAGTATGAAACGTCAGCTCCGCGTGTTTACCGGTTAATGGAGCCCAGTTTGACAGCTGCTGTAGCCTGCTGATTTAGCTTTCAGCTGGGTGTTAAAACAACAACACACGCAGGCCCGGAGGTCAAGGTCCCTGCAGCTAAACGTTAACATTACCTCTGTGTTGGCCATGTTTGTCGCCGACGGGTATCTGTAGCGGATCTGTCCGGTGAAATGTTTCGGCTGAGGGAAACGTTTGAATGCCAGCGGACACAACGCACAATGCCGCCGCGGCTGGAGTTTACGTCGGGATGCTCGAGCGTGGCAGGCAGCGCGCGCTGTGTGTATATCGCTTTAAAAGACGTGACGTCACCGAAGACGTTTAATGCTTCTCCGGGTCAATCCCAATCTCCACCCTAAACCCTCAAACCCTGAACCCTCAGGGACTCACTGACGTCAGCTGCTAAATGGCTGAGTGTGAGAGGCTGTGAGGGCTTGAACTGGTGTGAATATGAATGGGACAGCACTTTGCTGCAACATATCACGTGACTACATAAAACATATTGTGTATTTATTTTATACTTTTTATTCACTGATTTGAACGTCTTCCTCACGAGATGAGAAGTCATTTTAAATGATCTATTTACTTGTTTTTGTCAAAACGAAATGTTTGATGAATGTAAACAAAATATTTATAAATATATGTTCTGCTTGCATTCCTCTGATTTCATGTCTTTTTATGTTCCATCTTTAATCCGTAATGTTATAGTGTATTTTATCGGGCTAAACGCCACGTGTCTCTTTGTTTACCTTTTTTTTTTTTTTTTACGTCTCCATGCTTACATTGGGAACTGCGTGTTTAACGTCACATTGCTATGAACTGTGGGTAATTCCCTTAGGCAAAGTCAGCATCTAATGCTGACTTTGCCTAAGGGAACAGAAAGGGCTCAACATGTCTGCACGTACTCTGACTACTTGTACATATTGGACTCAACGGTCAAGTAAAAAGAATGAGGTTAATGATAAATCATAGACATTTTTTTCTCAGATGATCCCAGACCTTAATTATTAGCAAGGAACTGGTATAGATGCCACCTTTAGACCAGGAGGGACCAAACAAGTTGCCTGGTTTAGCGAGTTTGGTCAAATTGGCTTTATTCTGAGCGCTTCTAGTAATCACAGAGACGTGTAGTAGAAACTGAGGGTAGAAGATTGTTTTGTCTGTGTGTGTCTACCCTGAACTGTATATGCCACACAGACACGATCAAAACAAATACTATGTGTGGGACACAGGGTGTTGATAATGAGTGGTGTGCTTCTCTGGATAAAATGCTGGGATGAAGCGGTGCCCTCCTGCAGGCGCTTTCTTGCCCCAAAATACACCACCAAACGAGCCGCGGCCATTCTACCTGACGACCCGTCAAGCGGGATGTCATCGGGTGCAGTAAGTGAACAAGCGCAACTCAACTCCGAGAGGACTGGAGGTGGCGGTAATGCACCAATAAGATGGATGTCAACCGCCGTTAAACCACAAGAAGAAGAAGACCGGCCTTGAGCTCCGCCCCTTTCCCGCATAACCGTCCAATCACAGCTCAAGATTTGTAGCAGCCAGCAGTAGCACCGTGGATACTTCCTGAGGCAATAGTAGACTTGGCTTTACTTAAACAGAAGAACAAGGATAGAGGGGGTACGGTTAATGTGCACACAATTCAGACACACATTGACAATTACCACAGTTATGTCCAGATCTACACAGACGCATCAAATAATTCAGAAAATAAAGTAGGAATAGCAGTTATAGTGCCAGAATTTAACAAAAAAATAGGGAAAATGATTACAGAGGGTGTATCGGTGTACACAGGGGAAATGCTGGCAATAATGTTTGCACTACAATGGGTAGAGGATACAAGACCATTAAGGTCGATCATTTGTTCAGACTCCAGTGCATCACTAGACAGCTTACAGAACAGTCATTCAGACAGTAGACCGGACATCCTTATTGAAATGGAGCAAATATTATACAGGATTCAAATGATGGGTATGACAGTGGTGTTAGTATGGGTGCCTGCACATGTGGGGGTTAAAGGAAATGAAATGGCGGATAGAGTGGCAAAAGAAGCCGCAAAGAGTGGCTCAAGAGTTGAAGTGAACTTCAGTAAATCAGAGGCCAAGGGGATTATTAAAAAGAGGTTAAATGAAAGGTGGCAGAAGCAATGGGAGGAGGACAGAAAAGGGTGATGGTTGTACAGAGTCCAGAGGAAAGTGGGGGGAATGAGATGGGCAGGAGGGAACAGGAGAGAGGAAACCGTCATTTCAAGGCTGCGATTTGGACACACTGGGCTGAACGGCATGCTATGGAAAATAGGGAAACATGACACGGGAAGATGTGACTATTGTGGGCAGGTAGAAACAATCAAACATGTTATTCTACACTGTCAGAGGTATGCGAATGAAAGGAGACAGCTAGTTGGAGGCCTCGGCAAGGAGGGGGTACGGTTGGATATGGCATGTGTGCTGCAAGGAAACTCCAGTGGGTGCTATAAAGCACTATTGCAGTATTTTAGGATAACAAGGATTATTGAAAGAATATGAGCCCTAGGTTTATTTATTTTGGTTGGTTAGTTATGATTTGGTTTGTTGAAGCTTTTTTTTTGTTGTTGTTTGTTTTTGTTTTTGTTGTTTTTGTTTGTTGTGGGTTGTTGTTGTCATTGGTTAGTTTATTTAGTAGTGTGATATGTTGATAGGGCAAGTTGTAGACATCCTGATCCACACTCCATACCAGTTGGTGGCGGTAATGCACCAAACAGTTGTTTGCCAACCGCCAATAAACCTCAAAGAAGAAGAAGAAGCATTCGCTTCATTCCGCAGCTTTCCGCCAAAGAAGGAACACGTCCAAACAGACTGCTTGATTACACCCGTTTTTTGGTAAGTTTAATAAATACATATTGGAATATTATAATACTGATTCTTAATCATCTAGGTCAGGCCTGGCCAACCCGCGGCTCCCGAGCCGCATGCGGCTCGTTGCCTGATTTCATGCGGCTCTTACTTTCTTATCGAAGTTTGTGTTTTTTTCCGGAGACGGACTGTTTGAAAGCCCCGCTAGCAGGGGCGGTTTTGGGCACGGGCGACCCGGGGCGGCACTTTTTCATGACACGTGGGGGGCGGCACGACCACTTTAAAAAATAAATAATAATAATAATATATATATATATATATATATATATATATATATATATATATATATATATATCATCTGGGCCGCGAAGCGGTTTTCCATTATCTATCATATCACTGTGTGGGGAATTGGCAAATTGGCGCCCACTGCAGCTGCAGGCGCCCCTGCTTGCTAAGAAGGTGCCGTCTACTGGTGATGTGTCGGTCGCGAACGAAACAGCTCTGAGAGCTCTTTGACGTGAACGACGGGGCCGGCTTTTTTTTCTTCTTTCTCTCTCTCGCTCGCTCTCAAGCCGCATTTGATTGGTCAATATGTGTGGCGTCGTCTCTGTGCCTGCGATGAGCAGAGGGGCGGGAGTTACACAGTTCATGTGACGTCACGAGACTGTGCATTGTAGCAACTTCAGTATGACGATAAACCCGTGACAAAACTAAAGAGCGCAAATGAGCTCCACGAGAGCGCGCAAATCAAACAGCTGCGCGCCTAATTTACTTTGACGAGTACTTTTACATCACTACGCGAGTAAAATCCCCGCTCTCGCGCGAGCAAAAGTCCCTCTCAAAGTTGGAACCTGCTCGCTCGCGTGTCTGTTACCTGCTCGCTCGAGTAGATTTTCTTTTTGACAGTAAGTGGGCGGATCCAGTCACCATCGATCTCTACATCTAATTGGTTACAATCCTCGGTTTAGGATTGGCTGGAATGCATTTGTTTTGCGCTGTTGTTTTCGTTGATTGTTGTTTGTCTCGTCTTACGTCCCATGTCCATGTCCAATGTATGCACCTTCCGCCTCAAAAAATTCCTCGTTTGTGTGAAAACATTCCTGGCAAATAAACGGATTCTGATTCTGATTTCTCACCGGCACACTGGGAACAATGGCGGATGAGAAAACACAACTGAAAGTTGACGTTCTCTGAATACTACTGTTGTTGAGTCACAAAATGTAATTTTAGGATGTTTTCAGGCGAGAAGTTAGTTATTTAAGCATCAAATCTGTGGTCGGTTTGTCCAGAATCAGTCGACTTAAAAAGATACGCCGACGGTTTGAGTTCCTGCTGAGGGACCGTGAGCGCTCTGTCTGCCCGCTGAGAGCAGCGTGATCCCGGCAGGACTTTTTTAAATGATCCGCTGGCTCCGATTTCTCCGTAGCGGTTAAACATGAGATACAATTCGGTTTTGAGGATCTAATGAGCAATCTTTATTAGTTTA
Source organism: Myoxocephalus aenaeus (assembly GCA_038501785.1). NCBI lineage: Eukaryota > Metazoa > Chordata > Actinopteri > Perciformes > Cottidae > Myoxocephalus > Myoxocephalus aenaeus. The sequence goes on from JBAMJR010000195.1 coordinate 1,113,308, forward strand.
TTATTTATTCACAGTAACGTTACATCAGTTTGACTGAGGGAAAGGTTAAGATTTATAACTTAAGATTTATAACTTAACTTTTACTTTAAACTGCAGCGGTGTCTTATTACTTTTGACCAAATTGTTTGCAATTTTATGTATAAACATAGTTCTAAACACAATATATATACAATTATATGTATTTCTGTATTTGTTATTTTGAGTGTGTATGTGTGAGTTTACCTTGTATTGATTCAAGATTCTTTTATTGTCATATGCACAGATAACAGGCAGTTATTCTGTACAATGAAAAGCTTATTTTGCTGGGTCTTCCTAACACACAGAATTACAATAAACTTAAGGCAAAAAATAAGACACAAAATATAGTGACAGTATTGCACAAAAATATGTATAAAGTGCACTATGCATTGCTACAATATCCAAAGTATGGCCGTGACATGAAGTCACAGCAGCAGGAAGAAACTGTTTGTCAGTCTCGTAGTATCTCTATTGATATTGTCTTTAATAAGGGATCTGCATGTCATTTAGTTTGTTGCATACGCCTAATAAATACCAAACAGTGTTTCAAGGCAGTTAATTTATCTTGGGTGTGTCCAAGTTAAAGAACTATTCAAGAAAGGGTCAAATACAATTACAACACAAGATAAAAGGACTAAATAAGAGGCACAGACCTTTTATTCTATTGGAGGCACGGCCAGTTAATTCCGTTTTTAGAATAAGAGAGCAACGATTGTAGGAACCATTATATTATATCATAGCGCCATCACTTTTAAAACTGTACCCAGGACCCCACCACCCATAGTACTACTACACCTAGCAGATTCATATAATAGTATAGATACATGGGACGTGTGTAACATAAATAAACACAATATATATATATATAACATTATGTGTATCTGTTTATATATACTTATATAGATACACATATAATTGCAAACAATTTGGTCAAAAGTAATAAGACACCACTGTAATTTAAAGTAAAAGTTAAATTAAAATCTTAAGTTATAAATCTTAACTTTCCCTCAGTCAAACTGATGTAACGTTACTGTGAATAAATAATAAACTAATAAAGATTGCTCGTTAGATCCTCAAAACCGAATTATATCTCATGTTTAACCGCTACAGAGACTCAACAACAGTAGTATTCAGAGAACGCCAACTTTCAGTTGTGTTTTCTCATCCGCCATTGTTCCCAGTGTGCTGGTGAGAAATGCATTCCAGCCAATCTGAAGCCGAGGATTGTAACCAATTAGATGTAGAGATCGATGGTGACTGGATCCGCCCACTTACTGTCAAAAAGAAAATCTACTCGAGCGCTAGCAGGTAACAGACACGCGAGCGAGCAGGTTAAAGCTTCGAGAGCGAGCAGGTTCAAACTTTGAGAGCAACTTTTGCTCGCGTAGTGATGTAAAAGCGCTCGTCAAAGTAAATTACGCGCGCGGCTGTTTGATTTGCGCGCTCTCGTGGAGCTCTTGCGCGCTCTCGTGGAGCTCATTTGCGCTCTCTAGTTTTGATTTGCCTCCATACTTCAGTCCCCTCAGAGAGAATGTTCTCCAAAACAGGGCAGATCATTACGGAGAGAAGAAACAGGATCAGCCCTCACAGCTGAGGCACTTGGTCTTTCTCCATGTAAATCTTCACTGAAGGACAAAACTCTGGATGCTGATTTTTTTTCTTTTTGTTTTACACATTTTAATTTATATTTTGTTGTGCGATTCTGTAAGCTTCTGTATGTTGTTTTACTTTAAATCTGTTAAGTATTAAAAAGCTACAAGTTTAAAATAGTTAAAAGTTAGTTAAGTTCATTTGTAAATAGTTAAACGTTTGTTTTTGCACTTTCTAATTTTGTTTTATCACTCTGTAGAGTGTATAAATAAAAGTGTATTTATATAATAAACATTTGATATAGTGCATGTTTTTTTTTACATTAGTAATTCATATTGCGCATAATTTTACATTATTGTTGGTAATAAATTAATTTAAGCACCAAAAAAATCTGAAGAGCCATTTGGGAGCCGAAAGAGCCGGCTCTTGTTAGTGAGCCGAGCCAAAAGAGCCGGTTCCCTAAAAAGAGCCGGAATTCCCATCACTACCGTCTACAGATCATGTGTGAGAAGGGGGAAGGGGAGGGGGCGCGGGGGAATAGTTCACCTCTGGGTCTCCCAAATGGAGGGGGTCTCGCCCGGGGCGTAATTACATGTAGAACCGCCACTGCCCGCTAGTCACAGCTTCTCTGACGCACCTTGAAATATTTCGGCAAACTTCTCCTCAGACCTCAATGCTTGTATTGTGTGAATTACACAAACAATGTCGGGGGATTGCACAAACGCGGGGGATTGCACAAACGCGTCACTACCTGTTTGTCTGACGTTGCGGGTCAGAGAAGAAGTAGCTGCACCCGTTTAGCGCTCAGCGCTGCAGCATGAGCACAAGGAGGAGGAGGAGGAGGGAGCGAGGGGCGCGGTGGGGGCTGTCGGTGCGAAATTCTCACAAGGACTCAAATAAATGCCCCGTCAGATCAGATATCAAAACACGTTTGGGGGGAATTGATGACAGAGAGTCATTTTTATTCTTAAATACTGATGAATGAAGAAAACAATTGGGCTCCAGCAGAAGGGGCACTTTTCTCATCCAGGGCAAAAGGGCAGGTTGAGCACCACTAGGGGTCTATCTGTGCACGTGCCTGCTCATGTGAAAGAATTGCTTCGAGTGGCAACAACGGAATACAAGATTTGAAGAGGATTGTTCAAGGCAAGGAATGCCAGAAGTCCCACTAAGCAACATGCATAGTAAAAGAAAAACGCTATTGTAAATTATTATATTTTTGTTTGTGGACTTGGTTGAACTGAGAGTTTGTGTGTGTGAGACAGTGCACACAATGTTCATTGTTGAAAATGACTGGCCTGTGGTCTTAGTACTGTAGGAGTCAATTTCTGTCATTATCATGTTGGTGTGTGACATTTACAGTACATCTGGCTGAGCAGAGGTCTGTGTGTGTGTGTGTGTGTGTGTGTGTGTGTGTGTGTGTGTGTGTGTGAGAGGAAGGGATGGGGTGATCATGTGTGCCCATGTGTATGATGTGACTCTTTGCGGTAACACAGTAAAAAAATGTGGCTCTTAGTCTCTGACTGGTTGGCCACCCCTGATCTAGGTTTTCGTTCAATTTAAGATAAACATTATGTAAACCCTATATTTTAACAGACTAGTATCGTGTAACTTTTTAATCGTGAGACTATTAAAGAGAGAATATGAATAAACAAAACACATGTAATAGGCGTCTTCTGACTATATTGTTTAACTTATCTTACGTTGTCCCCAAGTCAGAGTGGAAGGTTTTCCTATAACCACTGTACACAAATGAGTTGCTAATTATATAAATATGTGATAGGCCATCATGCCAATTTAAATTGTACAAAATCAGCGTTTTACTATTTTGTTATCTAATATTATTTTAGGCATTTGTATTGTGATTAATTTGGTTGAAAGTTATACATTCCATGATTTTAATACGATGCACATTAGCTTACGTTTGGTTCCTTAAGTTTCGTTTTGTGTATAAGAGTGAGCGAGAGATAGGGAGTGCGATCACTGGCAGCGGCGAGTCCTTGGAGCGTCAGCCAGGTGCCAGGAGAGCGGCGAGTCAGTGGCAGTCGCCACTTAAGTGCCGGCACTCGTCGAGAAGCTGACGCGAGTGGGTGGAGCCACATTTCATGGGAACACACCCATTGTTGTTACAACAGGTCAGCTGCCATAAATCAGTTTTATGATCATAGAATGGAGGCGCTGCGTTTTGTTGTTGTTAATGCCTAAGTGTACAAATAGATAGATAATGTTGTTTTTTTTGTAGACTTAATACTTACATGTATTTTTAAATAATATATATATATATATATTACCATGTCATACTGTTATACCTGAGTGTGACAGCGCTCAGAAGTGCCAGTAGTTGTCAGACAACTGCAACCATGGTTTACATGGATCGTGGTTAATCTGGAGAGGTGTGCATGTTCAGGTTTACCTGGTGGAAAAAATATTCCAGTGTTTAGCTTAGACCAACAGTGCCGTCTCCTCAAAGTAGAGTCTCATAATGGTGTTATAACAGTATGACATGACATGGTAAAATATATGAAGTATTATATTATATGAAGAAATATAGGAAGTACAATAGATGTCATGTGTACAGAATAAACAACATAGTCACAGCACATTCAATGAAATTATTAATAAAATGAATATAGGCATGATGAAAAAGTTACAACTACCAAAAATACCAGCAGCAGAGGATATAGTAGAATAATAATGATGATAGAAGTAGTACGTGTATTTCCAATGCTAATAGTAATAACTAACAACTAATAATAATAATAATAATAATAATAATAATAATAATGTTAATAGCAGTAGGTGTTGGGCCGGACCATGATCCAGATATAACCACGATCCATGTAAACCATGGTTGCAGTTGTCTGACAACTACTGGCACTTCTCTGAGCGCTGTCACACTCAGGTATGACATGACATGGTAAATTATATATATTTTTAAAGGCGGGTACTTTATACATATTATGGTCAGGGTAGGACATTTACATATTTTTTTAGGGGGCACATTTTGCCCCCACCGACTGAAATCCAGGGGCATTTCAATAAAAATTGGAGGCACTTTTTGAAACTTGTGAAATAACATTTAACCTTTGTTCAAAATAATAAATATACTTATTTAGGCTTACAGCATATGAGCAATTGTCATCAAATGGCAACAATAAAACTATTAGGAAGTAGTCTACATGTATGTGTAAGTTAATTAAATTATCATAATTATTAAAATAAATTGTGAGGGCATTTTTTGCCCCTCTCCTAGTGATATCAGGGGCAAAATTATATTTCTTAGGGGCAGTTTTGCCCTTTGCCTTAGTGTATTTCCGACGCTGATTATGGTATATAAGTGTAATATATTATGAAGTGAAATGTAGTAGTAGCAAATCAATATTCAATATAGTACATCAGTACTATACTGCAATATGTTATCTTATTGCATCTTATTAAGTCTACAAAAAAACACACATTATCTATCTCAGAGTTTCCCCTAGGTTTACAGCTTCGGGGGGGGGGGACGGCGACAACACAAATACTTAAAGCAGTAGTTCTCAAACCTTTTCTGTAAATAACATCATTTTGTGACTCCATATGTGCTTTTATAAATAACAGAATAAAGAAAATTGCAATCACTTTCAAGTAAATCAGATTGCTCCATCAGACAAACTAATATTTAATTACTACTAAATAGTTCATTGTGGAAAACCATAAGCTATTTTTTTTTTGCCCAACAAAACAGAATGATTGCAGATGTGAGCCATCAGGTTGCATCAGTATTAGTGGCTGCAGTGAGCCTGTACACATCTTTTATAAACGGGGTTGTAGATTTGATACAATTCATGTTCAACGTTGAGCTGAGATCTGTTTCCTGTTTTGAGACACGCAGCACAGAGACTTCTGGCAAAGAGCCAAAAATCGGCGAGTCACGCATGCGCAAGTGTAACCTGTTAACGGCGTAACGTAAACATTTACCCGAAAGTACAGGCATTTCTCCATGTATTTATTAATGACTTACTTTTATGCCTGTGTACTTTGTAGACAGGCATAAAAAAAAGCTCATTGTTGGGTACAAGACACGAGCACTTTGGCTCGTTTCACCCGGAGCAGGAGAGCTGCAGATATAGCGGTCTGCTTTTCACGCAACATATTTTTCGTGTGTGTGTGTGTGTGTGTGTGTGTGCGTGCGTGCGCGCATCGGGGCGGAACTCAGAGATCAAAGGAGTGTTAAACCATGTAGAGACAGAAATGACAAGCTGTCATGTGGATAAGATCAATAAAATACGGCCGTTTAGTTTGTTTAATAACAGAACAAGGTGTAGACCGGTTCTATAGGAAAGAGAAACTTAAATGACGACTTGTGATCTGGAGCTATCGCGAAAATTACAGGGGGGCGGGGGGTGTCTTTATTATAACGGTGGGGGAAACACTGTATCTATCTATTTGAACACTTAGGCATTGACAAAAGAAAAAACGCAGCTCCTCCATTCTATGATCATAAAACTGATTTACGGCAGCTAACCTGCTGTGAAATGTGGCTACGCCCACTCAGCTCATCAGCTGAGTGGGCGTAGCCTGCCACACACTTGCCACTGGGTGCCGGTGCCACAAGGAGGAGCTTGTCCTTACTGGAGATGGGTGCTCCAGTAACGAGAGGTGCACAAACCAGTTGGATAGGTTTAATAAAATGGTGCCATGCCACACCCAAATATGCATGAAAAGACTATTTGCCATCTTACATTTGTTGTTTTTATTGCTGTGTTTTTAGTAAATCACAATAAATATTATATTGATAATGATGATTCCATGTGTACTGTAATTGTTAATAATTTGTATACACTTTTCTTGTAGGTAAGATACTAGATCACCTTCTTTTCTGTGCCTGGAAAAAGAAATATAATGGAAACTCCCGAAGATCAACCCTTGAAGATCTCAAATAAAGGACAAAAGGACAAAGTTGTCGCGGTAATTCTCCTGAGTCTATACTGATTTACATCGGTATGACAATTGCATCTAGCTCTGTATCTCTTATAATGGAAATCAATGGAAAAAAAAAAACGTCATGGGAAAAGTTTTAAGCATGCATTCTGTAATGCATTGCTATTATTGATGAAATCAATAATAGCAACGCAGAAAGGAAGAAACGGGCAACCAGAATGGGGAAAGCCGGCATCCTCCTGATTTACAAACTGTTGCAGAGGTTTGTCATGTTTTTTTTCTTCTTCCGTGAGCCTTATTTTTCTTGTCTGTTATTTTAATCTAACTTTTGTGGCACATCTTGTTTTTTGTTAAATGGTTTTATGTATTACATCTTTCAAGAACACATGATAAAACATGGTTTTGTCTGTCTATTTGTCAGCCCTGTGTTAAAGAGGACTCAGAGAGGACACCGCCTCTCGCCCAAAGTCAGGAAGGATCGGTTCCAGTCCCTCGCGACGCTCTGCGTAAACGGGTATAGCTAATGGATGGATGCTTTAAAAGTGTTTCTATAACAGAATAAAACATTGGTTTCTGTAATTGAATTAAATGATATTTAATTGTGTTTCATTCTTAGGAAGAGGAGCCGCATGAAACCCATTCTCTCACCTGGTGCTTGAATGGCAAATCCACAAAGACCTGCAATAAAGCAACAACTGTTGAGAGCTTGCTGAAGACTAGTTCACAGTTCATAAAAATTGCAGACGTGAACAAAAACAAAGAGCTCGTTATTGTCAGAGATGGGAAAGCTATCAGTTCACACTTTCCATGCAGCTTAATCAAAAATGAACCGCTGACTATCAAGTATATTAAAGCTGTTGACGAGCTGGCGCAATCGGTTAGTGGTTCTGGTCATCGCCAAAGAAAAGGGCCATCTAGTGAGCTTGTGACGTTTCATTTACGGACAAGGGGAGGTAAAAATGTAAAGCGAATCATGAGAAACCCAGCACTAATAGAGGAAATTGAGGAAATTACTGTTTACGCATACAAAGGGGAAAAAGTGAAGCGTGCTCTGGAAAGAGATGGTCGTTTACAGACTATCGTATTTACAAAGAACTGTGCACTTTCCAACAAGAGCACTAGCGTAACCACTGAAATGTCCAATCTCGTTGATGATCTTGATGGTAAAACTTTCAGGATCATACTGCTCAATAGGTCCAGTCCACCAGACAGTCAGCCTGGCAGTTTGGATGATGCTTACACGACACAAAATGAATCTCAGAGGTCTGACAAAGAAAACCAAGTTCCTCCACAGCAGTCTAGCGCAACTGAGTCAGTGAATGTCGACACACCAAAAAAGACAGCAGGGCTAGATGGTAGGAAGGCACCAGATTTTCTTCTAGGTGAAATGCCTAATTCACAAAAGATGTGGAGTGACCTATCTTTGCAGTTTCAAGATTTTCTGAAGGGAACGAAAATTCAGCAAGCACCAAGGCTTTCTCGTATCCAGAATCTCCTCCGTGTGGAGTACGGAAAGAATGCTGAGACATGCCTGGAAGTGAAAACAATGAAGACATTGATGGAGCTCAGTAATTCTGTTTGCCATGTGAGAGTGAAAGAGAGATCAGAAGGAAGTGGCTTCCTCCTATTTGACAAGTTTGTCCTCACAAATGGCCATGTACTTGAAAACATTTATGATCAGAGTACAGGGCAGCTTAATGAGGAGGTCACAGTCCATTTCTCTTATGAGAGTCTAGATCAGGGGGGGTCGGGAGTAAAAGTGGAAGAGGTTGTTGGATTTGAAAAGTGCTGTGATGTGTTTGGGCACCAGCGTGACTGGGCTCTGTTGAAGATCGGTGCTGCTCAGAATTTGCCTGTTCTGTTAAAACACTTTGGATTCCTTCCCCAAAGTGGCGGAATTTGCATTATTGGGCATCCTGATGGTGCTGTGAAAAAGATAGATCCATGCTTCATAGTTCCAACTGAAAACCGCAACCAGGTTGTCTATAGGCATCGCGATGAAAATCCAGACGGCGTTGTGCCACACGAGCCTAAATACTTTGAATATCAAGATCAGATTAAGTTGGTTACGCGCCTTTTCTTTGGGAATACAACATTTGAACAGAAAAGACAGGCTCTAACTTACGAGACTTGTTTTTATTTTGGCTCATCTGGTTCTCCTGTCTTTGATGAGCACTGCAATGTTGTTGCAATGCATTCAGGCGGATATGTCTACAAAAATGCAAGGGGTGTACAGCACAGTGTCATAGAGTTTGGCCATCCTTTGTCAGTCATTATTGAGCGCATCATTGTCCAAATGGTAGAAGGAAGAAGGTTTGATGTGTTGAAGAAATACCTGGCTTGCAGTTATAGACATCAACACATCGTGAGGGCCAATGTGAAGAAACTGGTTGAGAGCAGAAATATGCAAGCATTTATAGATGCAGCAAAACAACCAGAGGTCACAAATGATGAGAGTTTGAACACGTTCTTTGAATTCTGGTCTCAGGGAGAGGTTCCAATGGAACACTGAGTGTACACACAAAGCTGACAGAAGATACAGTGCAAGCAGCTTCAGCAGTGAGCAACAAAGACCGTCATGTCTGTTTTCAGATATCAGGGTACTTTTGTTCAGCATTTAAGTAGTATAGGTATTGAAACTTATTGTATTCATTGTTTTAGGTAACCATAATCAGTTTTAAGATGAAGGGAACTATGGTTTCTCCATAATTAATTTTACTCCCTAAATGCTTGTTTTCATCTATGCTGTATTTTGTATAGTTTTTGATTGGCAATTGCTTAATCTCTTCTGTTCTGGGAATAATGTTTGTGAATTTTGATACTCTGCTTGTTCATAGTGAATGTGACTGTACTGTCTACTATTGCCCTGGTTGTAATGTCTTATCGGCCGATATCTTATCACAGATATATCGGTGTTGGTTTATGTCATTGCACAAATAACATGAAGTTGCAGCACAGAAATGCCAAAGATACAGTACGGTTACTGACTGGAAACTGTCTGGTTCAGTAAAGTAAAGGCAGTGACAACAGTCCTTATCAGAAATGTTGGTTTTGTTTAGTCTTTCATAGCCAGATCTATTTCCATGGTGCTGTGTCAGCTAATATTACAATTATTTTATAAATTGTATGATATTGGATATTGTAATGTTCTGTCGTATACCACTGTCTTGAGAGTGTTTCTCTTGAACGTGAGAATTTAAATGTCTCACCTTAAATTATGTCATAAAAAACCTCTTTAACAAATGAATAATGATTCTTTTTCGATATTCAATAAAGTGATTTCTTTCATTTTTAGATTTTGATTGTGTTTTTTTGTATCATTGCTCTCTACAGTATAAACGTGTGAATGAGAAGTCAAAGGCCAAATTCTGAGTTCAACTAACTGAGAATCTGTCATCTGGAATATATCGGATTTCGATCATTTCTTAATGTTATGTATAATAAGTGTATTGTTACATAGCAATGTGCTGTGAGTTGCGAGTGAATATCACACCCTGGATTGCTGGGTTTCATTGTTTGGTTTTGTGCACCTAGGATAATAATAATAACTTTATTTATCACCTTTAAATACAAAGTGCACAGAGAAGCAAAGCATAGTCATACATAACGTCAATACCGGTGAACAAAAAAGGACCTTACCATAAAGACAATGAATACAACAAAACCAAACAAATAACCAAAAAGAGCACATGGAATAGAAAACAAACAAATAAATAAAATAAACAAAAACAGGGGAACAAAAGGACGTAAAAGGACAACATCACTTAAAAGCAATTATATAAAAAAAAGTATGTATATTAATACATTTGAATTGATGTTCGATCCATTCTGTCTCTCTTCCTCTTACTTTGAGCAGCTCTGCAGTGAGAAGCACCAAACATGAGGGGGAGATATTTTGCAACGCTAAAGCCAGGGCGGAACCTTTGACACGTTTCACAGTTTCTACACGGGCACTTTTGCAACGGACCAAAGCTAAGTGCCTGGCGAAATGGAAGTGTAAGGGTTTTCTTATTAATTTTAAACTCTGAATATTGTATAGTGTTTGTTATTTGGTTGCTATATGTTGTTTTATTGTTATGGTTAAAGATAATGAGTTACTACGTATTGGTAGCAATTTCCGGTTGATTTATTGATCGAGCTGTGGGACACATGAATAAGTGAATAAGCTAGCTAAAATATTAGTACACACTGATCCCCACAACACTGGAGCAGCTGATGCACACCGAGACTTTCTTTACTATATATTTATGTACAAATACGTACATCAATATATAGTTTAAATAATGTACTCAATGTAGCCTACGTGTAGGAACTATTGTTTGACAACTAGCTACAAGCTGACACAATTTTTTAAAACTCAATATAATAGACACGTTTTAAGAGCAGTGCTAAAAAACAATTAATTAATTTAGGTCTCTCAAATGTGATATGTTTTCTTTTAAATATCTATGTCGTCATTCTGGTACTTGACTAAATCTATGACTTGACTATCTAAAGAGTAATTGATAATGGAAATACAGTAAAGCAGTTTTACATGTTTTCAAATGTAAAACTGGATAAATTAGATTCAATATTTTTTTTCATAATTCAAAACAGGACATTATCCATCCTTCTTTTGCTTTTGCTTGTCTAAATCACAACTTCCTGTGAATTTTACTCAAAGCATAATTTTTTTTATCATGTTTATTTAACCAAAATGATCTAGTCTCAAAGGTAAATCATCCATCTTCATCTTCATTCAGTAAAGGTGTGAGATCCATTCAAAAGTTCCAAAAGCTAAATTGACCTTTTAATCTTAGATTATTTGGTGTCATATACACTTTGCAATAGTCTAGAATGAATTTATGCTTAATCATGACTTCTTTACTTCTTTTCAGGAAAAATGCAAATGCTGCTATGCTCAGTAACTATGAGGTAATGTGTTGTCTCATTGTTTAACATTAAATATGTTTGCCGCGTCCAATCAAGAGATGAGAATAATTAAGTGTGGCTTCAGATGTGTCTGTCTGTGTTTCTCAGGTGTTCAAACTCCTGACAGACCTGAAGGAACAGAGGAAGGACAGCGGGAAGAACAAGCACAGCGCCGGGCAGCAGAACCTCAACACCATCATGTATGAGGTAAACGCACATCCTCTCTCTCTCTCTTCACTGACTTGTCTTAAACTGTTTCAATAGTGTGACCACAGTTTCCTCTACATTTCCACACAGACACTGAAGTACCTGTCAAAGACACCCAGCAGCAGGCAGACTCCAGAGATCGTCAGAGAGTTCCTGACCACCATGATGCCTCACAAACTCACAAAGTCAGTGAGATCAAAGACATATATATGTGTTCTCATTCATGTTTTTTATTTGGAATTTAGAGATTACTTAAGATGTAACAGTATTTTTAAGATAAACAAATGTACTGTATGTATGTGCTGTTCCTTACATCATATATTCACTTGTGTGTTTCCCTCATCAGGGCAGAAAAACTGCAGCTATTGAACCACCGGCCACAGACCGCAGTGGAAATTCAGCTTGTGAGTGTTTTACTTAATTGTCGCCAATTACTATTATTACACATTACCATACCTCTCTTTATCTCTTATTCATCTTTATCTCTTTTTCCCTACTGGTCTACGTTTCCACGATTCTTTCACACAGTTATTGTGGTAGAAATGAGCCAGTGTGTCATATGCTAAGAGTTGCTGAAAGGATAATTATTGTAATGTTCTACTTTTTCTTTTCTTTACAAAACTAACAAATAACGCATCCTACTAGCAAATGCAGTCCGTATCAATAACACATCAGTGAGCCTCACTTTTGCTCTGGTCGAGATGTTCCTTTATTACGATGAAAATCAACCTTGAGTCAGTCCCACCTAAACGTCTGATGGAAATACTTATTAGAGCACCAGATGATTATGAATCTGCTGGTAGAAATAGTCTCCAACAATTGGTCTATTTTCTATTCTTTGAGTGACATTTGCTGAAAACCACAATAGAGTTAATGTTACACATAGCAGTCGGAGAGAAATAATGTGTTGACATTAAACCATATCAACATTTTCTAAAAGACCCCCAAAATAAAAAAGTTGGCCCGGAATTTTGAATAACATGACGACTGCTGAAGAAAATATGTGTTTATTAATGGAGCTTGAGGTGAGATTGATTTGGCGGCTGCAGATAAATGGATTGACACAGTTAAGGCTTGGCAGGTTTATGTGTATAGCATGTTAAATAAGGCAAAGAAAAGGAAACCATTTGTAACAACCAACATTTTTCTGTTTGTGTTCAGATGGTGGAGGAGAGTGAAGAGAGGTTGTCAGAGGAGCAGATCGAGGAGCTCATCCACATGGTTGCAGACGTCCTACCTGGTGACCCAGAGCAGGAGAACGCAGCTCCAGCAGATGCAGAGCTTGATGAAGCCGTTGAACAGTCATGACACAGTGAGAGGCCAGACACCACCCGGAGGTGGAGAACTGGAGCAACGGCTAAAATGACCACAGAACTGGACTGCTTGCTTTAACCTGCGCCATTTGAACTGAGCAACATGCTGACAGACGGGATTCACAATGACGACCATATAATTACCTCATTACCTTGGAAATGACTCATTAAATACATTAATAAATGGCAGGAGATTGTTTCTGATTTGCATTTACGTGTATACATACAAATCATACACAGCTTCCGTAAGTACAGGTTTTTGAACATTGAGGCGTAGATCTCTTGTTTTGCATCTGACTGGTCTGATTTGTATTTCACATCAGAGGATGTTTCTGCAGAGACAGTCTGCTATTAGCCTGATTATATTTTGGGCTTCTGACTCAATCTTAGTCGTCAGTTTCTACCGTGAAGCATAGAAATAAGGGTTTTAGCTGCTGTATGATTTCCCATGCTGTAATATAAGTCGGTCATGCAATTAAACTTTGGTACAGCACTAACATCAGGTCAGGCAGTATTATTAGAGCAGCTATGTAATAAAAAAAAAGAGAGCAGACGGTATGGACCAAGAGGTGATTGTTGTCTCTTAACAAGGGTAGATATGCAATCATTTTTAAAACGTGCTGATGCATTCCTTCTGTAACCAAATGAAGCATAACAGCTGAAATGTGTCTGCATTTTTTTTCCCCACTTGAAATGACATGTTCAGCAGGCATTCGCTTGAAGGACGTCTCAATGTACATATAAGGGCATGTACAACGGGGACCCTTGATTCTCATGTGGTGCAACATGACAGACTGAAGAGCTGGTGCTAAATTAGGACAAAATCTAAAACGCATTTTAACGTCAGACAATGGTGGTGTCACCCTCAATGTATCTTTTCTCTGCATCATCCTTTAGGTCTGTGAATGCAACACAAAGGTAGAAAACCCCACAAACCCCGCAACAACAGGTTCAGGATCAGCTCACACTTTCTGTGCAGGGATGTTTTGATGAAGCAGAGGAAGGATGTGCTAGTTAGACTTCTGTACATATCTGTTTTGCGCTTCCTGTTGGTGTGTCACGTCAGTTTCCTGTGCTCACTAAGTACCTTACTGAGGCAAGATGCAAAGACAAAGTGAAAGTCTGGACTACTTTGTACCAGCACATCCAGGAGCCCCATGTGACCCCGTCCATCGGTTGAACTTAGAAGTGAACAGATATCAGGGACACATCTAAGATGTCCAAGACTTTTAATTGTTGCCAACTTTTTCCAAGGATGGATAATCAAACGATCCAAGCAAGCAATTGTCCAGGGAGCCACAAACCTCAGGGGCCTGGAAAGCTCCAAGTTTATTATATGTGCTAATTTATTGAATTTTAAATCAGTTTGAAAATATGCAGCAATCAAGCACATACCATTTGATGAAGGCTTATAATGTGGTTTGGCCTATATTATTTGAGTCTCTGGGTAAGGATGTCTAAATGAATGTGTTTGACCATAAAGCAGACCTGGGGTCAGCTGGTATTGTAGCATAGAAAAACTGTACATGTTGCAGTGGGATGAAAAGGGGTTAAAGGGCCTGTCGCCTAAGTGTTGGCCCCTCGGGGCCGTAGTAATCTGTCAATTGCTTTCTCATTTTGTAAATCACAGTGTGTGCTATTCATGCTGCAATAGGATGTGCTATCTACTTAGTGTTGACATGGCAGTTTATCCACTCTGTCTGTTTAATAGCAAAGCCAACATGACATAAATCAAGCTAAGAGGTTTTATTATAATTTGATATAGATACATCATTTTGTAAATAAAATACCTGTTGTCAACACAAGGGGAAAGTCAGCCATTTATTTTCTTAAAAATATTTTATTACACACCTTGTATCAGTTCAATACTCATTAATGTGTACATATTTAATTGATGATGGATGCATCTTATTGCTTATTCGTGAATTTCAGAAGTTATTTGATGTTTTATGTATTGACATTTGAGAGGCTTGCCTACTATTATGTCACATTTGATTCTCCACAGCACGCACAAAGATCCACGGCACACTAAGAGAGTTACCAAAAGCTGGTGTACAAATGAAAAGGTGGGTAAATGAAACGAGGCGGGTTTAACCTCAACTAAATCCCACACTGTGATTAGATCCCCCCTGTGGCCTTTTACCGAGAGCACACGAATCGATGAAGTAAAGTAATTTTAGCCTCGGGGACGAAGGGGGAAAAAAAACTGGGTTTGTCACTGCGGCGGAATTGCCCTTTAACACCTCAACCAATAGGATCGTCCCAAGCAGATGTGTTGGAGTAGTCAGAACGTCGGCGGACCAATCAGAGCGCAGCATCCTCTGCCTGGCTGCGCTCGTACTCACTGGATCTCTTCCCCTCTCTCTCACAGCTCGACTTCTCGCGGAGCAAAGTTACATTGTGAACCAGCAGCGAAACGTTGTGTAATGCGGGGAACAGCGCTGTGACCTCCGCCGATATCACCCCCGCATGGTGGGAAACACCAGTGTGTCTCTCGGAGCTGCTGGTTCCAGCTTTTTGGATCAGGGTTCGTGTTTTTTTGTTTTGTTTTTTTTTTTCTTCGGATTTCGTCAGTTTCACAGACGCTGGTGAGTGAACACCATTTTCTCACGGTTCTGGTGAATTTACGCCGAGTATTGGCTTCCTCCAGCCTGCTAAATGAGTCTCAGTAGAGCGGGCGAGCTGGAGGTGGCCGCCGGTCTGTCACGCCGTGTTTGACTGATAGCAGGTCATTCACCTGGTGGCTGCTGCCTCGGGTGCATTTTTTTTTGCAGACAAGACGCATCATCAAGTCAGGCCAGATGTTGGTGGATGCTGGGCCTTCAACTGTCAGCCGTTGAATAATCCTATTTCGGTGATAGCCTCATTTGACCCGTTTATGATATATATCTAAATATATATGCACCTGGGTCAGCACATATTTTATGCAACGCGGTAAAAATGCTGCACATGTTTCATGTTGCAGCAGCTGCAGTTGAATATGTACCTTTTAGGATATGTGTTGTGTTGTTGCCACTGAGAGGGAGCTGTCATTGCAACATTAAGAGAGTAAGAATGACATTTACAAAAGAGCAATATTTGAAGAAAACATGAAATGAAGGGCATTCAAGGTAACATATCCAACAAGGGGCATGCTCCTGACAGCAATGCCTTAACCAGAGAAGGGAACATATATACGTTGCTCTCCCTCTCAGACTTTCCCTTTAGCAGGAAGTCTGTGCCATTCCTCCCTCCTGTGAGGAACAAAGAGGCTTTAGATTTCTTGACAACCTGCTGGTCAAAGATGTCCCCCATATGGGCAAAAAAAGGGGGCCGGTAATCCTTGATGATGAAGCAGCTGAACTGAACATGGACATTTTTAGGATATTCAATTATTCTCACATTTTGCCACTGAGGGGAAACAGTTATTAAAGAAAAGAAAACTAAACATACACAACTTAAGAGTCCTAAATTCAATGTGTGGCATGCAGGTGAAGGGCTCTAAGAATGCACAGGCTCTTGACATGAGTGCAGGTTAAATGTCGCAGATGTTCCCTCTGTTAGACCTTCCCTTTGGCAGGAAGTATATGTTCCCTCCTGTGAAGAGGAGGGAATGCTGGCTTTGGCTCTCCTGACAACCTTCTGCTCAAAGATGTCAGTTTTCTTGCCAGCCAAAGTCTGCTTATATACTTAGTTTGTTGTCTTGCCCTTGATCAGTGAACAGATAGGCCTTTTCAAGGTCAATCCCCTGAGTATCAGAGGAGCTGTCCACTCCCTGTCTTTGCAGAAACCTCTAGTCCAGGTGTGTCTAGTCAATCAGGGTTTGTTTGCCCATGTTCCAGACATCTCTCTTTGATATTACTGCTTCACCTCTAATACAATGGTGGTGCACAGAAGGAAAATAAAATGTATACAACAGGAACATCTCTCACTATAGAAACCATACAGAACAGTGTATTATTAGAAATTGTGAAGGTCATTAACACTATGTTATAGACCAAATAAATGATGAAATTAATCCATAATGAAAATAATTGTTAGCTTTGAGAAAAATACACTTTTTTTGTAATTTGGGGGAACTGGCCCTTTAAATCTGTTGAGAGGAAGAAAAAAAAGCAGCAAGGCTTGTCTTAAACCACTGGCCTAATTCTTTGCAAAACTCCAAGTGGCTTAATCTCTGCATGGAAATGCATTAGAATTACATGTAACGCTTGTGGATACCACTGGATTTAGCATGGCTTAAGGCAGCACCTAAGTATCCCAGCCAGGCAGTGGTGTCCTCGTTTTCAGCTGTTTATTTCCTTTTTACGCTGTGATCATCAGACTGAATTTTTACAGGCAAGCTACTCCAGGCCAGCAGAGAGAGGAGTTCCCCACGTGGCATCCAGATGTTAGGCTGCTTGCACGTTCAATCTGAGCAAGACAGAAACCAAAATGAAATGAAGAAAGGGAGGCGTATTCCATATTTGCTTCTGTAAGAAGTAAAACGGCTGTGAATTTTAGTTCCAAAGCTGCAGTGTTGCTTTAAAAGTAATCCAAACACTGCAGTGAAATCAGTGTTTAGAGACATTAGTGAAATAGTCACTATAGTTATTAAATGTTTAGCTGAATTCAATTATTCTTTAGTTTGTTGTGTGCCAATAAGAGGAATCAGATGCTGTATTGCGCTGCAGAATCTGCTCATAGGCATATTGCAGAAGTGAAATGGGGAAGTTGCCGGATGACTCGCTTGGTCAATAGTAATATGATCTTAAACAAATTGCTTTGAGTTTCACTGTGGCAGAAACTGTCAGTGAGAATAAAAACACGAGGAAGCTGTAATTAGTGTATTCGGATACACTGCCTGGGAGTGTGTCTACGTTGCATGTCGCAGTTAACTTTGATATGACTTAACGGTCAGTGGCTCCCCAGAGGAAAGATGCAAAATAGCTGCCTTGAGAACCAAAATTGGATGCGTTTCAGCCCCTCCGCAATTCAGTACAAGTGTTCTTGGCAAAATAACACAGAAACAACCGCCACCACCACCACTCCCTGCTTGCTTATAATAACTCACTCGTGCAGGGCAGTGGCTATAATGTCTGGAGTTACTCACTTATTTGAAATTTGAAATATGATGATTGCTTTGTTACTTGGCAAGGTGGGAAATCACGCATCCCATACTGCAGTACGATCCTGTTCAAACAGAAGCATTCTGTATTTGGTTGGAAGCAACATCAACTGATTCTGGCGCAGTTCTTGTCTTGAAGTGCTCTTCTCATGTTTTAGGAGCGATGGATAAGAGACTTGGCTGGCAGCGGAGCGCAGCAGGCCTAGAGCCTGCTGTCGGACAACAGGGCTGAGGAGCTGCAGAGGTGTGAGGAGTTTCCCGAGGACACTCCACTCTCCTGGCCTTCCTCAGCATCCTCTCAGCCGTTTTTCTCCCAGTCATCCTCATCATCCAGGCTTTCAGTGAGCAACTAAATCTGGAACTGAGCTTTGCTGAAATTTTGCTGAAAATAGTTTAATGTCCCCCTGAATCTGGGCCATGAGGAACACCAGATCGAGGCTGCTGCTGGGCGGCATGCTCCTCTGCTCCGCCTCCCTGATCTACCTGGGCATGAGCGGGATAGATTGCCCTCCGAAAAGCCATCGGTACCGGTGGATGGAGCTCAACATGGGCTCAGCCAATCAGAGCTCATCCCTGAATGAACATTTCCCTGAAGACACGCCCCTCATCTTCATCGGAGGCTTTCCCAGGAGCGGCACCACGCTGATGCGCGTCATGCTGGATGCCCACAATGCTGTTCGGTGCGGGGAAGAGACCCGAGTGATCCCCCGCCTCTTGGCCATGCGCGCCACCTGGAGCCGCTCTGTGAAGGAGAGGATACGACTGGACGAGGCCGGCGTCACCGACCAGGTGTTGGACTCAGCCGTGCGAGCGTTCCTGTTAGAGGTGAGCTGGTCGGTGCCTCTGCACCTGTTCATCTACATGTTTGTGTGTGGAAAGAATGTTTCAGCTTCCGGATGATGCGTTTGCATGCACAGGGTTATTAAAAGCTGTTGCAAATATTAAAATGTAGATATTAAGCAGAATATGCAGGGGTTTTTTCTCATTATTATCTGTTATTTTATTGATTAATCAATTAATTATTTGTCTCTGGTTGTCGGATGCTCATCTCTGTTATTGTGCATTACATATACATTTCTATTTAGGAATGGTTTGCATGTAGCAGCTGTGGTATTCCTTGTTGTAACATTCCCTCCATGTGTTTCAGGTGATAGTCGGCCACGGGGAGCCTGCACCTCGCCTTTGCAACAAGGACCCGTTCGCCCTGAAGTCTCTCTCATATCTGTCACACATCTTCCCGAAAGCCAAATTTGTGCTCATGCTACGAGACGGACGGGCAACCGTCCACTCCATGATATCACGCAAGGTATGCTGGGTGTCTTTCTCTTATCAGGGATGCGATCAGACGAACTTCCGCACAGGCGCATGTTTCCAAACAGCCACTTAACACAATACATTTTCCATTCTGTGTTTCGCTCTCCGTCGTGATCGGCCTCTCGCGTTTATCTTATCGCGCTGCCTCCATTCACAGGTGACCATCTCCGGCTTTGACCTGACCAGCTACAGGGACTGCCTGACTAAGTGGAGCAGCGCGGTGGAGACCATGTTCAGCCAGTGCCAGGCCGCTGGGGAGTCCAGATGTCTGCCCGTCCGCTACGAGCAGCTCGTCCTCCACACGGAGGACGAAATGAGGAAGTTACTTCACTTCCTGGAGCTGCAGTGGGACCCATCAGTGCTGCACCACGAAGAGCTGATTGGAAAGGCTGGTGGCGTGTCTCTGTCCAAGTAAGTGTGTGAAATCTGTCTGTGTGCAAGTCAACTCTAGTCAACTCTAGTGAAACTGACAATGCAGATAGTTTCAGTTTCATGTGCTGAAGTTTTACAGATTTTCTGGAGAGGCAAGACAGTTTTTTTTTCAAATGTATGTTGAAGTCAATGTAAGTGTTGCATGTACACAGATCTTCATCTGTCTGTGTGTTTCATTCGGCTTTATTATTCCTACTGTGAATTCCCACCTGACTGGCTTTGAGGTATATTTCAGGATTACAGGTGTAATTTCTGACAGGCTGCTAAAAGGCAGCTGTGATTCTCACTTCTCACTCTTCTCGCTCTGTCTGTCAGTCATTTCAACACGTTCCTGAGCAGGTTTTGCTTACATCTGTGCTGGTTGTTCATTACAAACTCTTATATCATATATAAATCTCAAGTTCTCTACTTTTAGCGATGTAAATCTTTTTTAAATATAAAGATTAAGATTAAACACCTTCCATTGATTTATATTTTGGCCAGTATTTTCGTAATATTATCTTCTTGCCATTCGTCTTGTGTTAGGTGACAGGATGTGGATGAAAGAGATGCGACACAGGTAATTTAAAGCGTATAGATCGATCGAGAGGAAATCTATTTTTACTCGCCCTGTCCACTCTAGGGGTCAGAGTCCAGGGTCAGTGGAATCACACCTCAACTACGTTGTTATTTTATACTCTCTTTTTTTTTTTTATATATATATATCTTTTTTCTTTATACACTTTAATAAACTACCAGTTATTTATACTACATTGTGTCTCCCTACGTTTCCAAGAAATAGTGTTTGACAAAAACTATTGCCAGAGTTGACGACGCTCAGACCGCAAGGTGCAGACAGACCAGTGTCAAAATGTTTGTTGAATAAAACACTTTTTGGGACGTTTTGGACGTGATTTGAGACTACAGGCTTTAACGTTAATTTAGTTATTAACAAGTAAATACTCAAAACGCCTGCTTGTCTTTAAGGAAACTGTCTGTCTTTTCTGAAGCTGCAACTAACAATTATTTTTAGTATCGATTTGTCTTCATGTAACAAAATGATAAAATGTCGTACAAAACCAACAGCTGGTTTTAAAGAACCAACAATCTAAAACCATAAAGACTGTCATAGTAGACTGAGAAGCATTTTGATTGATTAATTGATTATCTTAATATGTTGATGATTTGTTGTTTTTTTAGTTTCACTAATTGATTAATAGACTAAATGTTTCACCACTAGTCTATGTTGTACCTTCATGTATAATTTGCTAGCTATCCTTAGAAAGACTTAAAATGACCCCATTTAAACAGGGACGTAGCCAGGAATCTAGAATTAGTATTAAGATTACTTTTGAGAACCAAAAAAAGCTCTCTAACTGCTACATCAAATCCGTCTCCACTATGCCACATAGATCATTGTATTGGGAAAACACAAAATCCCTATATTTCATATCGATATATTTAATGCCTAAAAACTCTGAAGATGCATCTTAAGTACCAACATATAAAAACACAACATGTGCGAGAATTCATTAGAGACTTTAAACTCCACCTTGTTTCATTAAACCCAATCCAGGAAATATCACAGAGAACATAGAATATAGACCTCACTGACCTGCACCATCAAGGTCCGTCATGAGTGATTACTTAACTATATTATGTTGTTTTTTCCTCCACTGAATTTAAATGCAGCTTAAAGTGAGAGCTAGATATGAACACACAAGTCATCTATTTGAATCCACTGATCCACCAGGATGCACAAGTTCAGCCAGAGGTTTCATCTTTAGCAGCCAAACATTTTGAGATCAAGTTAAGTTATTCTTATTTCTTATTTGTCAGGATTCAAATAGAGCATCTCTTCGCAGGGCAGAAGCCCCGGGGATTTGGTGGGAATTTGGCTGCTTCAAACCGGAAAAAAAAAGAAGAAAAAAACCTGGCGTGTATTTGAAGGAATGAGTCCACAATCTGAGAGAATTAGCACCCTTACTTTGATTAGTTATGCAACGATTGGTGCAATATTAGTCACACAAATGTGTTATAACCTCCTCAGAAATGTAAATTCTCACAAAATGTGGCATGTTGTGGTTCTGAATCATGTGTGTCCAAGCTTGCGTACACATTTACTTATTTAGGTTTTAAGTTTAGGTTGATCTGTATGGAAGATATGTATGGAAGCGTACACATTTACTTATTTAGGTTTTAAGTTTAGGTTGATATGTATGGAAGATTTAAAATGCCCAAATCAAACAAAGAAATAATTAATTAAAACATGATGATTATTTTTTTAAATTAATAATCATGAACATGCTTTTCATGGACACAGTAAATTAATACATAACAATGAAACACAGCAATATAACAATGTGTTAGATTTCACTTCAAATGTTTGAATTGTTTTCATTTTCTTCTCTTCAGTGTCTAATTACAAGTAACATAATTAGTTTAGAACATTTTCTCCTCCATGAAACTCGTAGCATTACGAACACACAACACATGAACTAAAGGTGTGTTTGTGTGCAGGGTGGAGCGCTCCACGGACCAGGTGATGAAGCCGGTGAACACAGATGCCCTCTCCAAGTGGGTCGGTCACATTCCCTCTGACGTGATAAGTGACATGGCTGAAATCGCCCCCATGCTGGCTCGCCTGGGCTACGACCCCCACGCCAACCCTCCCGACTACACGAGACCGGAGCCCATGGTGTCTCTGTTCAACTACTCACAGGTGGGGTTAAAAAACTGATCTGAGGAAGATCAGATCAACTGATCTCGTTGTTTTTATACTTTTCTAAACAGAAAATTACCCTGATTTTTATTTATTTTTATTAAAGGAAAATTAAATAAGTTGTTTAATTCAACTTGTGATGAAAGTTCATCATAAATTAAATCTATTTTATCTTGATTAATTATTTAAAAATTACTTACTTTTTATTTCATTTTAATTATTATTATTGATTAAACAACTGTGTGGTTTGGCACTACAGATTTTCACCTGGAGTTTATATAACCACGCACCAAAAAATATATGTTCCTGTTGCCAGAGGATTGTGTTCACCAGAGTTTACAATGACAATTGTGGTTTTGCAAGTTGACCCCTTTTGAAAATGCGGACACTAGTAATAAGACACAGTCGCTCTAAATATACATAAAGCTAGTGTTGCAGATCTATAGTTTTTAATTCTGTTTCGAAATCAGCATAAAATAACTGACACTGATAACCCCTAAAGATACTTTAATATTAACACTAACAAGATATGTGTGGTACTGAAAAGAAAGAAGACTTTTCTTCAACTTCCATAATGTTGTTTTTACCCCTCACAATGTCCAAGGGAAACACCAACAGCTTAGTTCTTGCACACATCGCATGTCTGTCGCTGCTGTAACGCTGAAGCGTAGTACGTCACCTCTTAATAACCAACTATAGATCCAGCTTTAATCACTACCCCAAATAGCAACAACAACATTATTTCCCACTCACCCCTAGTGGGCTCCGGTGAAGCAGATCATCTTGACATAGAAAAGTGTTGTTTGCTGCGATATTAATGCTCTGAATTCCGTGTATTGCACCTTTTTTAATTTTTCAATTTGTCAAGATGAATCAAAGCACCACAGTTGGAGAATGCAGTTTTGATGTGATTTACAATCACACATCCTCTTCATTTTCTCTTTCAGCTTTTAAATTACAGTCATACTAACTGGAACGTTGTGTCTTTGTTTTCCACAGAATTTGAAATCGGCAGAGACTCCACACCCCAGTTAAAAGAAAGAGAAAAGTTCGGCTCCGGTGCTCCACAATATTGATGCACCTTAAAGACAGACTTCCAGCTCAACAGTAATTACACCTCACAGGAAAAATGTGAAAGTGTCCCATGTGTATTTTTGGATTGTTTGTAAGACTAATGTGCAGTGTTAGTGTCTGAACACTGTAGAGCGACTCATCAAGTGGTTTGGGTTTTATATCTCATGTGGACTACCTGCTCGACAGGTGAACTGACAGTATTACGCTGCACTTTGACTTCCTCTCCCCTCGTACCTGAAAGTATTTCTATATGTCTGTAAAGTTGTATGATTCAGCACAAATGTGACTGTGACTTTAGACTAATATTTCACTTACTGAGATTTCAGTCAGTGTTCATGAAGCATAATGACTGTATATTTTTAAAGATGTATTTTTATTTTCTTAATAAATTATTTTGATGTTGACCATTCATTCAGGAATCTAAAGTTGTTTATTCTGAATTGAGGTTTTTTTATTGTTGTATATTGTTGGTCATGAATAAAAACTAATCTAAATGTCTCTTTATGTATCTAATGAAGTCTACGTATTTTGTTTTACTCACTCATATTGCTGTGTGTGCCTATTTGACAGACAGCTGAGCCTCACCGCCCTCTCACAAACACGTTTTTTGACATACAGTTTGACATAAACGGTCACACTTAATTTTCCGATGGTTCAGTAGAAATAATGTCCAAAGTTACATGTGGTCAAACTTGTTTTGACTTTAATGTGACAAATGTAAACGTGCAATAGAGTGGGCTGCTTAGTGATAAAGAGAAAAATATGGTCATTGAGCTAAAGTGACCTTTGCCCTCTATGTTGCATATTGAGCCACGGGCACCAGAGCAGGCCGCTGTACCTGCTGGTCTCTGGATGTGAACATGGCATGCACTGTGTTTGGTTCCTCTGTTGGTGGGTGGGGAGCGCGACGCCACACACCCCTTCTGCTGGGCAGTGTATGGTGAACTTGGGTGGGAGGGGCTTCTGAGCTGCACCTGATCATGTACAAGAGACACCTGGAGAACTGAGAGACACACACACACAAGCAGAGGAGGTCGAGGCAGCATAATGAATATGATGCAGAATCAGAAGTTACATTCAGATGTCCGAGCAAGAAGGTGGGAAATGTTTCTTCCTCAGCTACATGAGGTGGGATGCAATCACAGAGGATAGTTGTTGTGAAAAGAGGATATAAGCCAAGGCTGGATTGCCAGCTGGGCAAAGCAGGCAACTAAATAGCCTGGTTTCAGAGTACCTCTGAATCTCCTCCCACATCTTCAGCAATGCAAATAGGTCTGACGTTGTGCCCAGTGATGGCCGTTTCCACGAGCTGGAGAAACAATCAACCAAATCAGAGCTTTGTGGGCAGAATAAAAGCTGCTTAGCTACACCCATGAAAAACAATGACAGACATACCAATAAGTGTAGGTGAGATTTAAGCCTATGAAGGTTGTCCCAAGTCGACTACAAATATACCTTTTTTGATCATCATGAAAGATAATACAACAGCTTTCAGTGACTGAAAATGATTCTTGAAGGACACATTTGTCACTTGCTGCTGATTGGTTTGAGCAAATTAACACAAATTTAGTGTTTACAGTTCATTCAAATGAAGAACAAATTTATTTTTACACAAAATTACAATTATTAATGTTTTTTCTGCTTCATACTCATTCCTCCTGTCCACCCAGGAATGAGTATGAAGCAGAAAAAACTATATAATTGTAATTTTGTGTAAAAATACATTTTTTCTTCAAGAGATCATTTCTTCAATGGAAGAGATGGAGGACAACAGCTTTAACCCATGTGTGCAAAAATGCATCTCAACGTCAGGAGCAACAGGTAAAATGTATGTAAGGACGCGTGATCATTAAAGGGAAACGCCACCAAAAGTTGTGTTCGGTCATTTGGGTCTCCAGAGGGATCTGCGTGAAGTCTGATAGCTTGAGTCAACGTCGGTTGGGACTGAAGACTACAGAGGTAGAAAGAAGTGAGTTTACCAGACTTTAGCTGTAGCTGCTCCTCGTCTATGTTTAAGACTGGCAGCTCAATGCTGAATTGGCCATTATTAGCATAACACACCCAAATGTCCCAAAAACCTCTTGGCAGTCAAGTTGCATTGTGAGTAATGTGGGCGCCAGGTTTTGACAAGGAAGAAAATGCTATCTCTGCTCCCGCTGCATCAATTTTTATCCTTTTTATAAAAACTCCATTGTGAGTCCAACGATGCAGCGGGCTAAATTGTTTATTTATATTGGATTTAAACTTATAAAAACATATTTAAATAGAGATGTTGCTGCGTTGCAAAGTCATATACTATGGTTCAGCAAACCAGCTTTGACATGGATCGTTGTTATCTGGATTGTGGTCCATGCCTACTACTCATTATATGAATAATTTCATATATTCATTGAATGTGCTGTAACTCCGTTACATTATTCATTCTGGTCACATGACATCCATTGCTTCTGTCCATCCGGGGAGAGGGATCCTCCTCTGTTGCTCTCCCTCAGGTTTCTTCCCTTTTTTCCATGTGAAAGGTTTTTTTACTATCTTTATTTGGAGGAGTTTTTCCTGATCCGAGTTAAGTTGATTAAAGCAAATGTAATTTAGAGGACGGCGGATGACTTTGTGTCAGATATTTACAAGGAATGGTTGGTACCTGGTTGTTGAGCAGCACATAAATAACAGGGTTGAGGACGGTGCTGGTCTTTGCTAGCAGAGACGGGATTAAACTGGCAGCAGGCGGCACCACGCCGGGCTGTCCAAAGGAGGCGAGCATCGCCACCACACCGTATGGCATCCAGCACAATAGGTAGCCTGTCACCATGGAGACCACCATTAGAAGGACACGGGCTTCCCTGCGCTCAGCTGAGGACCGATTGATCCTGGGGACCTGGACAAACAAACACAGGCGCTTTCACAAACACTGGTGGACGCACAAAGACGTCACATATTATTGAGGGGTCATTATTCCGCATGCTCACCTGTCTGGCCACCACTCGCACAGCCAGCAGGATCCTCCCGTAGCAGAAGAACATGAGCAGCAGCGGCAGCAGCAGGCAGAAGACGAACAAACAGCAGATGTAGGAGCGAGCTGCGGCCGAGCGCTGGTGCCACTGAACGGAGCAGATGGTGCCGGGACCCTCCGGCCCGTAGCTGCTCCACAACACACAACATATGCTCTGATTTCTTCTGCTGCATGTTTAACATGATTGATTTCTGTGTTGGGATGTGTTTATTATCTCTGTTTGGAACTGAGAAATGGAATGGACTCATTTTATTTTATTCATTTGTTCATGTTAAGATGGCAGACACCTCCCCTACATGCTATTTTTTTTCTCTGCACTATAATATTCTCGAGGTTGGCTGTCAAAACTCAGTTAAATGCCAATCACTTTGATAAGCCCTTTCTTAATTTTAATGCCAATTTGTCTCTTTTGAGACAGGCTTGAGGTAAGGTTCCTCAAATAAACAAATTAACATTTTACTTTCTTATTGTTTCAGGACACTACTGATTATCATTTGCCTCGTAAAACAAATGGCATTTTAACTCAGTAAGTCACATTGTGAAGTTAGGTAGAACATTTGCAGATGAGCAAAACGTGTGGCTTAATTAAGTTATTTTCTTTTAAGGCACTAATTTCTATATTCACTTTTTATTCAAGTGACTAAACACGGACTTTCCTCCTAGTTTTAGCAGCGTCAGCCTGAATAAGAGAATGATTGATCTAATAATGGGTGAAATGATGGGTTAATACTGGGGCAGTATACAGACCTGCTCCAGCCAAGCAGCGGTGGCAGAGTCCAGATCAGTGAGTAGAGCCAGGAGGCCGCTACAGCGAGCCTGGCCCGGCGGTACTGAGAGGGCTCCGAGCCTAGGTGGGTTCTGCCTAGCACCGCAGAGTACCGCTCCAAAGACAGCAGAGAGAGAGACACCAGAGATACGATACCTGACAGAGAGACACACATTCATTCAGTATAGGACAACAGTTAGACAGAGACAACCATCTCTCCATGTATTAGCCTGATTAATGAACTACTACATGTATCTGCTGCAGTTGAATTTGCAGGTTACAATTTGGCATCCAAAACATATTCAAGCTATACAATTGGATGCATTGTTAAAGATTAAACTACCTAAAGTATTCAAATATCTGTAATTTAAATGCTGCTAACAAGTTAGTCATTATTAGTATATTACAATATCATAATATTACCCTTATATTGTCTATTTTTACAGAATGATTATACTCTCAGTTTTTTCTTATGGACATTTCACATACAATTCATATGCCAGTTATATTTACAGAATGTTGCAACATTAAGGTGATGTATACAATAAATTCATTGCATGTAATGGATCAATAATTATAATAGCTTATTATTCTGAAATTTGTTATTTTGCTTAGCCACATTTTTTTTTTTTTTTTCAATTTCATCGAGGAGTTTCAAATCTCCTCAATAACTCACCGAAAAACGCGTTGGAGAAACCGTACCACCGGCACCCGTAAGACCCGGTCAGCCACTTGCCGCGCACGCTGGCCGCGAAGCTGAGGGGAGTCCCGAAGATGCAGACGAGCAAGTCACTGGCGCTGATGTTGATCAGCAGCACGTTCACCGGACTCACCAGCCCGGGGAAGCGCGAGAACACCATGAGCACGAGGAAGTTACCGAGGAAGCCCAGGACCAGGATGAAGCCCAGAGCCACGGTCGCCGCGGTGTGCCCCGCCCGGCCCAGCGCCGCGGCCGCGGGGTCCGACCCGGAGCTGTGCCCGGTGCTGAGGTTGTTGCTCTGCTGCAGGAGGACCACCATGGCCAGCTGGTAGAGTGACTCTAACCAGAGACATAGGGGCGCGTCATGAAACAAAGAAAGAACATTAAACGTTGGAGATTGAGGATTGTTTTTTACCTGCTAATTCAGTGGGGGAGTTTCCACGCTATAGGGAAAAACAACAACAACACTATTCAGCCCATTGAGTACAAATACAAGACTTCAAGATTTTTAAATATGAAGTGGGGAGGAGAGAGAACTTTATCTTCCTCAGATGGCTGAAGAGTAAAACCTATCTGAAAAATTCACTTTTTTGAGAATACAAAAAAAAAAACGTGTTGTTTTCTTGCAGAATGCTATTTGTTAAGGATACCCAATGCATAATACAAAATACAAAAAAATACAAGAAGAAAAATAAACAAAGTGCAGATAGGAGGTTTCCCCACTTTACCTGGATCATTATGCAGGAGGTTTTACAATTTAGCCATCGATATGAGTTGACATCTTTGTTCACAAAAGATCATTCATCGGTATCACTTTTTTTTAAAACTATGTTAATAGTATAACTAAATTACAAATCCTCAATGAAAAGTAAAAACTCTTAAATATAGTGAACACATATTTTCAGACGATAAAATATGTAGATTTATTTTTTAAATAGATTAAAACCCAACCTAAACAGTTTAAACACATTAGCCAATGCCTAAATCACAGTTATTTACAGTTTCAAAAGAATAGAAAGTGAAAAACGTCTCCAAACCTTCAATAAGATCACAGACACTGCCACAAAGAAAGAATGAAAGAAACAATCAAATAGAGATTCACACGATGACGTTTTCCTGCATGGAGATGACCATCGCTCTGACACATGTCTTTATTCTGTTCCGTTATTCTACTTTATAGACCAGATTGGGGACCTAAATAACTGAGCCAACATATCAATAATACAAGCTGTGGTTGACTCAGAGGATGAGCCAAGAACACCCTGAGGCTGGCAGCATTAACCGATGAGATGCTGACACTAATGAACAATCACAAGGCAAGAAAACCCTCCAGTCATTCATTTACATTTAGAGCATTTTCTGCAATATAGGCCTATGTATTTTTAAAAGCTGGTGATTTTGACCCTGTTAATTTTTGTTTCTTATAACTTTTAAGAAAAGATTTGCCGAAATAGTCTATAGCACCTCACTTAACTAGTGTGTACAACAAACTTCTAAAATGGTAATTAACACATTTGACTCTAAAACTTGACTGAGCCAGGCATGGGTCACGTTGATCCTCTTGTAACACTTTCTTCACTTTGTACCAAAGCCTATTGAAAAACACAATTGATCTTGTGATGTATAAGAAACATATATGTGCACTAATTAATAATATAATTGATATATTTTCACTAATGAGGACAAGATATATTGATATTAAATGATTAATAAAGAAGTCCAAGGGGGAAATTGTAACAGTGATTGGGGCGATTGTAACACTAACAAAATAAGTCATAATAACCCACTGTATTTCAAGTAATCCCCTCATACAATATCAGATTTACTGTCAATATAAAACATATTATTTTATACCAAAAAGTATGGTTATCGATGAACTGCGATAGAACAAACTTTTGTGTGTAATGAATACATTAAATCATCATGAGCAATGATTAGTTTAGTATGTTTTGTACTGTTCAGTTTTAAGCTTAACAGATATTTCGTATTTTTGGTAACAGTCCTGTTAGCCCCGAACAGTGGGGGAAGAAGTATTCAGATTGTTTAAAGTGTATCACAGTGTAGAAATACTCCAATTGGCCCATTTTAGAATCATATGTTTGACATAAACCGCTATCACTCTTGAGCAGATTGTGCATTTGAACCAAATAATCGGAATGGGCATATCTTCTTAGCATGAAGAATTCGAATCCATCACTTCACAATTCATCAGTTCAAAGCCCTAATAATTCCTGACAGGATATAGATATTGTACATGGTCACCGTGACACCAACATAATTATGTATTCATAAATAATTGTGTATTTTAATCCATATTTAGTCTAGCTGTGTAGCCTCATATAGTGTTTTCCAGTGTGATCATTTCAGTCAAATAAATAGAGATTCATAACAACCAATACTTTGAATACATAATACAAATTATATGAAATCTCAACAATAACAAAAAGTACTTGTATATGTTATATGTTTATGTTTATGTTTAAGCCCATCCTCCCACTGAAAAGTAAAACTACTTACTGCAAGGTCTGTAAGAACACTTTGATGTAATACTTAACTTTTGCCACTGGACGGCAATATTTTCTTATTGTGTGAAATATATTTCATCTCTTTTCTCTTATTTTCCTTCTTTTCATCCCTATTCATTTTAGCCTATACTCGTTTCACCTATAACCTTTTTTATTTAATGTACTTACACATCAAAACCAAACGTTTATCTTTTATGAATAACACATTCATGATCACACAATTTGGATTTTAAATCATCAGTCATCACTCAAAACGACTTAAAATGTCTTTAACGACACAGAGGCAGTCAACTATCATTGAGGGAACAATACGTTTACATTTTAAATTCTAAAGTTACACATAGTGGGTTTTAAAGGGAAGATACCAATGTTTTTAGACACAGTGGCCTGAAACATGTCTTCTTCTTTTTTTAAACTTAGAAATAGATTATAAATAAATCAGCAGAGCCTCATGAAGATATACTCTGCTCGTAAGAAGACGTTGGCCCAAATATCCACTGCGTTGAAATGTCCTTGAGCAAGGCTCATGCATGCAGAAGTCAACAAAGATTGTATCATCTCCGTTGCCTCATAGTTCCTGCATACGTATATGAAATATATGATACATATCAAACATAACATACATATGAAACAGATCATACGTAAAAAACATATACATATGAAACATATGATACATATACATATGAATGATGAAATATATGATACATATGAAACATATAGATATGAAACATAGGACACATATACATATGATACATACAAAACATATACATATATGGAACATATGATACATATACAAATTATGCATATGAAACATAAACATATGGAACATATACTACATATACATATGAAACAAATACATATGGAACATATGATACATATACGTAGAATACATATGAAACATAAATATATTATACATATGAAACATATGATATATATGAAACATGATACATAAACATGAAAAATATGATATGTAAACATATGACATAAACATATGATATATTATGATATATATATATATGAAGCATATGAAACATATGAAACATAAACATATGATACATATGAAACATATGATACGAAAACATATGAAAAATGTGATATGTAAACATATGACATAAACATATGATATATTATGATATGAAGGATATGAAACATACATAAACATATGATACATTATGATATGATACAACAGTCTGCGAGCGAGGGACAGCTCGACGCTCCCGTGACGTAGACAGAGAACGACGTTTCCGTAGCAACTGGGGGCGAACCGTTAACCGGCCGCTGTACTACGGGAGCTAATAGAGGAGTAGGGGGGTTTGTCGTCGGTAACCGGACACCTCATCTGTCTTTCGGGGCCTAGAGACACGGGGGCGACGCAGTTATCGAGGCTGCGAGCCCGCAGTTCCGTGCGGAGATGCTGAATATGTGGAAAGTCCGAGAGCTGGTGGACAAAGCGTGAGTACGGAGGAGCAGGCGGAGCCGTCTGCACGAGTTAAACAGCTAAGTGGCTGCTATGCTAACCAGCTAACGTTAGCCGGGCAGCATCAGCAACGGATACAGGCCGTGACGTCACGGCGATAGCCCCTCAGCTGTTAGCCCCGACTAGAGCTGCCAATCTTCAACCCTGTGGCATAAATAGAGACGTGTGCTTTGGGATGGCTTGTCCCACTCTACATTTCCATCACTTGTTCACACAGCGCGGGGGGGAAGAGACAACATTGCACATCGTCGATTCGTGTATTTACGACCCACAACGAAAGCTACCCAGTTAGCTAATTCCGCTAGCGTCGCGCATCCCTTGTCGGCTCTGTGTAGTGTTTGTGTCGGTGCCGCTGCAGAATCACGCCCTGTGTCGACCTGGTGATGCCTGCAACCTCCACCATGCGTCCACCTGACATTATACCTCGAGTAGAAAGCGAAGCAATCAGAGAGGCAAGATATTGTTTTGCGGACAGTACATGTCCTGCCAATTAGCGACCAACGATGTCTCGACCGAAGCCCATGGCCCCTGACAGCTAAGGCAACAAAGCTGGTTGGAGAAACAGGTCATACGTTTGTAGCTGATGCTGGTGTTGCAGCCTTTTCTACTTCATGTTGTTTATCTGAGCACAAGACAACGCGTGCTTCTTTGTGATATATATTGTTGTAAGTATAGTGTGCAGGGGTATAGTAATTATACTGTAACAGGAGGAGGGGAGAACAACAGCTCCCTGTCCGGTTTGTTCCAAGAGGCTTACTGAGTAAACCAAAACCCACAACAAATTGGAAGATGCACTGATGCTTTTAGTTTGTTTACATATGTAGACTACATACACCGGTTAATAGTAATGGGTCTTTATATTGAATAACCAAGTAAACAACGTTTGATGAGGATGGTGTCACTATCCGGAGGACTAGGTTTGTGGGAGATACAATAAAATCACCTTGATAAAGAACACTGTCATCATATTTCATAGAGTAACAATAACCAGGATCATCTTTATTGATAAAGTATATGTACACAAAGAAGAAGGTTGACTGTTTGTTTTTGCTCTCGGTCTACTTACAAAGAAATAGACTGGACTAAGGTAAAACATAAACATTATAAAGTTGTAATGACATTTGTGTCATTAATAATGTCGGTTCAGTTCAAACTAATCTCAAAGGAACTTACTATACACATTATTAGAGTAATTATGTTGACTGATGAAAGAACAACCTCATCTCATAAAAACAGTGCCCTTACAGTCAGACTGTTATTGGTCCGTCTGCTGTCACACATCAACTTTTTAGACACTTCTCCTAAACACTGATTCTAATCTCTTCCAGTAAATTCATTGTGGGATTGACATCATACCTCAAATTCATCAATACAGCATTGACTTGATTTGAATTTGCAATAACATTGTGAATCTGAGTCTTCTTTCCTTTTTTTCTTCAGCTAATAACCCTTGAGCTTCTTTTGAAGTAGATTGTTTCACTTTTTTCTTCTTCTTCTGATTTATGATCTAGGGCTTCGGCCAGTCTTGGACTGGTATTGATTATAGTGCAAAATATAGCTGGCCAATACTTCAAAATTGTAAATTATCATCTTTCAATGGAATCTTATTGTGAAAAAAATCATATATTGAGATATTGTTATCCAGAATTACGTTGTTTAAATGGGACATACTGACTCAAATTTAGCAGAAAATCGTATATCAGTTTGCACTAAAGTTCTTCATTAAATGAGAAAATACTATGTGGTTATTTCATTTAGACTATTCATTTATTGAATTACCAGAAAGCATGCTTTGTCATGATACATAGCGTTATAGAGATCTGAAATGACTATGATGATAGAAGATTTTTGCCGCTCTTTAAAAGACTAATTCTATTGCAAATGTGAGAAGGAAGAAAGAGTAAGTAGATAGAAGAAAGTTGCATGAAGGAAAGATGAGTGAATAGACTAAAGAAAAGAAATAAGACAGAATACTCAACAGAAGTACACAGATGGAGAGCTCAACAGAGCTTTAGATGGAGTAATAGACACCAGCTCCCATCAGCTGTTGGTTGTGCCTGGCTGGGCATGATGAATACACTCTATTATTGATCTACTTCAATAGAGCTTGCAGCGGTGGCCTTACTTTTCCTGCAGATTAAGAGTCACGATATTATGGTGTTCTTGCTGTCTGTGTCGGTCTTATCTGCTGACAATAACACAGTCAGTGGCAGCTCCTGTACTGAAGATGCCTCTTATTTTCTTTTGGTGGGAGGGTGGCAGAGCGGCAGAGCTCAGAGGAGAACGAGACGGAGAGGAAAGGTGCTGTGGAATGACAGAGTAATGATGGGAACGTGAGATTGGCAGACGCGAGGAGCAGAAAATAAAGGGGAAAATGGCAGTTTAAGAAGGAGGGAGGTGGTGGCAGAGAGAGATGTGTTTCACGTTGCAGTGCTTTGGCTGTGTTTTTTTTTGCCAGGTGTCTGTAGAGCAAGCCACACCCATCAAAAGATGCAACATGCACACAGGAGAACAAACAGCAGCTTGTGAGCCTACAAAAACAAAGCGTACAGGAGGCAGACCTTGCGGATGGGGAGTGTTGGCTGTGTTTACCTTGCTGATTTACTCACACATGTATGTCTGCATGCCTGACCTTTTGAAGTGCAGCAGTCGAGACAGGCTTTTAGAAAGCGGTCATTCATAATTCAGTGATCTGAGATTCACCTGGTCTTCATTGATTTCACTGTCTATTATGATACCTGCATGAATGTAGCTATTTGTTGTGATAATTCTGTTTTCCAAAGTTATTGTCAGCGTTAGTATGTGTGTGTGCTGCATGAGTGAGGTGTAGCAGTAAGGACATCTGCGTTGTGTAGAAGTTAGACATGATGATGACGCTCTGCTGGCCAGAGGGATTGTTTGTCATTTAAGAGTCACCCTCATTGAATTTGTGTGTGTTCTACTGTCTAAATATATCAATGTGTGGGCTTTTGATTGTCTGTATTTCGGTCTGCTTGACCTCTGGAAATGGGCTGAGTGCCGTGTGAAGGGAATCAGCACAGAGCATTTGCTGATAACCAGCAAGGCGGACTGATTGAAAGACTGACAATAAAAAGCTCTGTGTTCACAATAAGTCAACAGAATGACAAGAAAGTAAAGCCACATGGTGTCACTTTTATATAATTAAAATATTGATGGTAATACAGATATGTTACTGGTAATCATGGAGAAAATACATGTTTGTGTCAACAGCACTAATGTGGTGATGAACTACTCGGAGATCGAGTCCAAGGTGAGAGAGGCCACCAATGACGACCCCTGGGGACCCTCCGGTCAACTAATGGGAGAAATAGCCAAGTATGTGTAACACACGTACACAGTTTCAGTATGTGCATGCAAATACATGTAAATTATCAGTAAAGTAGCAGGTAAGCTGTGTTGTGTTATGAGAGACACCTGCACACAAATTGTTTTATTTAGAAGGAAAAAAAGAGTTATATTCAGAAGACGAGTAACGCTCACTTGACCTAATTATATGTTGGATTACCTATATGGGTTTTTCCAGCACAATATAATGTTTTACTGTGTGTTTGTGCAGATCTACCTTTATGTATGAGCAGTTCCCAGAGGTGATGAACATGCTGTGGACCAGGATGCTTAAGGACAACAAGAAAAACTGGAGACGAGTCTACAAGGTATGGTCACACTCTGGTTGGCAGGTTAGTCGGGTGATTCCCAGGTGTGTGTGTGCTTATATTGTATATGTGTCGTGTTGTACTGTGCAGCTCAGGGCAGTGCTTATCAACTACATTCTTGAATCCTACCCACATACTTATAAGACTTATATGTAAAGATGATAAAGGAAGAATTGTATTTTTTTAAGCATAATTAAGACGAGTTTAAGAGTATGACTTTTTTTTACGAAAGGTGATTCCTCCCGGAGTGGTTCTGGTTACATCCCCTGCATAGTCTCTTATCACGTTTCTGACTAGCTCTCTCTATCCCCCTCTTCCAGGCTTTACTGCTGCTGGCCTACCTGATCAGGAATGGGTCTGAAAGAGTTGTCACCAGTGCCAGAGAACACATCTACGACCTGCGATCTCTCGAAAACTACCACTTAATTGGTGAGTCTCTAAATACATTTGACATACATTAGCTAGCTAGCTCTTTCTCTTCTTATTCTTTACTTTTAAATCAATTGTGTGCAAATTAGACGCTATCAGAAAGATCCCTGAGTAACCAAAGAATAATGTTTCATCCTCTGTGGAGAATGAATACAGTGTGTACAGTAAAACCTCAATCTATCCATTTGATTTTGATCATTCTTGTGCACAAAAATACATTTTGACCTGGTGATGGTTCAAGAGGAAAGTAACCAAAAACATTATGATTGAGCCTCTGTGGACAATTAAAATCTCTGCTAATTTCATGGATTATCTGACATTTAATTTGAAAGACACCTTGCCTTTACACAGTGGGTGACACTAGATGGAAGGTCAGAATGTCACCAAAGTTACTGTCTCCAACAAATGTCAGTCTGGCCAGTAGTCCTCCTGTTTTACCTTTCTGTGTGTCTGTGTGTCTGTCCAGATGAGAATGGTAAGGATCAGGGCATCAATGTGCGTCAGAAGGTGAAGGAGATGGTGGAGTTCATCCAGGACGATGACAGACTGAGAGATGAGAGGAAGAAAGCCAAGAAGAACAAAGATAAATACATTGGAGTCTCCTCTAACAGTATGGACGGAGGAGGATGTGGAGGAGGAGAAGAAGGAGGTGATGGAGGAGGAGGAGGAGGAGGAGGAGGAGGAGGCAGCAGCAGCAGCGGAGGAGGAGGAGGAGGAGGCGGCGGCGGTGGCGGTGGCGGCGGCGGCGTTAAGACCCGTAAGTAATTCACTACGTTTCCTTTGACAGCTCAAGTGAGATGTGGATTAAATTGCTAATAATAACTTTCCCTATCCAAACCCAGCAGAATTCAAATGAATTAGAGGAAGGATAACGTGTAAAGGAAGCATGAGACTTTTTGAATCAAACTTGAAATTCCCGTAATAACAAGGAATTTGTAATATTGTTTTATTGATTAGTTGATTAATCACTAAGTTTATACATGTCTAAAACAAATGGCCCAAACATGTCTTCAAATATCTGAAACACAGAACAGCATCCTAACTTCTTATGTTTGGTGTGTGAGGATATTATTTAAGTTGATCATTTGAGAGACTTATCAATCAAAAATGCAAAACATTTTCCAGGTCCAACTTCTACAATGTGTTGATTACGGTGTGTTCGGAGTGACATTTTATAGACCAAACAATTAATCAGAAATTATAATTATTTATCGGCAGCTCTAATCTTATTGTTGGTTTAGTGTCTTATATTTGTTATAAGTTCTAAAGTCATGCTCTTTCTCTCTCTCTCTCTCTGTCCTTTTCTGTGTTCTTCCTTCCAGCAAATGAGTTGGATCGAAGTAAGTGGGATGAGGACTGGGATAAGAGCAGAGGAGCCTTCCCCTTCAGTGAGAAGCTCGGAGAGATCAGTGACAAGATAGGCAGCACCATCGACGACACAATTAACAAGTTCAGGAAGAAGGAACGAGATGACTCGCCCGACAGAATCAGGTAAACGTACGATGTGCTCCTGCACAATTATACATATTACATAATACATATTTATTTTTCTGAATCGTCTGAATAAATGCTTGTTATAAATTGGTCTACAGGTGTATACTGAAGTAACTCAACATGCTTACTTGGTTGGAAACAGTGGTGCTATCGCCCAAATCAAAATAATGCACCCACTTGTTGCACGTCAGAGGGCTCATGTGTTTAAATTATTTAAGCCTTTGTGTCTTGGATCATCCATTACATAAACAAACACACACAGACGTATGATAATTGCAAAGCAACAAAACACTGCTTCTTCTTTGTGTCTGGTTGCCACAGTGACAATGAGGAGGACAGAGCATCGAGAAACGGCAGGCAGGAAACCCTTGAGTTCAAAGATGAGGAGGAAACTGTCACGACAAAGAGCATCCAAATCACACAAGCAACGGAAACCACCACCACCACCACGCGGAAACGCAGCGGAGCAACGAGCGGCAAGGCGTTGGACCTGGGCGCTGCAGCCCACTACACTGGAGACCAAGAGGAGAAGGTACTCAAAACACAAAGCGCTTTTCCAAATGTCAGATACCTTTTCAAGAGTACACATTTAATCACCTTGTCTTTTTATTTCTATCTTTAGTCATCAGCCAGGCAGTCTTCCAGTAGCGGTCTAGCTGACCTGCTCGTGATTGACCCTTTATCCAATCAGAGCACTGCAACAGGTAGTTACACACTTTTACACACACAAAGAAAGATATGGAAAAAATGAAGGCCAAGAAGGTGGGTTTTAAAATCTGGGTGGTGTTGTTG
This sequence comes from Myoxocephalus aenaeus, assembly GCA_038501785.1. Lineage (NCBI taxonomy): Eukaryota > Metazoa > Chordata > Actinopteri > Perciformes > Cottidae > Myoxocephalus > Myoxocephalus aenaeus. The sequence continues at coordinate 1,151,744 of JBAMJR010000195.1, forward strand.
ACAAGAGTTCATGAATACATACATGTGTGTGTCCTTCCATCCAGGTGGCACTTCAGACCTCATTGGTGGCTTTGCTGACTTCTCCTCTCCTGCAGCCTCTGCCAGCCTCCCAGCTTCCACTGGTAAACTTGTTTTGCCTCTCTTAGCTCTTCCTGTGGTAATCTGAAGGTGCTTTCAGACTTGTAGTCTGGTTAATGTGGTTCGGACCAAGGGGGGAAACTATACATTGTTTAATCTTAGTGTTTGGTCTTTTTATTTTTATTTCACATCACAAACACACCGCACCAGAGTCTCTGTGTACCAAGACCCTCCTTTTGAAGGAGGTTTTGTCACAGTAGTTGTTGTTTTTTCACACCAGGGTTCCAATGATTATACTAACCAGGATATTTGCTCCTCTCGCCCCATTTTCCTGTCCTGATTTCTGTTTTTTTTATGCTTATTGCTCATGAGTTATACCCAAAATGTTTTCTACTAAAATATGACTATTTTCTATCTTGCTGAACCAAACAGGTTAAGTGTGAAAGTCCATCATGAAAAAAAGCCATGTAGTTAGTTATTTAGACTTTTTGGGAGTTTGGATTCGTAGAATATGAGTATAAATTAAGGACATAGTGAAGGAGTGGGGCAGTTCCTGTCAACATCCAAGATGAATGTTACAATCACAACTAAACATGACACAACTCTCTTGTGGACAGCCAATGTACCATCCAATGGAAATGGAGAATTTGGGGATTGGAATGCTTTCTCGGCCAATACACCAGTTTCGTCGAGGTCTGGTCGCTCCCAGCCTGTCACGGACCTGTTTGGCAGCGTCCAGTCAACCACAGCACCAGCCTCTAATACTGCCCCACCTTCTACCGAGCTCTTTGACCTGATGGGTGGAGTAAACCATCAACTAACCAATCCACATACAACACTGAGTGCTTCTCAGAGCATGACTTTCTCTCTGGGAGGTGCAACGCCAGGAGCCTCTGTTGCAATGCCAACCATGCCCCTTTCTCGCTCTCAACAGGTAGGTACGGTATATTTCACAGGGAGGACTAGTTTGTCTCAAACTGTATGAAAATCTGAAACTGTTAAAGATAATGAATTCCACTGAAAGAATAACCCAGAAGCTTCCAGTGTGTAATAAATGGTCCAGTTAATAGTCTTAATAGTGCCATGAAAATGAACAAAAAACATGTTCGACTCTGATTTAGTGGTGCAGATCTGGTGGGTTAAGTTAAGTTAGGTAAGGGTTAGGTTAAATTAGATACAATGTATTATTTGTTGACCTGGATCAAAAGAAAATGTGAAAGGTAATCAAAGATTTATGTCAGTGCACCCTTAAAGAACGCTTTTATTCCAATTTTCAATATATATAAAGGGCTAGAAACCATTTTGAGGCTGTTAATTGCTTTCTGTTTTTGATTTTGGGTTCTTAACAGTATGTTTTTCTTCTTGTATATGTCAGGAAAACTATATTCTTAGTGTAAAATATTTTGTATTCATTTTAGAGCTTGGGAGGCATGTCATCTCAGCAGCCCATAGGACAGCAGCAGAAGGTTGGTGTTGGAGGTCCAGGATCATTAGGGTCAACCTGGTCTGACCCCTCCGTCAACATCAGTCTGGACTTCCTATCAGCAGGCCTCAACCCCACTAAGACACCGCCCACACTCAACAATATCATCCAGCAACAAGGTATTGTCTTCCACACTGTGATTCATTTTCTATATACTGTATACAGTATATATATATATATATATATATATATATATATATATATATATATATATATATATATATATATATATATATATATATATATATATATATATATATATATATATATATATACTGTATACAGTATATATATATATATATATATTTTTTTTAACTGGTCAGTGTAACTCTGAACAACCCAAGTGGTTGAACAGAGTGGATTAACTCCTCCCTGTCCATATGTGTCTGTTCAGGAGTACCTCCGGTTAACCTGTTGACCCAGAGCTTCGGCGGACTGAACCTCAGCTCCCCGCCCCACGTTACACCCAGCAGACCACCAGCCAATCCCATGATGGCAAGCAACGCAATGACGATGGGCATGCCTGTTTCCTTGGCCTTGAGTATGCCCCCTTCAATGACCACGGGGACCATGGGGATGGGGGGAATTCCTGTAAACCAAGGCATGATGGGAATGAACATAAGCATGAATATGGGCATGGCCACTCCAGTGATGATGGGTGGTATGGCTGGCATGGGAGTGCCAGGAGTGGGGGTGGGCCTAGCACACTCCATCACCCCAGCCGTGGTTCCACCCAAACAGGATGCCTTCGCTAACTTTGGCAGCTTTGGGAAATGAAGGAGTACAAATGTGTATGAGTGTGAGTGTGCATGTCTGACATTTTGAGTGTGAACCAGAGGACTGCTGTACTTGAAGACAACCTTGCATGTTTCTCTCTCTGCTGTCTTTGGTCAGCTGGCACCAGTGATCCCAGTCTGTTGACATGATCTCGGAGGTAGGGGGGTGCCAACTGCGGCCCTTCACCCATTTGATGTGTGAACTTACTGTATGTCACACAGAGGACACCTGAAGAGCAGGGAAGGTGTCATTACTTTCCTGTGAGGAAAAGCTCCTCATCTTTAGCAGCTTTTATATATGAACTACAGTATGACCTCCTTCACAAAGAAATCACTGCAAAAAGGTAATTGTTTTTCCCTGTAAATGTACAGAGAAACAATCAGTTGGATTAACTCCAATAAAAATGGCATTGCTGTCTTAATTTTACATTTTGGCCTGAGCTATGTTTTAAATAATTTCTACCAAACTCAATCGTAAAATGTAAGCCGTTGCATTATTGCCATCTTTTACTTTCTGTCACTCTTTGTGCAAACAGTATAACAGTTACAAAATGTTGCTGGTGCATACCAAATCCATACTCTGGTCCTCCAGCAGAGGGCAGAATGGGTCTATGCCTTGGGATAACACTGTCTGGTCGTATTTATTCTTGAGACATATTAGGGAGGATGAATTGCATATTACATCCTCTTCCTCCCCTCCCCTCTCCTCTTTTTATCAGGACTGAAGCAGTTCACATTAACTCAGTGTAAAGTAGGACACCTCCAGTTTTATTGATGTTTAAAAGACAATATGAGTGAAAGTGAAACCTTGTACTGCTCAGAACAAATGTCCTTAAAATACTGTTGGGCTCGTTATACTACAATAATCAGTTCATTAAAAGTGACAATTTTCCTCTACTTTCCATTTGAATGCCTCTGTCAGATTATTGCCTGACAAAAGGTTAAATCAGTATTTTATTTTGACTACTAGTCAATGATAGTTTCTTTTGATGCAGTGACACATTTGGCGTCAATGATGTTGTAGGACACGCAACTTTATCTAAGCATTGCTTTTTTTACCCACATAGATCTCTTCTGTCTATTGTATTTGTTTCATACAGACACTGTTTATGGATAGAGGTACAGGATAATGTCTTTGTTTGTTTTTTAAAGTATTTGCCAACTGGCTTCGGGATAAGAGGGTCAACGATGGTCACCATCTACAAGACTGAACATTACAATCCTCTATACTTCCCAAGTGGCTCACCTCAGAATGTGTGGGTCAACCCGGGATGTACCTTTTTTAATTACAAACAATTTTTGCCAGCAAACATTTTTGAGCCTGCAGCTCACAAACTGTGTACTATAACATATTCACATGGATTAGATACATTGGAGGACATTTTTTTTTGTTAGCTGAGTTTTAATAAATGATTTCTAAGGCTAGTTGAGATCAATCTAATGGGTGTGGGGGCTCTTGAGTGAAGTGTGTGCGTGAGAAAAGAATAAATGAGTATGTGACTTTGTTTATGGGTATAGTTGTTTCAGTTTGATGTGCAAACAGCTAAGCAGAACCTATTGTCATTTTCTGAGGCACTGCACTCCAAATGACCAAATCTTTATTTTGTTACTCTCAGAGGAATGATTCCATAGTTATTAGTTCAATATTTTGTTAGTTTACTTGTAAGGTTATGTTCATACGGGAGCTACTAACAACATAATTTAGTTGACGGGAACCATGTTTTTTTTTTCTTGTTGGTACAGCTTGTTTCATTTGATTGTATTCTATATTTTCTGTACTTCATTTGAAATTAAATTATAACATTAAAGATTAAATCTCTTCATTTTTTCGAAGTGTAGACTTTTGGTAGCATGCTCTGGGGCTGATTCCAATATTTTTTCAACTTAATAAATACTTTTTTTGACAACTTTTAAACCAAGTAATAAAAAAAAAAGTATTTACCTCCAGAGTTGTATTATTGGTAGTGCATACAAGGCTTTGAAAAATAAAACTAGACAATCATGATGGGGAAATAAAATGTACATAGACAAAATAAGTTGAGATAAACCTGTATTGATCTCGAGAGGGGGGATTCAGGTGATGCAGCAGCAAAGACAGAAATAAAATAAATAGAAATAAGAATGAAGAGGAGGCACATAAAGACAAAGTTAAGAGGTAAAGTGGCATGGCATGGCATGATACATAGCGTTTAATAGTATGTAAGTGCTGCACATCCGAATAATACAAACTGATTAAGTAATAATACTTAGTGATGTCAGTATCAATATCACAAAATAGAAACATAGTATATGGTAAGATAGTATAACATATTAACATACTATATTATGATATAGCATAGTAGATGAGGTAGTATACTGTATATCAGGTGCAATAGTAGGCCTATAGTAATAATAGTACAGTGCAGCAGTATAGCTGAATATCAAATGTAATATGGTATAGTAGAGTAGCTTACTGTATTGGATGGTAAAGTACATACTATAATATGGTACATAATACATTTAATAATAATAGGCTACTAGTATGAAATAAATACTCGTAGGCTGAATTTAACAGTTAACAGAAAAATAATACAGAATCACAAACAGTTTTTCGGTTTTTATTTTATAGAGGTTATTTTTATGCCATTTAGTTGGTAAATATCGATAAATAGTTCGCTGGAATGTTCATACACCTGCACGTCCAACAACGTGCTGTTGTTTGGGCAACCGACCGTTTAATCAATCACACTCCAGATGGCAGATTGAAACCCAGATCTAATTAACCCCAGAATAAAGCCACGGTCGTAAACTGGACATGCCCTTTGAAAAAAGAAATCAAGAACCGGGTCCGCCACCCAGAAACACGGGCCCGGGTCCAGCAAAGCCCTTTACTCGGTTCTTTAGAACTGGAGCTGCGGGTCAGATTCCGCTGGACGTGACCGGAAACGGGTCCAAGACTTGCAAAGGCTACATTGCCTCAGTTGGAGCAAGGTCTGTATTTAAAGACGGGAGGTCACCACCAATATCAACCCGCGGGGTCAGGTCAAAAGCGACCCCTTCAGGTTCGTGTCCGTCAACCGGAGGAGGACGAGGACGAGGACGAGGAGGAGGAGGAGGAGGTGGAGGAGGTTCCCAGGTCAGTGCTGGAAAGCTGCTTCACTCTGACGATCAAATCACTGAGAGGCTGAAACCTGTTTCCAGTTTTACCATCCCGCCGACGGAGGAAGGTACAGTCTCCTATACTGTGTGTGATAGTACTGCTGGGGTGTATACACAATCAGAGACACAGGGAAATAAATATGAAATGTTTGGAATAACATCAATTAAAACATCCTAATTATGAGATACTAGTTTAACATTTTAATTTCTATCTATGCGATAACCAAATCATAATTGTGAAGTGACATTTCCAAATTAAAATCATGAGATACTGAATTAAAATCATTATTACATTCAAAACAAGTCAAAACAATACAAATGTTTTATTGTGATTTATTGTGTCATCTCTAATGTTTCATAGTTTTTTCTCCTTGCCTAGTGGAAATTGGCTTCCTTGAATCTGAATGTTTTCCTCAAATGTCCTCTTCAGATCTGAAGGAGTTGCAGTATGGCCAAGACAAGAATGGACACATAAAAAAGTCACCAAATGCTTTTATTGTGTGGTGTCATATCCACTACCAATATGCCCGTCGCAAAAATTGCCCTGGAGCCAACATGATAGAAATCAGTATTGTGCTGGGCCGTGAGTGGTCCAAGCTCAGTGAGGAGCAGAAGAGGCCTTACTACGAAGTGGCTCACAAACTGAAATGCATGCAGGAACAGCAAATCCATGGTATGGACAATTACACACACACACACACACACACACACACACACACACACACACACACACACACACACACACACACACACACACACACACACACTGATGAGAGGATAATGAACATTTACTGTCTAGTCTTGTGTGCAGACATACAGTAGGATGTGTATTCAGTTTGAATCTGTATGGTGAACCTCTGACTTACTCTGGCTTTCTGCTTTGTGATATCGTACCAGATTCTGTGTTGCGCCAACAGAAGAAGAAAGACATTGAGTGTTTGTCCTTGAGGCAGGGAGCAGGACAAGACCCAGGCATCTCATTCTCACAGGCAGTGTCTCCAGCTCAGTCTAATGTGAAGGGCCCCATGTATCCATATCCCCCCACGATGCCCTATGGGCTACCCACTTACCCCATCTCATCAGATCTCTACTCCAGCGTCCGGAATAACCATCTAGGTTAGGCAGTGAAATATTCCAGCTATCTGTTTATATCCATGAATGCATCTTTCATAAAGAGACTTAGAATGAATACACATTAATATTTTGCTTCTGGTGTGTTTTTAAGGTTATGGCATGAACCGTTTGTTATGGATTTGACTTTTATGCAAGTACATTTGTTAATACAGGACACCCCACAACAGTGCAGTGGTTTTCCACTGTGGTAGACTTCTACTATTTATGAGGAGAGGACTTTATTTGTTTTTCCACCACTGTTCACAACTATGGACACACAAAATACCCCTGGCATACAAAATACCCACCACCACAGTAAAAACAGGGATATAAGTGGTAACAGCTAACGTAAACGGGCGATGCAAAAAGTGGGAAAGATTAGAGTCCAATTTAATATCCACAACACCCTGCACGTTGACTGAACAAAGAAATTATGAAGAACAAGACCCAATGATTGCTTGGCCAAACCACTATGAGAAACCCATCATCCAATCAGAGCACACAGAACGCGATCTCGCTATGATTGACATCCAAGCTGAGCGAGTACGAGAAGCAGAAACCACTTAGGGGCGTTTCCAGGAAGAGAGAGGTTACATTTTCCTGTAATGGCGGAGCAGACAGAGAGCGAGACTATCGGGTTCAACGACAACAGGTCAGATAATAGCAGATAAAGTGTTTACATGCATATGAGCTTTGTGTAATATTAAGCACGAGCCCAGATTGTATACTAAGTTGGGTAGAATTGTTTTTGGTCGAGGGGTTTTGATAAACAGGGCTCTTACTTGTGCATGTAGCCATGCTAGCTAACTAGCTTCCAGCTAGCGGTTAACTAGCCCGTGTTGCCAAGCGGCTCGTCTCTGCTCTCCGCTCGTGGCACGCGGTAAACACAGGCAGCCAAATCAAACACTGATAGATGTTTTCCTCCTCCACCAGGCTGCCTTCTTCGCCAGGCCCCGGGTTTGTGTTCAGGCACGGCTCCTATCGTAGTGCGCGTTATGTGCTCAAATGTGCACGTAAAACAGCCAGCCAGCTAGCTATGCTATGCTACATTAATTAGTAAGCAGGGGCACACAACTCCGTCCATTCATTTGAATGGACTGTCTTTCCGTTAACGTTAGCCTAGTTAGTAATGCACGGGACTATCTCGTTTGATTTGTTTTAGGGTCTAAGCATGTAACGTTACCACGACCAGCAGGATGTCACCTGAAAGAACATGTGGAAGAATAAACACCTCAGAGCTACTTGACGTACAGGAGCGTTACTAAGGTTACACTCAAAGGCTCCACAGCGAAAACATCATACATGTCTGTGTCATCGCATCTTCAATTTCTGTCTATCTATTTATATGTGTGTGTGTTTGTGTTTTAGCTCATCTCTTGTACATAAATCAGTAGAAACACATTACAAAACCATGTTTTTCTTTTTCACTTGTGAAGGTGGTCCTCTGTAAGGGTAAAACAATAAAAAAGTGGGCCATACGTAGCAAAAGGTTGAGAAGCACAGGTATAGATAGCATAATATGAATATTACCTATGTTGCCAGCCTTACCTGTAGTTGTTTACCTTCAAGCATTATATCTACCTGCAGTATGGCAATCTTAGTGCGGCTCAAAGTGCTTATATCAAAGTTTTTTTGCTAATGCTGCAATTACAACACTGTTTGTAACTTGATATTGTTCTGTGTGCTAGAATGGTGCAGCAGGCAGTACGGTTCCGCGGCCCTGCACCTGCCCAGACCCCCGTGTTACGAGGCCCACCACCACTTCTTAGGCCACCGCCACCTCCTTTTGGGATGATGAGGGGACCCCCTCCGCGACCCCCATTTGCACGTCCACCCTTTGACCCCAATATGCCGCCCATTCCACCACCAGGAGGCATGCCTCCACCCATTGGACCTCCTCATCTACAGGTGACTGTTTGCCATTTTTATACGACATGTATGTTTTTCTTTACAGAAGTATAGGGCTGAACTGTTATCTTTGTCTGCAGGGATGCTCCACACACCATTAATAAAGAGAAATACAAAGACTACAATTTGTATGTTGAGGAATAAGTCATCCATAATTGATAAGACAATTACATATATTGTAATAGACTGTAATAGCCAAAATATTAGATACTCAGAAACAACACTTAAATGAGAGAGAGAACCCATGTAGGGGAGTTAAAGAGGGAGGGAGCATGCTCATGAATAGAAGAGAGGTAAAATCAAACTTAACTTTTATCAGGAATTGTCAAACCGTTGTCTAATATAAATTGGCAGAATATGGGTCAAACACACATTTAGTAGACCAGTGTCATACGTACATCTCTTGCATGAGAGGAGACTAGAAAAGGTGGTACTTACCTGTTGCTCTGCCCTATATTGCAATAGAGCAATCCATGTTGCAGCCTAGGACGATATAGGATTTTATCGAGGATTGTGGCAGGAAAGAACATAAGAAAACAACACAATGTTCCTATTTTTGTTGCTGGGGTTAGGATTTATTTAAGATTGTTACTAAAATTGTTGTAAGAAAAAGTATTTTCTATCTGTGATGCGATACAATTTGAGGACTAGAACCTCCTAATTTGAAATCGGAGGTTTTAAGTGCCGGCTGCTGGCTAAATAGTCGACTGTTTGTCTATCTGGCCACCAGGGAGGACTCTAATTTGGCAAGGTATACTCCTAGCCTTATTCCTTAAAGTCTGAAAATGTAATACTGGGGATTTATCTTATGCTGCAGAGACCTCCGTTCCTTCCCCCTCCCATGGGGAACCTGCCACCTCCTCCAGGAATGCTGTTTCCTCCTGGGATGCCCCCCGTTCCTGCATCTGGAGCCCCTGCACTCAACCCTGCAGAGGAAATCTGGGTAGAGAACAAGACGCCAGAAGGAAAGGTAAGCTCAAGATCATATGTAAGCACATAGGGCCCACGGTCTGGAAAAGCATGGAGCAATTTATTAATTATTTTTAGTCTTTTAAAGTTTTTCCAAAAGTATATTTAAATATAGCACTTGAGACATAATTAGTATTTCTGGTTTATGTGGAATTTTTTATTTTATTTAAGTGAAATATTTTGATGATATGAGACTTTAGACTTTTACACGGCTGATTTATTGGTGCTAATCACTTGATTGCATTTACAGCGTTACACGTTCTGAAAACTAGAAATGCACACTGCTTAAAGGAGCCACTGTCTCACTATAACTGGTCATTTGTTTCATTTAAAACCCCATGATAAATCGCCTTATTAATATCTTTAATATTGGACTGGTTATTGGGCTGCCATTCTAAACTAAGTCGATTTGGAAGAAATCTTGCTTAGTAAGCAGATGTGCAGTATAACTTTGGCTTAAATGTCAATACAATCAACAACATTGGTTGGCAATATATATACAAAAAAGTTGTGATTACAGGGGTGGAGGATAATTATACATTTGTTGCCAAGCTTTATATTCTAGTTACTGTTTGTTCCCATGTAATAAGTGTGTTCTTGCCCATTATTCCTTCCAAAGGCATATTACTATAACGCCAGGACCAGAGAGTCATCGTGGAGTAAACCGGATGGTGTGAAGATCATCCAGCAGTCTGAACTCAACCCTCTTCTTGTATCGGGGTCGGGTCCAAGTGTTGGGGTGACTGCAGCTGCCAGCTCAAGCAGTGTTAACACTATAGCCAGCACAACAGCCGCAGCCTCCTCTACTCAGGCGCTGTCCACAGCTTCCTCTCGCACACTCTCCTCCAGTCCAGACGTTCCCTCCCCCTCTGTGACCATTGCCGGTAAGGACACAGTCTTATATGAACAGACAAACAGGCACACACTAAAGCAACAATAAAAATCTTCTTTATTTGTGTTTTTGTATCCAAAAGCCACTGTTGTAGCAGCCATGTCCCCTGTTGCCACAGTGTCCTCAACTGTAGCTGTGTCTCCAGTCACTGTCGTAACTGTTTCCACGATGCCCTCACCTGTTACGGCGGTGCAGTCCATGCCGCTGCAGACCATGCCACTGCAGACCATGCCACTGCTTCCTGCAGGCCTGTCTCACAGTGTGGGCCAGCCCACTGCAACCATGTCTGCCTTCCCCCCTGTCATGGTGCCTCCTTTCAGGGTACCCTTGCCGGGCATGCACATCCCTCTACCAGGTAAGAACTACAGACTAATGCCGCGTTCACACCAAAAGAGTTGCGAAATATTCACGCAAGTAGATTACATGTTAAGTCAATGTACAGATGTGAATGGTTGCGAAAAAGCAAATTTTTCGCCGGGCGGCGCCAATGAGGCGAAAAAACGTTGCGAATATTTGCTTTTTTGCCAGAGTTGCAAAAGCCATTCAGCGTTGAGAAGCTCCGCCTGTCGTCACCGCTGTCCTGCCGTTACTGAATCAAACTGCTACTGGTCCGCCTGAAGGAGCGCTGGAAGCGACTTCATTCAGACACTCGTCCTGGAGGAGTCGGAGCTGTGTGGTTAATATTATGAACCCAGACACGGGGGCATTTGATGTTCCGACGTTCGTGGGATTTCCACAACCAGTATAAAGCAGAACTAGTAGTTATTTCAATGGTGAATGGCGGAAATAGTAACTGTTTTCACGGAGTAAAGCCACGGCGATACCATTAGAAATAGTTGTCACATTCTTCCATGGTGGATAGCGGAAATGAAAACTGTTTTACGGAGAAAGCCGCTCCCCCTTTCCGCCGCGAATGGTTGCGAAAAAGCGAATTAACCACATAAAGTCGAGCGACTAAAGTCAGGCGAAAAAGCGCTGCGAAAATTCACAACTCTTTTGGTGTGAACACGGCATAAGAGCAAGAAACTAACAGGCCACACTATCTAGCTGCTATCACTATGCTATTCAGAGGAACTTCTGTATAAATACATTGGAATCAGGTAAAATAGTCGTAGAAAAAATTAGCTATCTATCTAATAAGCTATCTTGCAGATGTATTGGTCAGGCTCCAAGAGAGAATTTTCCATCTGACATGTTGAAATTAGAGATGTTCTAAGTCATGGAGTCAGGGGGCCCGATCTGGGCTCAGAGTGATATGTCTTCTCTCCAGGTGACTGTGTGTCCCTGTTACACTTTCATCCATTTCATGTCAATAATTGAAGTCGTTAATTGTGTTAGTTTTGAACCAGGCTCTTTAGAATTTGGAATAATGGCTCATGAAACAATGGTGGGCCAAATTTCATAGGCTACACAGGTTAGGTATCAGCATATATATATATCTATCTATCTATCTATATCCTGTTCGCGGTTAACTCTATTTAGCTCAGTCAGCACATGTCAGGTAACATTTAGTTTAAGGGTCGCACATAAACAAGTCTTGAGTGCAGTGGCTTGAATTTAAATGTAGGCTAATGTAAATGCACTTGTATGTTTGCTTTCATGTTTTTTTATTTTGCTTTGCTCTGTTTTTGTCTTTTTTTTCTCTGTCCCTCATTTTGACATAATTTGATAAAAGAAGCTCATTCTGGTTAATCTCTGTATATTGTGTTATTTGTGGACGAAGTGTCTGGCAAAGTCAAACTTACAATCAGATGGTGCTAGTTTTAGATTAGGGCTGATTGTTATTAAACTGACAAATATCTGACGGAGAGCTTCCTGCTTGACTTTAGATGTGTGGTGTTCCTGCATTATGCATTCACTACTTCAGATGTGATTTATTTTCTTATATAATTTTTTTCCTTTTCTATTTAACGCCTCTAAATACATTACTGGCTCATAAATGTCAACAGAGACTGAGTTGTAACATAACAATAAGGCACAGTCCATACTTGGAGCCACACACACAAACTCTTCCACACCATGATGGCTCATACCCAGTGTCCTGCTGTGTTCAACCAGATGCTTGCTTGTCCGTTGTTCTTGCAGGTGTAGCAATGATGCAGATAGTAGGTCCACCCTGTGTAAAGGCAGGCCACAACGGTAAACACCCAGCCGCTCGCATTTCAGATCTACAGTAGATGGCATGGTAGTGAATGGTGTCTACATAAGGCATATGGTATATATGGGAACCCTCAAACAGTGGCATGGTGGTGAATGCTGTGAACATGATCCATCCGGTATACAGTGGAATTTTCTTCCATTCCAAAAGACAAAAACAGAACACACAGCTTTGTTATTCAGGCTGGTTAAACTAATTTGTGACTATTTGTGCAGAACAGACTCATCACCAGAATAACAAGATATTTACTAACTGAATTCTAATTTCCAGGACTCTTGTCTCAAACAAACAGGATAAAAAAAAAATATTCCTTGGTGCAAACAGAGTATTCGGCTTTCACTAAATGATGAATGCACTTTGTCCAGTAGTTTGGTCTGGTTGCTCTTGGTAAATGAGAGACACTTGAAATTCAGTAACTAAATAGTTGATTGTTAGGATCGGTCATTTTGAGGTGTGTGTTTGGTGACTGGAAACTTGAGACCGAGTCCATCTTTGTTAGTTACCATAACGGTAGCTGGCTGCTTTTACCAAGTAGAGGTTCAGTAGGACTATAGCAGTAAGGGCTACATCTTGTGGTTGTGTGTTGTCTTCCTTCGTGGCATGGTTGTGTGTGTGTGTGTGTGTGTGTGTGTGTGTGTGTGTGTGTGGTCACTGCTTTGTTTGTTTGTGTATGTTTCTTTTTCGATTCTTTTTTTTCTTTCTTCTTCTTCTTTCTTTAGAAAGAATATATTTTTTAGACTGGAGCAGTTTAAAAAAAAAAATTATTCACACATCTAATATTGTAATCCTCTAGATGACCAGGCAAACTGTTAGAGGGACAGCCCTTCCTAAGCTGCAGTGAATCAGTTTTATTCTGCCTGTGGAGCTCTCTTTATCACCTTGGAAATTACATTACACAAATGTAGGGCTGCAACTAACGATTATTTTAATAATCGATTAATCGGTTGATTATTTTTTCGATGAATCGGATAAAAAAACAAAAAGGCATTAATTTCCAACCCTTTATTCAAAAACAGAAGTGACAGTGCAAAACCTCTTCAGAAAGCACAAACAGGTTGCTCCTTGAACATCCCTGAGCTGTTAATTAAAAAAGATTAATACAAATGGACTAACACAAAAAACATACACATGTATGCTTTACAGATGTAAAGCATACATGTGTATGTTTTTTGTGTTAGCTCAAATACGAGCCCTTTTTACTGTAATTAATCTCCTTGGAGCAGAGGCTGCATTTAGCATGCCCTGCTTTATCAATATGTATGAAACACTGGACAGAGGGAAGCTGCACTGCTCCTCTCACACCTGTTTTCACCTGCACCTTCCTTAAACTCTTTCATTCACATCATCTGATCAATATCTGGGCCTCTTATGACAACGACGCCCAACTACGTGATTTGATTCATTCTACATTGAGTAAAAAAAAATAAATAAAAAAAAAACCTGCAGCCAGATCCGCCGGTGTTCCGGTTTAACGTTAACGAGTGACTGGTGAACTGAACCAGACCGGAGGGTTACGGCATGTTTCATCACGTTACGTTTTTTTACAAGCAAGACTGAACTGTAACGGAACATAAAGTAACTTTAACGACAACACGCAACCCAAACACGCTAGCTAACGTGATAGCAAGCCGACTAGCTTCCATTAAAAACAAGTTTGAGGGAAATGAGACGCTGGAGACATCTTAACGCTGATTGGCCAAGACTCGAGACGTCAAAGATCTTCTATTTCTAAGCGTTTCTCAGCGTCTCACTCCAATCTCAGAAACGCTGGCCGGTCAGTTGCTCTGCTCCGCTCTTTTTTTTTCTTCTCCGCGACTTATTGCCCGGCGTAATAATCGCTCGACACAACGAATCGATAATGAAATCGTTGCCAACACTTTTGATAATCGATTTTTATCGATTTTATCGATTCGTTGTTGCAGCCCTACACAAATGAATGTATGAACTAATGCCTTTTCAAGAAAGGCATTAGTTTGACTATTAGGTATAGTCCACTGCAACTACGGTTATTGGCTAAAACAGAAAGACGAGTCTCCGCCAATCTTGGTCTGTCTTTTTCCTCTCTGTCTAATGATAGGCATGCTTCCTGGCATGGGCCCGCCTTTAGTTTCCATGATGCACCCACAGCTGGCTCTCTCGGCAGCTCCTCACTCCATGGCTGGATTGCATCTCCCTGAGTGGTCAGAATACAAAACAGCTGATGGGAAAATGTACTACTACAACAACCGAACACTGGAGTCCACCTGGGAGAAACCACTGGCCCTGGTGGAAAAAGGTAGTTACTGCTGACTAATGCAAATGCAAACACACACACTCGCACACAATCTTTGCCAGCTCCAACATGATGAGATGATCCGCAAGGCTTGTAGTGGAACATAAATGGCTTTGATGCATGATGGTGCTAGGTTTGGGTTGGTTCCCAGTATCGGCCATCTCAAAAGCTTTACCTACTTTGATTTTCGTCTCATCAACAACACATTTGTAAGATGATTATTATCCGTCCTAAGATTTAGCAATGTCAGTATGAACATGAAACCCTTGCAGAATTGATGACAAGCTGCATTTGTTGAGCTACACTACACTTCTTTTAGTTACCTTACTCCTTGTGTGTTGTCATTTCTCCTCACTGTCTTCAGAAAAAGAAGCAGAAAGGATCAAGCAGCGTCTGGCCCAGGAGGAAGCTGAGGCAATGGAGATGGAGGAGATGGAGGAAAACAAAATAGCCAACACTAATGAGAAAGAGGTATGTGACTGGTTGAATGACCTGCTTGACAAAACCTTTAGACATTTAGACTACTCGAGCTCTGTACTTAAGTAAACATTTTGAGGTTTGACTGTACTTGAATATTTTCCGGTGGGTGTCCCCGCTGTAGCAAGCCTGCAGCAGCGCAAGCCTGCAGCAGCGCAAGCCTGCAGCAGCGCAAGCCTGCAGCAGCGCAAGCCTGCAGCAGCGCAAGCCTGCAGCAGCGCAAGCTTGCAGCAGCGCAAGCTAGCAGCAGTGCTGCTGCTAGCTCCCCGCTGCTGCTAGCTCCCTGCTGCTACTGCCCACGTCCCCTCTGCCCGAGTCGGGTGTCGAGCCGGGGCTAGTCCTGCTACCTTCGGTGGTTGTATGGGAGATAGCGGAGTGCTAGCAGGAGCGCTAGCTGGCTACAGCGGGGAGCTAACGGGGACACTGACCAACGGTAGTAGCGGCTTGTAACCCGACTTTTACTACCCCACTAGATCTCAGGAGGATTTTTTAAATTTCCACTACATTTATTTGACATTATTAGTTACTAGTCAAAGATTCAGAGTTTAAATAGAAAATACAAATTGATATTTGGTGCCCTCTTATCCGCACCCCAAATTACCTCTTTCACAGCCATTGGCAAATGAGTGACCTCTTATTTATGGTAATTTGATTGATTGCCTAAATGAATGCAATCAAATTACATTCAACTTAATGTTTACCTTATTGTTAATACAGAACACTGTAGAACATTTAAAATGGAACATTATATCAAAAGGACCCCTGCTCTCTGATCATAATTAAGTACAGTCTTGTCATGTTGTAATATACATTATATTCATAATTCAGTGTAAGAAATGCTATACACTGTACATAATCTATACTACATTACTGTTCTACATGTGATAGAATGAAAGATACATTTCTGAAATAAATCACACAAATATATATACATAGTTAAGATTGGGTAATAGTATGAATGCAATAGTAATGGAGATAACTGATTTTCGCTATCAAGGAGCCTAAAGAAGAAGAGATGACGGAGGAGGAAAAAGCCGCTCAGAAAGCAAGACCAGTAGCCACCAACCCTATCCCCGGCACGCCATGGTACGCACGCCACATCACAGCCCACACATCACTCCACTTTATTGCAATGAACCTAATGCCTTTAAAAATAATATCAGGTGTGTGGTATGGACGGGTGACGATCGCGTGTTCTTCTACAACCCCACAACACGGCTGTCCATGTGGGACCGACCCGAGGAGCTGGTTGGCCGAGCTGACGTCGACAAGCACATCCAGGAGCCGCCGCACAAGAGAGGCCTGGAGGACAGCAAGAAGACAGGTGTGGACAAACACTTGTTTACATACCGTCAGTGATAATGGCATTTAACGCAGTACTTGTGATAATTGTAAGCGGACCAATCAATTATTTGATTGGTGTTAATAATAAATAATATGAATCAATTACCTCAAAGCCACAAAACCAGGCACCACAAACACAGGTGCAGAAAGTGCTGCCATCACTCTTAAATGTTATGCACTGCACTGTGAGTAATTTTTATATTTTGTGTCTGTGGTTATTGACAGGTGTCAATAAGGAGGAGCCAGAATTAGCCATTGCTACTGAAGAAAATCAAGATGAGGAACCAACCAAAGCCAAAAAGAGGAAGTAAGTCATGTTTGTCTCCCTTTACTTATTGCGATAGTGCTGGGGTGCCCCAGTACCTCACCTGGTAGAGCGGGTGCTCCATGTACTAAGGTGGTGCCCCTACATCAGCGGCCCAGGATCTACTCCGACCCGCAGCCCTTTGCTGCATGTTGTCCCTTCTCTCCTCCCTTTCCTGGCTATCTTCAGCTGTTTCTAGAAAGCCTTACAAAAGTATTCACCTTATGTCTCTAAAAAAAAATTATTGCCAATCTTCCTTCAACCCTTTCTTGGATTTTCCTTCCTTTCTTTCTACTTCGTCTCGCTACCTCTCTTGACCTTTGCCGTATCACCCTAAGGAAGGAGGAGGTGAAGGAGGCAGACTCGGAGAAGGAAGCAGCAATGGAGGCAGAGCTCAGAGCTGCCAGAGAACGAGCTATCGTGCCGCTCGAATCCCGGATGACCCAATTCAGAGAAATGCTGCTGGAGAGAGGGGTAATGCAAATTTCTGAAATTTTACAGAGCAATGTCTTAAGTTTTGTGTTTTTTTTTTCTTCTCTTTAATCTACATAAACTAAACAATTATAGTCTTTTAAAATATACACGTTGACATTGGACTGTCTTTCTCATGCTTGCATTGTCTATCTTACATGTAGGTGTCTGCATTCTCGACTTGGGACAAAGAGCTTCATAAGATTGTGTTTGACCCACGGTACCTTCTGCTCAACCCAAAAGAGAGGAAACAGGTTCAGTTTCACGATCTTTTTCATGTGTTTTCTTCTCTGCCCTCACTGTTACTCATTCTCACAGTCTTGTGCCATGTATTGGCCATTTATTTATATCCTTCAGTCATAGTTTTGTGATTATGTCTTCTTCTTCAGGTGTTTGATCAGTATGTGAAGACACGAGCGGAAGAGGAGAGGAAGGAGAAGAAGAACAAGCTGATGCAGGCCAAAGATGAGTTCAGGAAGATGATGGAGGAGGCAAAGTTCACACCAAGGTAAAGGAACAGGCCAGTTGTTCTACTGGTAGTTTGTGTTTAAAAATACAGTATTGATATCTATCAGTAACTTTATTCTCATTATGACATTATAGTTTTGCGAGTTTTCTGACTTTTCTGTTTTATTTCAGAGCACGAGTGAAACAGATCTATGATTTTATGGAACAGTTGTTTTACCATCCTGTCCTCCATTTTTTTTTTACTATTTAATTAAAACAAATATTATTAGTATTTAACGTCTTAATTTATTGGTATTTTATTCTTTCTCGTTTTGTTGAAGGGTTAATTTCAAAGTTTACGTTTTTTTGTTTTATCTTTACAGAACAACGTTTAGTGAATTTGCAGTGAAGCACGGTCGAGACCCACGATTTAAGACCATAGAGAAGATGAAGGACAGGGAGACCATCTTCGTGGAATTCATCACAGCTATAAGGAAGCGAGAGAAAGAGGACTCCAAGTCCAGAGGAGAGAAGGTATCACCCACTCGTATTCAATGTATTGTATCTCTCTAGACCACGAATGTAGTATTATTTAATTGAAAGAGGACCATGAGAGGAGGCCCTGCAGGCTTTTACCATCTGCAGGTCCTACTCTCCTGCTGACCTTTTGGTTTTTGGACAGATTTCCAATTTTGATGTGTATGTGTTCCCAGGTGAAGCTAGACTTCTATGATCTCATAAGTGAGCAGCACATAGAGGTCGGCCAGCGGTGGAGCAAAGTGAAAGAGAGGCTAGAGACTGACCCAAGATACAAGTCGGTGGAGAGCTCTGCACTCAGAGAAGAACTTTTTAAACAGTACATGGAAAAACAAGCCAAGGTATGAGCAGTTGTCTTTATGGTGGATGATGGCTTTGATATGTATGTGCTACTGACATCTGATCTGCATGGCAGCAGCTGTGAACTTAACATTGCTTTTTACTTTTTACTGTGTGTATCTGTGTTGGTCTAAATCGATAACTAATTGATTAATGTTTTTTATAAGTATCTGAAGATTGCTAGCGAACATGTAATAACATTTTTTTTTTATGTGCTGCACAGCCAAGACGGACCTCCAATTATTTTTCCATTTGAAAAAGTGATGGTTGTATTATAGTCAAGGACTAGACGACATATAATTAACAGCCTCAGATATTCTTTTTGAATAGAAAGAGATGATGCAATGCAAATGAGCAAACATCATATTGTTTCAGTTGTTCCCAATGAAGATGTCCTAACCTGCTTCGTGCTTTAGCAAACAGGCTCAGCAACGTCCCTCTTGTTTGAAAAAAGAAAAATGTACCCTGTCTCGGTTTCGTGCACCTGCTCCTCCTCCAACCTGTTGTCAAAATCTACGCTGACTGTTATGCTCCATTCGCTCACTCTGTGTATGTTAGGAAGAGGTGTAAGGGTTTCTTCAAGTCCATTCATGGTGGGCCTCTTAAGTCAGCCAGCCATGAAAGTGTTCATGAAGCCCAGTTTTTGACACCTCAAGTAACTGGTTTCATTGACATGGAGCTAATCTACCAAGCGTCTACAAATATGGACTGAATCATCTGTCGCAGATGATGAGAAGCTCAAACACTGAGACCGAGAAATCGTTTTGTCTAAGGGCAAATATAGCGAATTTCTTCAATGTAAGATTAATCAATCTGGTATCAAGTATATTACAAGACTACTCTACCTGTGGAAACCATGAGAAACAATCACCCTGGTATAAATAAACCAAGTGTGTGTAATTGACTAGTAATGGAGAGTTCCCGTCTCGGTTTTCGTACATGGTCCTCATTGTTAACATCACATGATAAACAAAACTGATGCCGACCGTGTGTGTACTCCTTCACAGAGCGTGGACCTCGACAAGGAGCGAGAGCTGGAGCGGCAGGCTCGTATCGAGGTCAGCCTCAGAGAGAGGGAGCGGGAGGTGCAGAAGGCTCGATCAGAACAGACCAAAGAGATCGACCGAGAGAGAGAGCAGCACAAAAGGGAGGAGGCCATCCAGCATTTCAAAGCTCTCATGTCTGATATGGTGAGATGCTCTGCAGCATATTTATTTCCCCATAAAGTTAGTTATACCGTATCTTTTTTGCATCATGTTTCACTTTCACAAAATTTGATCAGAAAAATCGATTGGAGGGAGGAATGATAATTGTTTAACCTTTGAGAAATGCATGCATGTTGGCGAGGACACAAGACTGACAAGTGTTTTTTGTTCGCTTATTCCTCAGGTACGGTCTTCAGATGCAGCATGGTCAGACACTCGCCGTAACCTGCGAAAAGATCATCGCTGGGAGTCGGCGTCACTGCTAGAGAGAGAGGATAAGGAGAAGCTGTTTAACGAACACGTAGAATCATTGTCCAAGAAGAAGAAGGAACATTTCAGGCAGCTACTAGACGAGACCACCATGGTGAGGACTAAAAAGGTGCAAAAAGCAGGACAAGTTACCCGTCATCTTTACTAAGCTATTCTTTTTGTCTCCATTTGCTTTTTTCTTGTGTAAAAACATTGACACATAACCAGCATGGCTACAAGGAACATAATACTCTGCAGCTTTTGATCGCATGTCCATTTATGTGCTTTCTCAATTAATATGAAATACAGATGGTTCCTTAATTTGTTTTATAATCTTATTACGGCACTTTTGGTTTGTGTTGTAGATCACTTTGACAACCACATGGAAGGAGGTGAAGAAGATTATCAAGGAGGACCCTCGCTGTATTAAGTTCTCCTCCAGTGACAGAGTAAGATGTGTTTTTTTGCTTGTAAAATTCAGAAACGTTTACTTTGACAACAATTTACTTGAGTTTTGTGACTGTTGATGGGTTAAGGCGCACTGCAGTTGCATTGCAAGAATTCAGGAAGTAGAATGATGAAAAATAAAAAAGCAAAGAACTCTTCCTGGTTAGGGAAGACTAACAGAAATAATCTGGAAAGACCAAAACTAGGAGCTCATCAGCCCAACATGGGCTGGCTTCTTTCATAAAAAACACCTGTTCTGATTTGATCAAAATTTGATATTTCTCTGTCTTAAATGTTATATGGTGTGAGTTGAATTAGGCTGTAACAGTTTCATCCATTTTATCTGTGTTTGTAGAAGAGACAACGGGAGTTTGAAGATTACATCAAAGACAAGTACATCACAGCCAAGGCTGATTTCAGAACCCTGCTGAAGGAGACAAAGTTCATCACATACAGGTGTGTACACTCACTTGACCTACTAAGGCAATATACGTGTTTAATAGCAATTAAAAATATAGCAAATGCTTTTGTTGCACACGTATTCAATATACACTGCTTATAAAAATTGTAAAAGTCAGACACCAAATGTATTATTTAAATTTGAAATAGCTTTGGAATAGATAATTAAACTTCTGTTTAGTTGATGTCCCCACTGTTTTGCATGACTGGAGAATACCCCCCAAATTCCCTTTTTTTAATATTGAAATTTGTTTTCCAGCTCAGAAAATCATAGATGTCCAATTGGCAATTATTGAACCACAACAATGCACTAAATATTTTGGAAGCCCTTTTTCAGTGGGCCCTCTGCAGTCTCCTGTCCAACTGTGATTTATCAGTCCATCGTATGTTCAGATGATATTTCCTGATGGATTTCAACAGTGCTAACTTCAGACTAATCTGCTGCTGTGATGCTTTAAGAATAGCTTCACTTAAGCAACCTGCTTTTTACATTTCAGCTTGTGACGGCATTATTGTGCACTTGACACTAGAACAGTAACCTGCTCCTATTTAAATCGGCACACATTTTAATGCCAAGCTTCCTGTTTATTTTACCAATAAGTGGAGATTCTTGTATTATTTAACTGTTGCTCAGATGGATCTTTATTTATTTCTGCTCTTTCAATTGCCTGCACGGTTTTGTTTGCCATGTAGGAAATGTTACTGTTATTGCAAACCCTTCATAACATATTTGTACAGAGAATTGTAAAATAATAAGAGTGGTCCTCTTACTCATGTGACTGTACTCTATCAAGTTTTTTTTGGCAGGCGATTACATACTTTTGGACGATAACCTGAATAATTGTAGCCCAGAAATCTTTGAGATTCTACCCTGTTATACGACAAAAGTATTTACAAGCAACTCCACTTGTCATAGTTTATTATTTTTGTTACTTCATTTTTGTCATACTACATTAAGCAAACAAAACATTTTAAATGTATATGAGAAATTGTGTGTTCATTTATTTTAATTCTTTGGGTTGATCACTTTGGTACATGATTGGATCATTCTTAGACAAGCAGCATTTGAGTCTAGACGAACTGCAAACACCCTTGAACAAGCAGTGACTTCGTAGCAAAGGAAAGTCATACGGTATAAAATTGTGCCTAATGAAGAGACTTGAACCAAAATCTGAAACGTAGCAGGTACTGTTCCTAGTATTACCATATTTCTTCTGAGTGCCTTCTGCCCATCTCACCATCTTCTCTTCCCTCAGGTCGAGAAAGCTGTTCCAAGAGTCTGAGCAGCATCTGAAGGATGTGGAGAAGATTCTTCAGAACGACAAGCGGTACCTCGTTCTGGAGTGTGTCCCAGAGGAGCGCAGGAAGCTCGTCATGTTCTACATTGAAGACCTAGACCGCCGTGGCCCTCCCCCTCCCCCCACTGCCTCTGAGCCCACCCGACGCTCTACCAAGTGACCAATACATCATCTTCTCGGCCGGTGCCCTACTCCTCCTTGCCCTCCCTTTGGCCAGAGCATGATCTCCCCCAAACTCACCCTGAACCCCGCCATTCAGGCCCACGGCTGGCCTCGCAGTGTTATTGCTGGGGCTCATGTTGCTTAGAGATGTACCATAGAGATGAACGGTTATGGTCTCTGTTATGTTGCCTCTTAGCCCTGGAATAGCCCTTTATTTAAGGCCACAGCAGGGAACAGAGGTTACCTGATCTCAAGGTGAACCTTGAGCCCTCACCTCTGACCGGCCACATTAGAGGGAGAGGGATAGTGATAAGGCTGCCGCCCAAGCAGCAATTGAGGTGTAAGATAGCTGATGTAAATGAAGATGAGCGTGTGTGAGAAAGCGTGTGTGCGTGTGTGTGTGTGCGTGCGTGCGTGCATGTGTCTGAGGCGTCCTTAAGCCTTACGCTCCACTTTGCCAGTCATTGTTTCAAAGGCTCAGTGTGAATGTTAGTTTCTGCTCAGTGGTTTACTCTGATGTTGCAGCAATTTCTCTGTTGAATGAAATAAAGGCAACTTCCACTGTTTTTCAATATGTCGTTCTGTGGATTTTCTTTTCTAAATGAACACCTCACATATAGTCGACTTACAGACTTATGTACGTTTTACTGAAGGAAGTGTTGATATATAAGCAGAAAACAAACCTAACCTAATACATTGAGTAACATGTTTGCTCTGGAGAATGATATAAGTATGATGTATCATGTTTAAATGCCAATGTGACACTGTTCTATGACCGCCCACTTTTTGACCGGTTCTGGAAGTGAATTTCTCAATCATTCACTAGTGAACATTATTTTATAAAGAGTTTTAAGCATAACATTACATTACATGTCATTTAGCTGACGCTTTTATCCAAAGCGACTTACAATAGTGCATTCAATCATGAGTACAAACTCAGAACAACAAGAATCAATAATCAATAATCACTAAAGTACAGTTTCTTCAATAGAGTTAAATTACAAAAATTACAGAAAATTACAAAAGTGCTATCAATAAGAGACATCAAAGTGCTAGTACAGTGCTATCAATAAGAGACATCAAAGTGCTAGTACAGTGCTACCTTCCTTATAACACTAAGCGTCCTACTACGAGATGAATCTTGACAATACAATATTTGATTTGTAGTAAAACGAAAAAAAAACGGTAAAAGGAAATTGTACAAGAGTGTGTAGACAGTTATTTTGCGCTGACGGCTATGATTGGTCGAAACGAGTCTTCTTTCAAATCACGTGATATTTCCGGACGTGGACGTGAAAGACCGTTGATTGGAGAATTGATCTGCAGAGTCATTAAAGCCATCTTTTGTGCAGTATCACGAGCCCACTTAAAACACAGTCGTGCTCATTTACAGCGACAGAGTCAACTGACGTGCATTTCGTTGTTTTGACCGCAACGTTACTGTCGGTGTAAAGGAAAGAGGAATAAAAAAGGAGCTGAGGTCAGCATTGACCTAATGCGCTAGCGCTAGCTAACGGTCGCTGCAGCCTCTTCTCTCTTGGTTGTCTCCTCTCTGGTGCCGCTATGTGCGGTCCCCTTCTCCCGCTGCTCGTCGTCGTGCTGTCGGCTTGGTCGGGTGTCGGAGACCCGGCGGGATCCGCTCATGTCGACGGAGCTCCGCCGTCTAAAATAGGCAAGAAAAGCACCGTGTTAAACATAATGGCTGATGATTTAGCCTGTCAGCCCGCGTTCAGAGGGCCACGCGCTACTCCGATTGGGCGATGATAAAGTGAATGTATTCGTGCGTGGTCGTTAGATAGTTTGTTAATCCTCCATTGGGTTTCCACTAGCACCGTAAATACTGTTATTCGATGTAGCGCTACATGGTAATTTAACGTGAGCTTGGACACGTTGGCTAATGATTTGTAATCCAAGTTGTATGTTTTCCTTGTTATTGCACTTTGAAGGGATCCAGAGATGAATTATGTATTCAAATATGAAGATAAAATCAGATAGCAATGGGGTTTAAAGGCAGCCAGCTGGAGAACTGTGGGCCCCTTGAGTCCAAGGCTCCCTCCTCTTTTATCTCGTCTTTACACAAACCTATGTTTCACCTGCGTCCACCTGTTCACAGTGAACCTCCATGATGGAGTTACACGACTGACAGCTAAAACCTTTTGGTTGGCATCGTGTCAAATCCTCATCGTTTGTCCCATCAGTATCAGTGCATGTACATTTTGCAACTACTTTTTTTTTTTGACAAATAAAATAAAAAACATTTGTTTTGTGAACGAGCAACATGATTTAGGACTAACGATTGTTTTCATTATCTGGTCCAGCCAACAGTCTCTCACCCAAATATATCAGATGTTTGTACAGGGATATACAACAGAAAGAAGTCCATCTCTTGTTTAACATTGGCACTTTATTTTGTGTTAAATGACTTGAACAATCAATCAACATACTGTAGTAATAGATTAATTTCCTTTGGCTTGGTTAATTGTTTCAGCATTAATTGGGACATAAATTAAATAAGTCCAAAATGCAGAATAAGAAGTTAACCTATCACAGTAAGTTAGGTTGCATCACGTAAGTTAGGTTGCAGGAGGAGACTCATGATTTTGTATTGAATTATAGATAGATAGATAGATATTTTATTCATCACCAGGGGATTAACGTAAACCCTGAAATGGAAATTTCCAGTGGGAAATAGATACTCCAAGAACCATCTGCTTTACCCCAACACCCCATCAAAGACACCATTGTTTCCTCATGTACACTCCTCTGTTCAGCTGTAGATAAGACGACTGACCACTGAAAGCTGCAAAATAACAGACAAGTAGTCATTTTTAATCGCTCAATTGTGATTAGTTTGTATTATATATTGAGTAACGTACTGTACATGTTATCATGTCTTTAAACTCCTAGATGCCATACAATAATACACACAATTCAGTAGGATTAATGGTCACTAGTTTTCTGCCAAATTTCACTTCAAAGCCACATTCTGATTTCACACTTCTTCTCTGTCATTGGCTCCGATCCTCTGTGCTCCAGCGGTGGTCGGGGCGGGGATAGGAGGCAGTGCCACAGCCCATTTCCTGCGGCAGCACTTTGGACCTGAGGTCCAGGTAGACGTGTTTGAGAAGGGGGAGGTCGGAGGCCGGCTTGCCACTGTAACCGTGAATCACAACAACTACGAGTCTGGAGGTTCCATCATTCACTCCCTCAACCTCCACATGCAGGAGTTTGTCAAACAGCTAGGTTTGTGGACAAACACACAACACCCAAAGCTTAACAGACCGAGAAGACAATAAGTATATGTGACTGCGTAGCATTCCTTTAGTCAGTGTCTGTCAAAGGATGTATTGTTGCATGTTAAATAGTCAAAAGTGAGTTAAAACAAAAGATGGGCTTCAAAAACAGTAACAGAGGTGATTCCCAGTGGAAGCTGCAAACATCTGTTCAGTGTTAAAGGCTAATAAAAAAAAAAATACAGAGATTAGTTCGTAAAATATGAATGGGAAAATATGAATATTTTAATTAGAAAATGTTCCATTTATTCAATATTAAATTCCTGCCTGTATGTTTGTGTTTGTCCTTCGTGTCATCCTGTGTCCACCTCTCAAGGTTTAAAGTACCGACGCAGCGTGGCGGGTAAGACTGCAGTGTTCAACGGCGAGGAGATGATTCTGGAGGAGACAGACTGGTACCTGCTGGACCTGTTTCGGCTGTGGTGGCGCTACGGCATCAGCTTCATACGCCTTCAGATGTGGGTGGAGGAAATTATGGAGAAATTCATGAGGTGAGCCAGAAATATTAGTGCCCTGTTTGCTTTACAGGATGTAGCTGTGGTGCTAGACCTGGATATATAAAATATATATATATATATATATATATATATATATATATATATATATTATTTCATACGCCTGCCGCTGTAGTCACTGCAAAACCTTAACTAAGTGTGTGACTTTCCAACCATGACTTCTGAATAAATACTACAACATAATGGATGTCTTCCATCAGCCAGTACTGTTTCAGATATCAGTTAGTGCACAAGCTCACAAGTGACAGTCAAATATGGCCAAGACAATTAATATTTTGCTGGCATTATGTTAGTTTGACTCAGTTTCTGTTTGAACTTAGATTCACCGCCTCTAGTCATTGACCGCTATTTCCTCCCTCAGGAAGTGATTTATCTCCTGTATCATCTTGTCATTCTTGCACTCTTTGTGAGCCTGTATATCTCTCTGTCTGTTTTGTTTTGCACGGATTGCTGAGATAGGAAGATAGGCTTTCAGTTAGGAATCAGGAAATCTGCCCGCTGATTTAGTAATTGACTACTGAAATTGATAATTATTCATTTGTTGCATGTATAATACAGGATCTACAAGTACCAGGCCCACGGCTATGCCTTCAGCTCGGTGGAGGAACTATTGGACTCTCTTGGGGGGAGTGGCTTTATCAACATGACCCAGAGGCCACTCTCTGATTCCCTGCTGGAGCTGGGTGTATCGCAGCGTTTCATCGACGAGGTCATCGAGCCGGTTATGAGGGTCAACTACGGACAGAACGTCAGCATCCCCGCCTTTGTAGGTCAGATGAGTGTGAAGAAATGAGCAGTAGAAGAAGAGGGGGGTTGATAAGTAGAAAAAAGATGGGAAAGAGGAAGGCTGCGGTGCTGAATTTAGGTCGGATGTAGGTAAGGAGCGAGGAAGATGAGGAAAAAGATGCAGGAGACACGGAAGGGAGGAGCGGGAGTCGAAAATAGAAGAGAGGGAAGAAAGGTGAGAGGAAGGGGTGGCCTATGGGAGCAAGAGAACAGGAAAATGTGTGTGCAGCTGATAATTGGTTTATAGCACTTGGCCCTGTCTGTGGTGAGAGAGTGTGTGTGTGCATTTGTGTGTGTGTTACAGGCGCTGTGTCTTTAGCTGGTGCCCAGAACAACCTGTGGGCGGTGGAAGGAGGCAACAAGCTGGTGTGTTCTGGCCTGCTGAAGCTGGCCAACGCTAACCTGCTGCAAGCACAAGTCGGCTCCATCTCGCCCGTCTACTCAGGTAGCAGAATAGAATATGAGCAACTTGTAACCTGGGGCAAACTTACTCTACTCTCATTTATTGGCTGCTAATTTTTTGGCCTTATTTTTTTTAATGGATGCTTATTTAAAAAAATAAAAATAATAATCTCACGTACCCCCTGGAGTGCCTTCACCTACCCCCAGAGGTCCACATACCCCCATTTGAGAACCACTGTTCTAGTAGATACCAGCGGAGTGATGTAGAGACATTTGTATCTGAATCATGTAGTACAGTGTTGACATTGATTGTCTGTGTTTCCCCTGACAGGGGAGGTGCCCCAGTACGAGTTGAGCTACACCACAGCGTCAGAGACGGGATCGGAGCTGTATGACATTGTAGTGTTGGCGACGCCGCTCCAAGCCAGTGTCAGGTCTGGGGTCCGGTTCCAAGGTTTCACCCCTCCCTTTGAGGAGCTCCCCGGAAACTATCACAGCACTGTAGCAACCATTGTACATGGTTACCTCAACACCTCTTTCTTTGGTTTCCCGGACCCTCGCCTTTTCCCCTTCGCCAGCGTCTTGACAACTGAGACACTCGATCTGTTTTTCAACAGCGTGGCAAGTGTTTGCCCCGTCAACATCTCGACTGGCTTCCGGCGTAAGCAGCCACAAGAGGCTGGAGTCTACAAAGTGTTCTCACCACAACCTCTGGACAAGACTCAGCTCAAAACACTGTTCAGGTCAGCCACTCCCTCCCTGTAAAGTAATCATGGTATTAACAGGGCCACAATTAACCATTATTTTCATTATTACATCATTTGTCAATTCTCTTCTCAGTTAGTCAATTGGTCTCAAAAAATAGTGAAAAATGCCATCGTAATTTCCCAAAGTTCACATATAAATGTTGATTGTTTAGTTTGACCATCTGTCCAAACCCTAAATATATTCAATTTACTATAACAGACAGAAAAATATCCACATTCTTGGAGTTGTAGCCAGTGAATGTTGGCCATTTTTGTGAAGAAAATGAATTAAACAAGATTATCAAAATAGTTGCAGATTTAATTTTGTCTAAAACAAAAACCAACAAAAAAAATGCCCTCAAGATACATTCTGTTAATTTATTGACATAAGAAATAAACATGATGCATGCTATCAGGTCTGTGTCTGGTCACAGCAGTGCTATAGACTAAATGATGTCAACATGCTAACAG
Organism: Myoxocephalus aenaeus; assembly: GCA_038501785.1. Taxonomy (NCBI): domain Eukaryota; kingdom Metazoa; phylum Chordata; class Actinopteri; order Perciformes; family Cottidae; genus Myoxocephalus; species Myoxocephalus aenaeus. Next base: position 1,180,483 of record JBAMJR010000195.1, read on the forward strand.
TGGGGTTTAAAAAGTTGTAATGTAGAACAATTGATATTTTTACCAGCTACATTTCGCTTATTAGCGCAAAGTACAGCTGAGGCTGATGGGTAGGGCATTAGTTTTTCAGGTATTTGGTCATTAACAAAGTAAAGATCTTGGCCTGATGATAGTGCTACATGAAAAGTCATGGGCTCACAGTTCATCCTGAGGGGACCATGAATCAAATTTCCTGGCAATCCAAAATATTGACAATGCCCAGTTACAATGAGATCTTTTTAACATCAGAGTAACAACTTTCCTCCTTTACTGTAACCTCTCAATCTCAGGTCATACTACTCCGTGCAGGTGACAGAGTGGCAGGCTTACCCTTGTTACGGCAGCAGCCAGGGACTGTCGCCTGTGGAGCTCCACCCCAATCTCTACTATCTCAACGGCATTGAGCTGGCTGGCAGCGCGATGGAGATGAGCTCAGTGGCGGCCAAGAACATCGCCCTGCTGGCTTACCACCGCTGGAACAGACAGACGGACATGGTGGACCAGAAAGATCTGATGCACAGGATCAAGACTGAGCTATGACCTGGTCAACTGAAGACCTGATAGCATCCCAGAGCTGATGTCCGTATTAAGGTGCTACATTTTACAGTTTGACTGAAGTCTCTCGTGGGAAAGTATATTTAGACACATTCAAGTAATTAAACATACATTTAATAGACTGAATCAAGGAGTAATTCGTTGAACATAATCTTACCCTGCCTTATCCTCAAGAAACTTAAACATTCAAAAGAAAAACAAAGTCAAGTGGAGTCTAAAACTCATTTTAATCACAGCCCTAAAGAAAACTGGTCCTGCGCTACTTTTCAAAGACCAGTTTGATTTCATAGATTGCTTTTTTTTTCTATGCCAGAGACATTGCAGATATATAAGACATTTCTCAGGACTGGTTGGGGATGGATTGCTAATGCTAGTTAGTGGTTTAATCCAAATAAATCAGCTGCAGGAAGTTTTTCTTTGCCAAGAAATAAGGAAACTAAGCAACACGGGAAAAACACCAGCTGATATTTATCTCTGTCAGAAGTGAATACTGTGAGGAGTCACCGTCTTATTGAGTTGCCGGTGGTGTGAATGAACACCAGTTAATGAGTACCAGTTTAAGGTCACTGGTGATGCTCTGTGTAAATAAAAAAATGCTGTGGTTAAATCACAAAAACACTCTTGGAATCAAGATTGAGAACATTAATGGGACTCTTATAAATGACTGCTTTTGTCTGTGAGATATGAGAGATCAGTGATTTAACTTCCTTCAGGCACATAAACCAGCCCTCTGTAATCAAAAACAACTGCAGCCCTGCTATTACTATCTATACATATAAGGACTGTTCATGGACTTGCTGCTAGCCCGAATCTCTTTAAATTGATTTCTGAAGGATTTGTGTAAATTAATAAAATCCTTATTCAGTGACTCATGGCAGTGGCTACTGGTGCCATGCTCTATTGCCCCTTTCATCAGACTATTTCATTATCTCCCTTTCCTGCGGCTTTTGTTGCATAATCCTGTGGAAAGAATTTTTCCCGGGGAACAGAGCCAACAAGCTTTTGCACTGGACCAAATGAAATAAGAGGACGTGGCACTGCTGGTGGTAATGATGACACTTTCCCCCCTTTTCTCCCAAGCCCCAGAGCTTTATTGTGGTATTACATTTAATAAGCGCTGCAATCTTAGAAAAACACATATTAAGATGGAGTTTGACATTCTTTTAGAAATAGCAAGTGCCTAAAAAGATGGCTTGATATGAAAACCCTGACTCTTGATGTCCCTCAAAGGACTGAGAAATGCCTTGTTTTGTTTATTTAAATTTGAAAAACAGTGGATTTGGACTAAAGTGGATTTCTGGATTGAGAAAACCTAATTTAACTGTCAACTGAAGATGTGGCGACTCCAAAGAGCTTTAGTTGACAGATAATGTGAATCCACACATCCATGAAGACAAATCAAATCATCTTCTTTTTTTAATGTACGGACACAATGAGTATCATAGAACCATCGTGTGGCTTGACCATAGGGATTGACAAAACCATCTCAATAAAGGTTCACTGACTGGGTTTTTGCAGAGCTTTCAACATCATCTCAGAATCCTAATGAACTGACGGTTGGAGCAAACTCCATCCACTAATGAAGGTCGTGAGATGTGATTAACGGTGAGGAGGGAGACCGTGAGTCATGGTTATTATGCCAAAAAACAGATCTGTGTGACTGTTCACATTGAACCACTATTGCTTTACAAATGTAACTTTCTGCTTCGTAAAAAGCATGTATCGAAATATTTCATCTGCCTGATAAATAATGCAACTGTTTCAAATTAAAGTGGTGGATGGATTGCTCCGAATTTTAGTTTTTAAAGAATACTGAAAACTCGCTCTGATTTATTTTGAGCATTCAGGTTTTATTCCCTGTCTAGTTATAATGACTCAGCAAAAGATTGATTTGTTGAAAAACTACCTTTGAGCACTGAACAAAATCTACTTTCTTGCTTGATTTCATTTCGCCTGTGTTTGAGTTATTTTAAGTTGAATTTTCTTCTACTGGAATGGGAACAGGGGTCGCCTCACAGCAAGAGGGGCCCGGGTTCAGATCCCGGTCTGGGCAGTCCCTCTGTGTGGAGTTTGTATGTTCTCCCTGTGTCAGCGTGGGTTCCCTCCGGGTTCTCCGGTTTCCTCCCACAGTCCAAAGACGGCTTAATTGGACTCTAAATCTGCCGTAGGTGTGTGGTGGTCTGTCTATATGTGCCCTGCGATGGACTTGCGACCTGTCCAGGGTGAACCCCGCCTTCGCCCAATGTCAGCAGGGATCTGCGCCAGCTGACATTAAATAGGATAAGCGGTTTGGATAATGGAATGGGAATAAAAAAGAAAGTGAAAGCGTTGGTGATTGAGTTTCTGTAAACTCCTACCACATTTGTTCCAGTGGGTAGTTTCAAATTGTTGGTTTTCCAGATTTATAAATCAGATGACATTACATGGACCACAGGCTTTGTGTCACTGTGGTGAAAGTTTTCATACTGAACGCTGATCCTAAATCTACTTAATTTCTCCACTAAATTATGTATTTCAGTCTCAGCGCTGAAATTGAAGTAGTGGCCATATATCTCAAGAAAAGTAATTTGAGATCCTGTCACTGTCCTCGAGATCACCAACTATTTCATGTTAAAGATCCTGAATGAATTTCAGAAGACCATCATGGACCCACACCTGCAAAGATGTGACATATTTCTGCTCTCAGTGGAGATAGATTGATTCACCGTATAATGATTTAAATGCTCTCTGAAATATATTCTGTATTTTCCAGCTTACCTCTTGTGAAGTGTTTAAAAATTAGCCATTTCAGGATGCTGCAGTGTACTGTATTCAGAATCAAGAATGTACAACTTTAAAAGAAGTGGAAAGCATGAAGAGGCCAACAACAAAGCTTATCCTCTTCACCACAGTACTCCGTTCATTATAATGTTGTGTATAATGGGCCCTGTGTCTCCACTTCCTTGGCTTCCCAGCAGCAAGAGCACCATCACAATGCTGATAATAAAATGAAAAGGGAACATTTGAAACAAATTGTCCCAAGACTCAAACATTTGACCCAATTCGGGGCAACATGGGTCAGCTATGCTTCTTTTGATATTTTCATATAAATAAATGTCTGTTAAGTCACTATCGTTAACACAGTGGTGATTGAGCCTATAGCAGAATGATGAAAGTATTACAATATTTATATATTTGCAGAAATTACAACTGGTCGTCTCTGGTAACATTTCTGGGGGAAAGTGCTGTTTTACAGTTTTTGTCTGTTTAAACACAAAACAATTGGACTCAAACAATTTTGCACACTCAGCTCATTTATTAAAAATAAGAGTGCATACTCAAAACAAAATCCCATTGTTTACACTCAAATAGAGTTTCTAAATCAACCAGGACTTTAAATCCCACGGCTGTATGTTGTCGATGAGCTATCAGTCCACCAGTGTTAAAATACTTGGTTACAAGTTAAAGTTCTGCATTCAAACTATTACTGAAGTAAAAGTACAAAAGTATTATTATCAAAATATCCTTAAAGTACCAAAAGTAGCTTAACCTATAAAATGTATTCACTAATTTATATTGTATATCAATAATCTAAATCTGCACTTAATGAGTAACTAAAGCTATCAAATACATGCAGTTGAGTAACAATTACAATATTTGCCTCCAAAATGTAATGGAGAAGAAGTATAAAGTAGCAAGAAAATACTCAAGTAAAGTACCTCAAAATTGTACTTATTACAATCTTTCAAATATTTCTCTCGCTCAATCTCTATGCAAGTGCAGACCTAAACCGCCTCAATACCCCTTTAAGATCTCAGAATTTGTAGTATTTTCAACCCATCACAATATCTCCAGTCTGTCTTTACATTATTAAATGCACTTTTCTTGTATTTTAGGTTTCCGGCAGCTTACTGTGATAACTCAACAAGATTTTACGTCAGACTGATTGTAAGGTTGTGCTAAAAAAAAAAGTGTACATGAACAAAAATGTATGCATAGAATGTCATCAAGCATGAACCAAAATGAACCTACACTCCAGAGTTATTAACACAGAATACATAATGTTGTGGGCCCTGCATGAAAGTAATTAAAATGAATTGCAATAATAACAATACCGTTGAATGCAAAAACAAGTCTCATTTCAGTAGAACCTCACAAATTCCCCAGAACACTCACTCTCACACACTAACACTCCATATTTCATCCTCCACCTGGCAGAGCTCTCTGCAGGCCGTTTGCTGTGTGTGGAATGTGTACTCGGAGACTGTTAGATCATGCAAAGCTGCTTTGTTCATGCTGCTGCTAGCTTCAACAGATGCATGGATCCACTGGCTTGCTCTCTGTCAGCTGCAGGATGGAGGTCAAAGGTTACTCTGAGAGCTACTCTGCATCTTGTGATGTTATTTTGCTCCCTGGCTCTCTGGCCTGAAACAAGGCAGCTTTCAGACCCAGTGCTGCTTTAACGTTTGTGTATTTCTTCTGAGTAATACTGAAAGTGAAAGAGTAAAATGTATTTTTCTCTGTGACCTCTCTTTCTCTAAAAGCTTCAACTCATACCAAAACTGCTTAAAAAAAAAATTATGAATGTATTTTATTTCTTAGTTTATTATTGGTCTTTACCCTAAATTTTCACACGTGGTAATGGCCTGAGTCATAGTTTCTATTTCCAGTGAAAGTGGGGTGGTGGCTGCCTGGAACTGTTGCTTATTGGTCATTTCATTTGGACTGAGCTCAATGGAGACTGGAATCAGGCAGTTGATTGCTTATCTTAAACTTATTTTTAAACAGTTTTCCACAGGTGGGGGTTGAATAATTATATGTTATGGAGAAATGTAATCAATAAATGTTGTTGAATGTTCACAAAATTGGTTGGATTTTAGTTTGGGTTATAGATAGGAGATCGGACAATACCATTTTCTGTCTTTAAAAAAAGAATGAATGAATGTAATGGTATCTTGTGGGGTTTAATGCCCTCCTCACAAAACCTTTATAAAGCAGAATGATTTCTTTTTATTGTTGGACCCTGCACTCTGTTACAATCTTGTTTACTTAGTGCTCGTTTTCCACCCATAAATCAATGGAAAGGTGTGAAACCACTTGTCACCCACGTGCATGTGTGTCCTTGTGCATGAGAACAAACAAAAAGGAGATCAACTACTACTTGTCAAAACTCCACAAATACCTCAATGTATTTAAAAATGCAATGATGTTAAGTCAATGCTGATTGTATATGTCTACACCAGAATTATATTCATGGCATACTGGAAAATCTCTATGAAAAAACATTCATAACCTCATTTGGGGAATTAACATTTGACAGAAAAACCTAACCTTGAACTGAATAACTCAAAAGAAAAAAATATATATTTTTGAGAATGTCTTGCTGGTGTTTGGTCTTCATGATTCAAAGTAGATATTGGGACGTGGACAAACCACCTCAGTATTTCTCTCTATTACAATATTACATGAGAATGGTGAAATGTTTTCGCTCAGCTTTGGGCTCTGCTCCTATTCGCCCAGCGGCGCACCACGTGGTCGGGCAGTCACGCGCTTTACAGCAACCCGTCAGGAAGAAGAAAAACAAAACAAACCCGAGAGAGAGCTGTAACAGCGTGTGGACTCCATTGAAAAGAGGATCCTATTATTTCCAACAGGGGGACATACACGAGGTCCGGAACGAAGCGAGACGTATGCACGGGCGTCCTAAAGGTGAGTAGGGCCGTTATTGATCCGTTTTGGGAGAACTTTGCTGTGCAAAGGATTTGTGTGTCATGCGCGTCAGAGGATTAGCTTGGGAGCTAACGGTAGGTTGTTGTTGTGTATCGGGCTTCAACTGGGACGAGGAAGGGGACGGACGGAGGCCATACTGACAGAGGTGCGGGTGAAAGGGAAACGGGATTCGTCGGTTCTGCATACAACACAAATACATAAACACAGTTTGGGGAAAGTAATACGCTCAACGGGTTTCTTATTGTGCATTGCAGTTGTTCTAGCTCCTGCAGGAAGTGTTGTGGCGTAGTAATGTAGCAAGCTAACGCTTCATGGTGGTCCGAGACACATTTTCGTCACTATCAAATTAGCGCTTATTTCTGCCCAGATATTATGCCCCGTTGGTTTTGTTGTTTGTCTTCGTGTAATTAATTGGTTTGTTCAGAAGTGGGTTCATATGTGGTACTCGTGGCGAGGATGATTAAAACATGCACGTATGGAAGAAGGTTGACTTTTTTTAAACTGTCCAAAACATACTTACCGCTATTTGACGTGATATTAAGATCATATATATATATATATATATACCGTAAGAAGAATACAACTTGACAGTGTTCAACTGTGTTTATGGCGAGGGAGACTTCGTGCGCAGTGAAATGTCCGACGCTGACTTTTTGAAGGCAGCCCGTGCTCCTGGAGGTACACGCCCCCCAACACACACTGCTGCTGCTGGAGAAAAAGCTCGACACTGCTAGAAATTTCCATGGGATTTAAGTTAAATAATGCCCCCGAATCAGACTTATGTTTACACCGATAAGATTTGTCAAGCAAAAATGTGTTTGTGATGATAGATTATTATGGATTTTAACCCGCTGTATAGTTTTATCAACCGATTTCGGAAGATAAACGTTTGATTTGGCGTTTCCTCTTAAGTATAAATACTAACTAATGTCACGGATTGATGTATAATCTTATGTTGTATTCAGGTTTTGTGGCAGGTGCTATATTTTTACATTACACACCTTTTTAAAATATATCTATCTAGGCCACGGGCATAAAGGCCTCCAACTTGTTTATCTTCTGCCTCAACCTAGATTGAAAGGGTGTGTTTAGTATGTAGGAGTTTCTGGGATTGACAGTCATGGCGGCCATTCTGGCATGTCTGGAGGCGGGACGTTATTTCCGCTCGGCCAATGGGGTTGAAGGATTAGGTGGGTGTTGGCGCAACGCGTTAGATTGAGTTTTGTTTTGCTTTGCTGAGGATCTGTGACGAGTGCAGAGACTAAGGGAGAAACTGGTGATGTCTATGGATTCATTGGTGTTGATTGAAGGTAATTTATAATGTATACCCGCCTGTTAGATTGTGATAATGATGATGTTGAGATGTACATGTTTGTGCACTCTGACTGCGTTTTCAAAACAAGTAAATCCATCACAAAGATATTTAGAAATGTATTTTTTTTAAATGTATTTTTAAGATTGAGTTAAAAACTTATATTTTAATTTCAATTTTTCAAAGATTCTATTTTAGTGTTTTTCTACTGGAATTGTGGTTGTTGTTATACGGTTTTGGGAAACTGCAAAGCTTGCTGTGCTTTCATCAACAGTTGCATTGTCTTTACTAGATGTATTACAATTTTTATTTTGTAACAGTGCTGGTTAAATAAAAGCATTTGTAGGTTATATCATGATCATCACATACATCAAATGCAGGGTATTTTGAGAAGTCCCTTTTTTGTGTTTAATTGTTCTTTTGTTATTAACCTATTATCTTAATTAAGTGTGCTTTTGTGGTTATAGTAGAGGATCCCAAACTGAGAGATAACCAAAAGAACCATGTTGAATCTTATTGAAATAACATGACCAAGAATATGATCCGTGTGTTCCTGTTTGCAAATATTTCTCATTCGCATGAAAAGTTAAATGCCCTAACTATTTGACACATAAGGCTCTCCTGCTACATTGATGGGGAACTTAAGATCAAGATATACTTCCTCATAGACTTTGTTATTAAGATTTGACTTAATGCTTGATAAGCATCACCAGTAAAGCTTTTCTTGTATTTACAACTCAAGTATTCTTGTGTCATGTAACTTTTGACAATTTGGATGTGATGCGATGTTAGACTCATTCAGAAACACAATAACAAATAAACAGGATCAAGCGAAAGGTAAAGAAAGCGTTTTCTATTTATGTGGGGTCCTTTCCATAATGTTCTCAGCTAAACAACAATCTAAGCCCGATAGTGGCAAAAACAATCCCTTTTTAGTAGACATATATTGACGCTGAAGAATTGGCCCGATCATTTACATCGACTGTTTAGGGTCTGCAGCATTCTTGCTAAACACTGGACCAATAAAATAAATAGTTGTCGCCATTACTCACTTATAAACAATAACATGGTGCAATAGGATCCAAGTTTGAAGATACCGAAGCTACCCGTACATGTACTTAACTCTGTATCGTTCCCAAAATGATCAGATCAATTGACCTCGTTAATGGCAGACATTTGCACCTGTCTTAGCAAGAAAAGCACAGGTGTGGCTACAAACCTAACCATGGCTCAGTTTCAGAAATGATTGCAATGCCGCACCACAATTAACAATGGTATTAGTTGTGTGTTTGACACGTCAACGTGTCTGCTGTGAGAACGTTCTGTTCAACTTGAGTTTACCACACTCTACACCTTTTCCTCTGGCCGTGTGTGCTCTCATTGCAATGGCCTCTGTGACACCCCAAGGGACCCCAAGGGTTTACAGTAATCCTGTGTAGTTGTGTTACAGAGCTGCTGTGGATTAGACCTAGACATCTGAAGTAAAGAATACTTATCAGTTGTAACATATACTTGATTGTTTCTCAAATTCTGAACCCATACTCATTCTCTCATTGATCTGCGCTGTAGAATGTAGAAAAATGTAGGTAGGCGATGAGCAATAAGAAGTAGGAGTCTTAATTAACCCATCAAATGTTGTTTAGCATATGTCTTTTTAAATGCTCACCAGCATTGAACCTGAATAGCCGCATAGCTGCGATTTAATTTGCTGTTTTAAGAGCTGTTAATAGTGCAGAACTCTGGTGCAAGGGCTGTTTGAACTGTACAAATAATTTGCAGATAAATGAAATGTTAAAAGCCCCAAACTTTAAGCACAATTGGCTATTGTTAAGCATCCGTATGTCGTATGTGTGTGTTGCCGCATTGTACACACACATTTAGCAGTGTTGGATTAATTACCTTTCATGATGTCCAGAGCTTCTCTCACATTTAGCACATAGTTTGGCATCTCCTGCTGTTTATCTGGTAAGGAATCAAGGCCCGACTGGTATCCGTAGGTAACGCATTCCAGATAAGACACTGCTGATTGGCCTACTTGGATCACGGCCAATGTTGTGAGGCGAAGAATGTGAGCTGTTTGCATGATAGTGGTGGGACGAACACAGTCACCACTATCTTTCTCTTTGTGTTCAGACCTGAACTAACAGAGCGAGGGGAGGAAACACCAATATGAACATTTCTTGTTATTTTTACTTGATAAATGACAACAAATTAATTGTAAAACAGATAATTATCACTTTTGCATTAAACTTTCTTTCTGTCACTTGATTAATTCATTAATCCATTAATTTGGCATGGGAATTATTTAATTTTTTTCAACTATCATACTGCAAACCGAGCTGATGCTGCAAATAAGACCGAGCTGTTGCCCGGGTCCATTTTGAGCTCATCGTAAACAGCATGTGTGAAACTGACATCGATACAGGAAACCATGTAGAGGGACTGCATCGTGAGACAATCGTGTCAAAATTAGTTGTCATGGGATGCTATGAAGAACAAAAGCACATTTCTTTAATTGTGTAAGAAGACATTTGATGTATCCAACATGTGAGCTGCAGCAGTTGAGAACTATGCAGCCACAGTGCATCGTAACAGCATAATCAAAAGTCAATCAAATTACTGAGAGTGAGGGTAGTGTTCTGTTACCTTGACAGGATGGGTGAAAGCCCTTGTTTCAGACTCAACTAAACGTGTCTGTCCCCATGCACTTCTGAGATGTAAGCATGATGCTGCACAAATTCTGTCCTGTAGAGCAATTTCTGTCTTCAGTTTATATGTCTCTCTTTAGTGAACATGTATGTTTCTATGTATACAGTGGTTTTTTATATTTGCCAAAGGAAAATTTAAATACAATCTTTTAAAGTCTTGTATAGTAGGCTGTAGAAAATCTGACATGTTTTAACCCTGACCTAAACCCACAGTTCAGACTGTTGTGGTCCTAAACCCATCAAATTCCCTAAGTATAAGGGCTAGAAGAAAATATCTAATGCTGGCAGGTTTCATCACCGAACTAAGTCTGACCAAAGCATGAGAGAGGCATTCAGCTGGAGTCTTTTGGGGCCTGTCATAAATATCCAGCTCGACATCACAGCCTGTGTCAGCTACTAAGCATTACGCTTGGATTATGTTCAATTCTGCTACTGGAAAATGTTCAGTGCAGATTTGCGTGGAGAGGTGAGGATCGTTGTGACTTGTTTTCTGCATGTTTGTACACACAAAGGCTTTCCGTTTCCTTCTGTGATCGCAACGAGTCTGGATCAATGCGGCTGGAGTTACTGTTGTGTTCAGGCCATATGCTTCCTCATTCTGCTTCTGCTGCAAGCAGCACTAGACACAGGTGCTCTGAAAGGATGCACATATCGAGATATGATAATGATCAGCATTCGTATTCAAGAGGCTGAGCTTCCAAATATACTGTTGGTCATTAAAAGAGTGTACATGTCTATTTAGGTGTATAGACTTGTGTGCTTGCATGTTGTTTTGATGTTTGCAAATGTGTTGCTTCTACAATCACTGTTGCACTCGTATTGATGTGTTTTGTTGTTGTCACTTCCTGTCTCTATGCAAAGCACTGTGAACACATGGGGACAGAGGTCTGAGGAGAGAAGTTCATTTTAGTGATTCAGCACCCTGTTTAAGGAAGTGATGTCGTCCCCATGGCCTCAGGAGTGGGATTGGTGTACGCTTGTGTGTCAGCTGTTCACTGCAGGGGTCATGTCTCCATGCAGACTGAAATGTATTTGCGATGCAAAAGCAGCCAAGGGCCAAAAGATGAGTCAGTGGGTGGTGCAGGAAAGTGAGAGGACGTCAAACAAGCAGAGAATGAGGGGAAAGGGGGATTTGATTATTGAAAATGAAGTTACTGTTAAGCTTGATGAACACAAAGCAAATCAGATGCTCTCTGAACGAATGTGAGGAGGCAGTTGGGGGCTTTCCGAAAAAATTATGGGCGCAAGGATGGGTGGGAGTGCACACCAACTTTCTTATTCTTCTAAGAAGCTTAATCTCTCAACAACTGAGAGCTGCTGTGCACTTTGCTAATGGCATCTGTTTTGATGATCATAAAAGCAATTACATAATTATATCATCATAATAGTGAATATTTGATGCTGTTTTAAATAATTCTAAACTTATTATTTTGGGGTTTTGGACTGTTGGCTGGGAAGACGTCACCTTGAGCTCTGCCAAATATTTTTCATTTTGACCAGTTTCTGACACTTTCTAGACTAACTGATTAATTAATTAATCACTAGAGCAGTCATCAGATTACTCAGTAACTCATGTAACACTTAACTGAACAGTCCACTAACATTCTATGCATACGCACACAACAGGTGACTTCTTGGATTAAGTCCTTTCGCAGTGGCTGACTGGGGAGACTTTCTGTCGCATGGCAGAGAGGATTTCTGGAGCCTTACTGGCCTGGATTTCCCATAGTGATTAATTGACTAATTACCAAGTGCACTGCCAGAGCTTTTACTGCACTATCCAGTGTTTCCCCTAGGTTTACAGCTTCAGGGGGCGACGACACCAACACAAACACTTAAAGTATTGGTTCTCAAACTTTTTCTGTAAATAACTTCATTTTGTGACTCCATCTGTGCTTTTAGAAATAACAGAATAAAGAAAATTGCAATCACTTTCAAGTAAATCAGATTGCTCCATCGGACATTTTTTTATTTTTAAATTGCAATCACTTAGAACAATGAAAATAAAGTTATATCTGTGCAAAAAAAATAACTAATATTTAGTTACTACTAAATAGCTCATTGTGGAAAACAATAAGCTATTTTTTTTTGCCAAACAAAACAGAATGAGTGCAGATATGTGAGCATCAGGTTGCATCAGTATTAGTGGAGCAGTGAGCCTCTACACATCTTTTATAAATGGGGTTGTAGATTTGATATAATTCATGCTCAACGTTGATCTGAGATCTGTTTTCTGTTTTGAGACACGCAGCAGCAGGAAGGACGTCACGGAGACTTCTGGCAAAGAGCCAAAAGTCGACGAGTCGCTATGCGCATGCGCAAGCGTAACCTGTTAACGGCATAACGTAAACATTTACCCGAAAGTACAGGCTTTTCTCCATGTATTTATTAATGACTTAGTTTTATGTCCGTGTACTTTGTACTTTTGTAATATGTGAAGCCAGCAGCTCATTGTTGGTACAAGACACGAGCACTTTGGCTCTTTCACCTGGAGCAGGAGAGCTGCTCCGGGTTCAGGAGAGCTGCTCCGGTGTTCCTCACATGAGAGCTGCTGTTGCCGTCTGGGAGCATTTAAAACGGGGGCGTCCCACCCCCCTATTCTAACAGTGGGGGAAACACTGCTATCTGTTTGTTAGAAGTCCTGTTTTAAACCCACAATGAACCCAAAATAGGTTTCTTCTATCTTTGACTTCATTATCATGGTAGTTGTTAAGTGATTTTAGAAACCTATGAGATGTCAGTTGCTTTGGGACAAATTAGCAGCAAGGCTCGTTTACAATGTCTACATTTCTTCAAGTGATTTTATTGGTCTGATTTTTGACTCTTTGACATCTTTTCGATCTGATTCTCCAAAGTTGTGGTCGAGTTATGCTCATACACTATAAATCAACAAGTGGACGTTGTCACTGTGACGTCACCCATTTGTTTGTGGACTGCAGTTTTCAGTTTTTCCCGAGTTCAGCATTTTGGCCAACGCCATATTGCTTTTTGGCTGTTTACTATAATTGGAACCATACTAAATGAACATCATGTTGTATCAAAGAAGACATGTTCACACTATTTACTGAGGTAATAAATCAAGTGAGAAGTACAGTCATTTTCTCATAGCTGTCTAAACAATCAGAAGTAATGCAAGGTTAATTAACTTCCGCAACGGCTTGATTTTTCAGACCTGGAGGTTGCCGCTTGGTTGATGCTCGATCAGAACTAGTTTGTATGACGTGTTGTCCGACCATGTTGGAAGGCAAAAGTGTTTATAGTTGTTAAGAATGGCCACGTCCAAAGCTGGACTCCATGGAGAGGGGGGCAGTACTGTTTAAATATTAGGATATTGGTGCACATTTTCAGATCTTCTTGAAGGCATTTGTAGTGTTGCTCTCAGTTGTTCCCATACAAAATGAATAGATAAAGTCTTGAGAATGGAGGGAAAATACATCTACAGATCGAAGTTCAAACTCTGGCTCCTTTCTCTCCTCCACACAGCTGACCAATCACATTGTGACGTGGGTGTAAATGTCTGATTGCTGGTTTTGGAAAGTTACAGAAATGGTTTGACACAGCTCCCCCCACTAATCCGATAAGGGGCAGGGAGAGGGGGTTCCCAAAACTACTTGGCCAACCGACAAGTAGTTCTGTCTACTGGCAGCTCTAACCTACCCTGACTGTTAGCTGTGTATCATTGGTTACTGTGATAAGATACACTTTGTAAAAGAGAGCCAGACCCTTCGTCAAGCCCAAAGATAGCTGGCTATCCACTAATGTTGCTTCATCATACACAGGGTACCCGCGAGGTCTTAAAAACTTAAAAAAGTCTTAAATTTAGTATTCATAATTTAAGGCCTTAAAAAGGTATTACATTTTGTCAACAGGTCTTAAATTTCATTCATCAAGTCTTAATTTTTACCCCCTTCCTTATTTGATACGGCGCCACAACATTTGTTTATTGTTCGTTGTTACAACGAATCTTAGTACACCCAAACGTCGCATCCGAAATATCAGGCAACCAGTAAGTTATATGGCTCTGAACTGGCTGAGACGCTGTAGAGTTTAACAGCTGATCGCGCGCTGATCGCAGGTTTGCATCGAGCTATGCGAACCTGCTTTCCCGTTTCCATCGCGCGTCTCACCAGCAGGGTCAGATGCACTTGCCAGTAGTGTTACAGAGTCCACAGTCCTCCACCCTTTAATTTTCTTCTCTGTAAATTAAAGGGTTCTTCCCCAGGTAGCCAAAATGACCTTGTCCGGATCCGGCTTAAGATAGACACGCCGGAAGAAACATGTCCGGCCCGGGTCCCGTTGCCGATTCTGCTGAGACTCGGCATGAATGACGCCCCAGAATCGGACCGAATACACCGGCCCGATTCCGGCGGCCGTCACTGCCGTCACTCGGCCGTAATTGAAACTAACCTGGGGCCAGCACTGGCCTGAAGCCGGCTACAGAAAACACGTCGCCAGGGTCCGGTTGCCGACTCAGCGAAGTCTCAGAATGACGCCCCAGAATCGAGTTGAATATATTCATCATAAGTAAACAATACTTTACTTACTAAATTAAGCCTATCAAGATCCCATTGTTTGGTAAGACAAACAGTCCAATAAATGCCAAATAAGATAACATTTTATATATAATAATATATGATAAGAAAATATTGTTCATTATTATATAACAATACAATAAAATAAGACACGTAGACCAAAATGTACACCCCTCACAGTTATTGTTTTAAATGGTTCTGTCTTATGATTAAAGTTATTTGATTGATTGATTGATTTCCTATTTTTTTCATTCATACGCATATCAGGAAAGGTGCGATGTTGGTCTTAAATTTCATTTAAAGTGGTCTTGAAAAGGTCTTAAAAAGTCTTAAATTTTAGATGAAAAATCCTGGGGGTACCCTGCATACAGGCCCCAGAACTTCAGAATACATTTAGGTCATATGTCTGTGAAAGCGGAAGTGTACAACAGGGATAGTGGAGGAAAGATGAGATTACGATAGACTAGCAAGGCCCAGTTTCTTGTTCACTTTAGGTCCAGCTCTAGAGATTTAGACAGAAGGCCCAGCCTTTGAGGGAAGGGTATTTAAGAAGAAAAAAAACGTAAGTAGTTACAGTTTCATTCACACTAAACAAAACTGTTGCAACCTATAGGAACCTAAATCCACTCCTGATTTCAGTGAAGAGGAGGGCAGTGATGAGTTCTCTTTTTAGACCTTCATTGTCAGGCCACTTTAACAGAGGATGGGATATACCCCTCCATTATGAAATATGACTTGTTTATACACACTTTTATTTATGCTTACATGATATGATAACACAAGCACCAGAGAGGCCGGGGTGCTGCTGCGTGGCTGGCAGTGAATGAAAGGACATTGGCGATACATGGTTGCAATAAAATGTTTGATGGTTGAAGGTTTATGATTTTCAATTTACAACAACAAAAGGCTGTCGTCAGCCTACTAGCTGCTACAGCTTGTTTTTGCAGCCACACAAAGATAATTTCCTGTTCCACTTTGGCCAATTGACCACACCAGAAAACCTTTCTAACAATTCAAAATGAATCATAATCAAATGAACTACAAAGAAGGCAGACTAAATGTGTATTTCCATATCGGCAAACCACAAAGGAAACAAACCGGTTGTCTGTTTTGCTGCTGCCCTTTACTTTCGGTTCTGGTATCAATAGCTCTCGCAGTACATTTTAGAAGAGGCAAAACGACTCTCCATATACATAACATTGTAAATGAGGACGGGATAAATAATTGGTATGGATATATTGATTTTAAGTCAGTATGACTCTTGTGTTTTGGTGGGGAATAATCAAACAAACTCAGCAGCTGTGGTTAAAATGTGTTATTTCATATTATTGGTGGCTTATTTCTTGGTTTGGTCTCTATTGATTCTTATACGTCTGCTTGTACTCTTATACTCTCTCTACCACAGACCTGAAGCATACCAAGACCACAACAGACCAGACCAGGTCGAGCCCAAATATTGACACCTTCCCTTTCCCCTCCCCTCAGCCTTGAAGGCTGCATCCACCAGATCGTCTTCTTTTAGCAGTACTTTATTGCTGCTGATTGGACAACCTCAGGCCTCCGGAACAAGACAGGAGGCCCAGAGGTTCCCCTAGCTGAATCTCTAAAGTGTGCTCTGCAATGCCTTTGGTAAGAGTGACGGCAGAGGGGAGACGGGTTTCCTCCTTCACAAAACAAAGTGATGTGAGAGAAAAGATAAATGCAATACTGAACTTGAGTGAGACAGAACAGTTAGGAAGGATAAGAAGGAAGCACTTGGTTTATCAGATTTTTATTTTGATGATAATACCGTCTACTACCGTTTGTTCACTTATGTGTTTTTTAAATTTCTTAATTTCTGTTGTGTTGCAGCCCAGCTTCAGTGAGATGGAGCCTCCCTTTGCTGACGCTTTTCAGAACTACTCCTTCGCTGACCAAGCCCTCACCAGTACCGAGTTGCTCGCTAGCAGCTCTGATCCAGATTTCATGTACCAACTGGTTAGTGGTCACACACACAAAACAAACACAAACAAAGATAATTCTTAAACTAATATAAAAGTGTAGGCATAGTTGATAGCTCTAGTATAAGTAAAAGTTTCGTGGTATAATAGTACAATTGTTAGTATCGCCCACACCTGTATAAGAAGATACATTCAAGCACCATAAGTTCAGAGACGGTTTATTGCAAAGAACGTTTGCACATACAAGGAATTTTGCTTGGTGATAGATGTGTGACAATAAACACAATGTCTGTCCTATAGTAATAAGACATACTTTAAGAATACAACATTTACAATAAAATATGATAAAAAAACACATTAAGAGTATGTTTAAACAAGTCTGTTATTAAGTGTCAAGTGTATAATTAAGTAAAGAGATGAGCAGGGATGAGTTGATGTATTTTATTGTCCTGTGGATTGTCAGTGGGGGTCCCGGGTTTTGTTGATGAGCCCAACTGGGAAGAAACTGTTTCTGTAGCGTGAGGTCTTGGTCCTGATGGACCGCAGCCTCTTGCCAGAAGGAAGGGACTCAAACTGTTTGTGTCCAGGGTGAAGGCGGTCGACTACAATCTGTATCTCAGGGTCCTTGAGGCATACAAGTCAAGGAGGGATGGCAGATTGCAGTCAATCACCTTCTTAGCAGAGCAAACGATACTTCTAACGTCTAACTTAGTTTGGAGTTTAGTTTCTGTTGGTACAGATGGTCAAAATCTCAGCCTTATTTTTAATGTTAAGTACATGAAAAGCTCTGCACTGGCAAATTAGCGATTCTCTTAGAGTTAGCTGTTCTCCAATAATAATAATAATAATAATAATTAAAAAAACAAGTCTACGCAACAAATATGGACATATTTGGAGTTACTTGGTCAGCGGGTCAGTTTTAAATATAGCAAGGTGGAATAGTAATAGTAATCCACAGTAAGATGAAGAGCTGCAGATTCTTAATGTGATGTGCAAGTTTCAGCACACCTCCAACATGTCCTGAAGGTAAACGGTTATTTTCTACCTTGCCATGTAGTATAGTGGAAAAGTACTTGCACCGTGTCAGCGCGGCTTGAGTGGTCACAGTTGCTCACAGCTTGGCATGAGTATCCCCACCCGTATCAAAAAACAATATTAGGTTACATGTTGCACAGCACACAAGCTACCAACAAACAGCAGAGAGGATTTGTATTCTCAGCACAGTTAGTGGCACAGTGATGTTTTGTTTTTGTTAATTCCATTTTTATATGGAAGTAGAGTTTCAGACATCTTAAAAGAAGAAAGCCAGAATCCCAATTCCACTCTTATCTATATTTCCAATCATTTGTTTGACAAAAGTATGACACAGATTCCTTCACCTTTTACAGTGGTTTTTAGTCATAGTTATAATAGAAGGGAAAATTGTGTAAATTCAAATTCCACTGAAAAAACTGCCAGAGTAGCATTTAAAACAGAGGCCTGGGCCTGATTGTTCAGCAGCATGATGTGAGACCGCTTCAGGTTTCTACCTCAATGTACTGTCCACTAAACAATAGTGATTAACTGCCATGCTCTCAATGTATTGCAACACATTAATGTGGTGAATGTAGGATGATCTGTCTTCTTCAACCCTCCAACTAGTTGCAATGTGGACAAATATGGTTTCTGCAAACTCTTTTAGTATGTAAAATATGTTGTGACGGCCTTCCTTCTCTCTCTCGCCTGTAAAGACATTAAAGGATCTGATATGGAAATCCCCAAAAACTAATTAGAGTTGTCGTCACACTTCCATAGACATTCACCTACTTGGCCAGTGAAATTATCTCTTCCAAACTGTCCTCACGACAATGTTGTGATCGTAAAATAAAAAAACGGATTGATAAAAGTAAAACTTTGGCATGGTTTTAACATACTGTGATGACAGTATAACTTCTGGAAAATATAACTTCAACACATTGGTGCATAATTATTAGTGCTGTCATATTAGCGCGTTATTAACGGCGTTAACGCAAACCAATTTTAACGCCGTCAATTTTATTAACGGCGTTAACGCATTTTAAGTTTTCAATTTTTTTTCTCGCGAGCACCACGCCGGATGTAGGTCAACCGGAAGCAAAACAATAGGCACGCCGTTTGGGGTGGAAGCTAGGCTAACGTAGGGTGACCAACGTCCTTCAGGGATTCCAAATGCAGGGATTCCAAAAACGTCCGGGATTTTGCCTCGACGGGGCGCCCCCCTGAAGAAACCCCCCGCCCCCCTGTACTTTTCTCTATAGCGCCAGATCACAAGTCGTCATTTAAGTTTCTCTTTCCTATAGAACCGGTCTACACCTTGTTCTGTTATTAAACTAAACGGCCGTATTTCATTGATCTTATCCACACACAGCTTGTCATTTCGGTCTCTACATGGTCGCGTTAACACTTCTCCTCTGCTCTGCGTCGCGCACAGCAGAGTTCCGCCTGATGCGCACACACACGTGCGCGCGCACACACACAGGTGAGCGCTGAGCACACAGCAGCGGACAGAGAGCGTCGAAAAATATGTCGCGTGAAAAGCAGACCGCTATATCTGCGTTTTGAACGCTCCCAGGATGAAGATGCAACAGCAGCTCTCATGTGAGGAACACCGGAGCAGCTCTCTGAACCCAGAGCAGCTCTCCTGCTCAGGTGAAGTCTCCGTGACGTCCTTTCTGCTGCTGCGTGTCTCAAAACAGAAAACAGATCTCAGATCAACGTTGAACATGAATTGTATGACATCTACAACCCCGTTTATAAAGATGTGTAGAGGCTCACTGCTCCACTAATACTGATGCAACCTGATGCTCACATCTCTGCACTCATTCTGTTTTGTTTGGCAAAAAAATGAAATAGCTTATTGTTTTCCACAATGTAAATTTCAGGGAAACCCTTGTTTACCTGAAATGTGCACTTTATAATTTTATTTTGTAAACCCTTGTTTACCTGAAATGTGCAGTGATTTTATTTTGTACCGCCCTGTTTGGCAGTTGTTTTTCAATAAAATAAAGCAAGCCAATCCACTTTTTCCATGTTGATAAGAGCATTAAAATGCAAAAAAAAACAAAAACGATTAATTGCGATTAATCGCGAGTTAACTATGACATAAATGCGATTAATCGCGATTAAATATTTTAATCGCTTGACAGCACTAATAATTATCATAAAATTGTAATCTGATAAAACTCTGATGGCATAATGGCGCTCTAAAAAAAAATTAATTCATGTACAATTCTTTGCAAATATGTGTATGACTCCATTGGTGTATATACCGCAATACCAGTTTCTAGCCCCTCAGTCAACACAGTAGTTTCAGGTTGCGGTAATCAGTTCTTGGCTTGTGATCTTAAATGTCTTTGTGAAAGTTAACACAAAACATTTGAATACAATAGAAATGTAACAACGAAAAGTAAACCAACTAGAATCAGAAATGGACTGTCTTCTAACGCACCACCTACTTAACTCACCTCCATGTTTTCCTCCTCTCTGCAGGACAGAGACATAACCCACCGGCAGAGCCCCTGTCGGGACAGCATCGTGGGGGTCGCAGACGGAGGCAAGGACGTGGAGAGCTGTGTGGATCAGATCATGGGTCTGGGCGAGTGTGAGACAGTCTGCAGCGGCTCAGCATTCGAACAGTGGGACTCCTGCTGGGAAGATGTCACCAGGTACTGGATCATTTATTTATGTGCTGTGGCTTATTTTAGATTGGGTTAAAAACAACGGCAAGTAAATAAAACATACTGATGAATCTAATGGAACTCAAATGGCATACTGGCAACCTTCTGAAGGTAAAGGTGGCTGACATTGCCAGTAATTGGGCTTAACATTACGTACCTATTGTGCAAGAACTAGCATCGTATTAAATAATAACGGCACAGGAGGTTGCATTTAGTGTCCACAAGATGTGTCTCTTTTTAATTAAAAAAGAATCGCCTGCTCACATGAGCTGCTTAAAATTGACTGGTTGTAACCAGTCAGTTGTGAAGCTACTGAAAGTGACCTCTTTGTGACTGAAAGTGACCAAAACCAACGAGCAATTAATCCTATTAAGAAGTGTTGTCTTGTAAGCCTTATATACGTATTCCACTGTTCCATAGAGCTTTATTATTATTATTATTATTATTATTATTATTATTATTATCTAAAAACTATTGGTATACATCCGTGACTGCTGCAGTGGATGTCATTGTTCATTATGATGGACATGATGGCTGTAGATTATTTTGAGCCACACCATCGTGCTGCTGTAAATACTAACTATAGCACCAAATGTGTGTTAATGTACAGCTGAAAATACACCAACGCACTGTTTTCTCCTGCTCAAGTAACATTTGATAAAACTCCAGCGTCAGTATGTTGAAGAACTGTTCCTGCTCTGTCTGAGCCACAGACACACTATGTACTCCACTACTAAGTACTTTCCCCCCCGAGTGGTCCCCTGCATCATGAGGCTCAGGATGTCTGGTTTTTATTATTAGAAAGCCAATGAGAGGTCAGTCTGTGAATGTTATGCGTTAGGACAGGTGCCTAAAGGTTTTTATAGCAGCAGAGTTCACCATCACTGACCGGTAATCGTTGAGGCAGGTCATCTTGGTGTGACACAGACGGAGGATGATTCGAGGCAGGTACCTGTTTTCCTCGAGAGGGAGGGAGGGAGGGAGGGTTAAGACGGCAGTAAACAACAACAACGCAACTGGCCGACGCAGTCTCCTGAGATCTCAGGTGCTGCTCTGTTTGTCCTGCACCTCTCCTGATGCTTTACTGCTGAAATAATTTATGTACTTGCTCCTCTGATGGAGTGTCGGCTGAGGGCAGACAACATTTTCTCAAGACTAAAAGCGCTTATTACGGAGGTGGAATACTGCTGGCTGCTGCAGGGTTGATTGAGGTCATGTTTAAGTGGAACAGAGAAAAGTGCTGTATCTTTTTGGCTAATGAGTGAGTCATTCTTTTACAATCTTGACTGTCCAGATTTGGCCCATGCTGCCGTTTGGTCTCTCTGTGAGCTCTGAGGCACTGTGGTTTTACCAAACAGTAGTTTTCTTAATCTGGATCGATTTATTTGTTGTGGTACTGGTAGGAATAAGTCTGACTACCTCCAGGTTTCACACTACACAACACACAACCATATACTAAAGGCAAAGCAAAAATTGCAGGTGAAATAACAAATGCAGATTTTTGTGATGTGGAATGAATTGAGGCGCAGATGTATCATTCAGGCTTTTCTATTACAAAATGTGCACTTATTCCAAATATACTTTATCCATGAATCAATCACTTAAAAAATTTGTTTTTAAAGGTTATATACAACAACGGCTTGTGTCTCTGTGCTTGGCAGATACACACGGCTGGCCAGCTGTGACATCTGGGGCACCAAAGAGGAAGATTTCCTTGGATTAGATGACTTCTCTAGTCCCTACCAGGACAAGGAAGAGATTGGTAGTACCCCAACACTGGCTCAGCTCAACAGCGAGGATTCGCAGCCCGTATGTGAGACGCTCTACACAACTGCTGACATGATGCTGTCTGTCCCTCAGCCTCAGCTGTCCCAGCTTCCCTGTTACAATAGGAGACCCATGGTCCCTGGCCAGGGATTGGTCCCCGGATCTGCACGGCACTCCTCAAGGTCCACATCCTCTTTCCCTACTTCCCGCAGCTTTCTCCCAGACGTTCCTGAAAGCACCAGAAAAGCCACCAGACCTGTTCCCACCAGCACTGAGACTTTGGCCAAGAAGCAGAACTTCCTCCGTCTCACCCAGGACCACGGCCAAGCTGAAACCAAGCCCCAGGAGCGAGGAACCAAGATGGCAGCCCCAACTTCTAACGGCACTGACTTTGTGTGGAAGGCTAAAGTCCGTGTGAGTGCTGTGCATAAAACTCAGCCCGACACGCCCACCCAGACAGATTTAGATAAGTTAGGTCCACCTCTACCCCTCTCCCAGCCAAAAGACGAGAAGGCCTGCACTTCAGCGAGCGCCACCTTGGTGGTAATTCCTGTTGCTGCAGCCAGTGGCTCTGCCAGCCTGACGAGCTTTGAGAGGAAGGAGACGCCTGTAGCCTGGTCTGCCACCGTGCCTCAGATGGTTGAGGCGAGCCAGGCCATGGAGAGCAGCACCTCTGGGCTGGTCAGCAGCGACGATAGTGTGGCAGGGGCTAGCGGCGGTGACAGCGGTCTGGCTGTCGAGGGCGAGAAGAGCAAGGAGGAGGAGCACAACTACTCTCTGTTCCTGACCCGCAGCAGGCTGGTCGGCAGAGCCCGCTCCCAGCTGGAAGAGGAGCAGGAGGAAGAGGAGGAGGAAGAGGAGGAGGAGGAAGAAGAAGAAGAAGAAGAAGAGGAGGAGGAGGAAGAAGACGAGGAAGATGCGGAAGAGGAGGAAGGCGATGCGATTGAGCTGGATGACGAAGACCACGATGAGGGTTTCGGCAGCGAGCACGAGCTGTCTGATAATGAGGAGGAGGAGGAGGAGGATGAAGACTACGAAGCTGACAAGGACGACGACATGAGTGATGCCTTCTCCGAGCCAGGTAGCAGCCCGTCATCTTCACGCTTCTGGTTGTGTGACCAATCAATGGCTTGTCATTTATTTGAGAAATGTATTGTTTTATTTCATAAATTATTACCTTACTGCTTTTATTTCCCCTTAATTTTCATTCTCTGTCTTTCTTTTGCTCCGATTTCCTCCCCATTCTCCTGTCTGGTTTTCTCCAGGCTGTGACATGGAGCTAATGGAGGACATAAAAGGCCTGACAGCAGGAGTCTCTAGCCGGAAGAGAGGCAAGCGTCGCTACTTCTGGGAGTACAGCGAGCAGCTCACCCCCTCCAAACAGGAGCGAATGCTGAAGCCGTCTGAGTGGGACAGACACACGCTGCCTAGCAACCTGTTCCAGAAGAACGGGCCTCTCCATGGTATACACACACACACACACACACACACACACACACACACACACACACACACACACACACACACACACACACACACACACACATATGTATATATGTGTGTATATATATTTAGACAAAATCTTTATGAGAATCTTCAAAGGAAAAACTTTTAGATTATTCTATTTTTTTCATTTCACCACCTCGATCACAAATAACTGCATATAACGTATAATACTCCTTTTAGTCGAGACTGCAGTGCAAGTACTGGGTCTCTCAGTGGGACTGTGACTCTTTGGACTTCCACAACAGCAGCTGTGCACAGCATGTTACTTACAGTGATACTATAGTTTAAGTGATCACATGTGGCCCTTTTAATTGCTCTGCACAAGCCTGCAAAGCATTGTTCTTGCATTCACTCCACGTTTACATTTTTTTTCATCCACCACAGGTGTCCCTAACTGTGACTGAATGACTGAATCGCAGCAAGAAAATGTCTAAAGATATTTAGTGAAAAGTGAACAAATATTTATTCCATGCCTGTTGAAACATTGAAATGGATCCAAGTCCTCTCTAATGCCTCCTCTCATTCATTGTCATGAAGGAAAGTATATGCTGAAGAAGTCTCGCCGCACAGACGTGGAAGACCTGACCCCCAATCCACGCAAGCTGCTGCAGATCGGCACCGAGCTCCGTAAACTGAACAAGGTGATCAGCGACTTGACGCCCGTCAGTGAGCTGCCGTTGACCGCACGGCCACGGTCACGGAAGGAGAAGAACAAGCTGGCATCCAGGTAACACATGCACGCATGTACTGTACGTACACAGCAGAGTAGCACGGACCTTCTATTACAATCACACTGACCTCCACAGCGTATTGGTTTAAAAAGGTTTTATTTCTGAGACCATGCATGTAGTTTAGAGTTTAGTTGTACCCAAGTTGTTTATTTGGGTGCATCGTGTCCTACTGTTTGCTCAAAAGAGCTCTCTCCTGTTATGTGTTAGTAAACTCCAATCACCTGTTGTTTTATTGTAGAGCTTGTCGTTTGAAAAAGAAGGCCCAGTACGAAGCAAACAAGGTGAAGCTCTGGGGACTCAGCACGGAGTACGGTACGTTGCTTACGACACAGTTTTTACGCCAAGCTAATCAACCTCTGTATCCTTGATAAAGTTATTTGTCAGATGTATTCCACTAAATCCACCTGTATTTCCTTTTAAGCTTTGTCACATTCAAAATTGACCTTCAGATCTTTGAAAATTACAAAAAAAGGGTACTATCACCAACTGTTCCTGAGTGTATTAACTTTTTGTCGGTGCTCGTTTGTGTGCTCAACCATGTGCCTTCCTGTAGATCGGCTGCTCTTTGTGATCAATGCCATCAAGGAGGAGATAGTTGCCCGAGTGGAGGACTCTTCTCCACGTCCGACCAACATGGCGGACACTCTGGAGCACCTCATCCAGGAGACACTCGGTGAGAATTGAAGACGGGGGCGACAGCTGACAGACATAACTGGCAGTAACTTGTGAAAGATGAATTACACAAATTAAATGTACTTGAAATTACATATAATTTAAATGACTAGTATCATTATGAAATTCAAACATGTAACAGCTTGACTTTAGGAGTCAAAGATTAAAGAACCAATAATAAAATATACACACCTTTTTTAATGGAAGCTATTTTTCTGACAGTATATTTCTAAAAACAGTATATACAGAGAAAAGGTTTCTAACAAGAATTGCTGTCAGAAAACACATTTAAATTTGATATGCAAATGTGGGTTAAATTATGATATTCTGATATCATTCAGAGTTGGATTAAATATAATATTAATAGAGCAAAATTTTATTTTTACGAAAGTGGTAAAATAGAAAAAGATCAAATGATGAGAAATAATATAGCTAGTAGTAAGACAGCATTTCACTCAGTCACTATTGACCTGTATCAAGACAACCAGAAATAAATGAATCAATTTCAAGATGAACAGGGAACTTAATGTCAATAATAAAGTATCTTTTCTGTCGCTGCTGTACAAAAATCATCTGATATGTTTGTTTGAGGGAACATAAACAAGGTGTTTAACATGTCTTCATCTGTCTTACTGCAGTGGCATCCCCTGTTGCTGGGCAGACTTCAGATTTCGTCAACAAGATCTTGGAGAACACCGGACGCGGCGATCCCACCGGCGGACTGGTCGGCCTGCGAGTCCCGACCTCCAAAATCTAGACAAACTGCGGTCCACTGAGTGCAGTGGACTAAATATTACCACCGTGCTGTCCCATTGTAACTATGCTCCCTGCTGCATGCCCCCTCCAACCCAGAGTACATACACATTGTTAGTCACACAAACACACATACCACTCCCTGTGTGTATGTATGTGTGCTTGTTTTAGCCGTGCACCTATATGGCATACTCCTTAGCTTTCTGTCTCTGCACACTGTGCGCAGAGTCAGTGTGTCACCGTCTCCCAACCCATCGTCAGTGTCTGTTGGGAAAAGCGCCTCTAAAAGCAAGGGATGGTTAGGTGTATCGCTAATAGCACGTCCTAAATCCACTGGTGACTATTAGATGTGTTTAACATAGTGTTGTATATATCGGAGGTCTGCTTCCAGGGCTGACAGAGAAGACCGTCAGTCCCACGAGTGTAACCACTGGAATACTTTCACATTATTTGAGGTTGTAATGATGAAGGAAGAATTGTTACACGTCAGGCGCCATCAAAGGTTGGAAACGGTTCCAGTTACCATTTCCTAGAAGAAGCTCGCCTTACGTGGCAACAAAAATGAAATCCAGGATGTTAAATTGATCCACTCAAAAAAAAAATACTTTTAGGAAAACCGCTTTGGTTGCCAAGACAAGACGGCTGCGGAGAAATACAAAAAAAAGAAAAGAATGGTGCGCCGAGGCGTTTTGGGGTGGCAGGAAGTATTTTGTATTGAAGGCCTGAATATGTTCATGCTACCCCCTGTTTGCCAATCAGGTCTGCTGTTGTTAAAATGTACGAGTTCACTTTTAGCAAACTAAAGCTTGAAACAAAAAAGCAATAGAAGCTTAAAGTCAAAATTGGACTTAAACGACAGACATCTGTCTGGGCTGAAATTTGCTGCAGGCAAGAGGAAGCTTAACGCCTCATTTTGACTATGTTAACTTAAACAGCAGGAGGTGGTTGACCATGTGGAGAGGAGGGGAATGTAGTTTGGTGCTTTTGACCTTGTGCTGGTTATAACTGGACCGGGTGAAATGGGCATTTTGCCAGAATGGGAGCAGACTGTGCGAAAGATGATGATGGTGGTGGTGATGAAGATGACAAACAGTGATCATCTCCTCTAGGAAACTGTACATAAAAGTGTCTCCCAGTGAAAAACGGCACTGGCTCCCCTTTTTGTACAGTAGAGATGACCAGCTGTGTTCATACTAGTGTTTGATCAGAGTTCTATTCATTGTGCCTTGTGTATGTATGTGTGTGTTTCTGTAAGTCTGAGTGAGTGCATGAGAGGGACTGAACGAGAAGAGGTGGTTAGTCTGAACTCCCCGAGGTCCAGCCAAGGAGTGGACAGCTTTACACTGAGGGAGATTGTTAGTGAATGCGAGGAGGGAGACAACTGTGGGTTTTGTTGTATATTTCAGTTGTCTAAAGATATTCTGAATGTACAAAAATAAGTGGAAGCTCTCGTTGCGTCATGCCACAGAGTCTGTGTATATAGGAGGGCTCTGCAATGGATTATTTTAGTTTTTTGGTACTTTGTCTTTAGGGATCGGGGGAGGGTTAACAGATATTTTCGTTTAGAGTTACAAAAAAAAGATTTGCACACTATATTTTGATTGTTTTTTGTACCAAAGACACATGCAACGAAATGGTGACCAGCCAGTTAAAGTAAGGTTTTGCACAGCTTAACTGACGCCGTATTGAATGTAAGAAATGTGGGAGGGTCAGGGAACTTCATAGAACTGTGAAATTAGCTTGGGTCCAATTCTGTACAGAAAAGGAACATTCAGTCATTTTTTTTAAGAATATGAAAATGAACTCCATCTGTGAGCTTCTCCAGTAGATGTGTTGCTTAACAAGCACTTCATTCCTGAACTTGTTCCTCCCTCCACATGCTAATTTGTTTTTATGGCGCTATCTAGGACAAAAACCAAGAGCGCTAGTAGATAAGCTATGTTACAGTTTTGTTTGTCAAAATGTCACCAACAATAACCAAAACATTTTGTTCCCGGTGTCACTTGTTTGATTTCTCTATGTAGATGAGGTCTAATACATCAACAAAATATTAACAGAGTTGTGTTTTAAAGTACTGTATATAGAAACATTAATTCTATATCTATCAATGGTGAAACCCCACTTTTCATGGAAATCTATTAATTTTTAAGCATGACACATTTCTAAATCCTATCCTTGCATCGAGTAAGTTAGAGGAAAAAAAAAGTTCTTTTATATTTTTGTACTTTAGCTGCCTGTTATCTTTCCTGTTGGTTTGGAATTATTTGTTGAGTAGAGATGAGGAGGAAAAGAGGAGAACGGTCTTAAAGAGCAGTCGGTTGATCTAATACTTTGACATATAAACCGGCACCTGACCCTTTCGGTATCATTTACTGGTTGAGGGATTTACAGAGAATCCGGACTGCATGTATTTGAAACACAATGCAGCAAAGCCATGGTCCAGTTTGAGTTGTCTATAAAGAGAACGAGGACGTGATGTCCTTAGCAAGGACAGGGCCATGTCCAGGAAAACAAGAAACTCAGAGGACAACAGCGTGGAGACGTGAGGGCAGTTGCTGCATGAAAGCCAAAGCCATTTGAGTGTTTCCTAGATTGATCTGGATTCTGCTGGATTGATCTGGTGTTCCCCCTTTTCACACATATTCCCTCTTTGACCATGAAATCGGTTGAATTTAGCATTTCCTGGTATTGACATTGCTACCTTTGAGGCTGGCCCTACCTTCGGTCCTCAGCTCACATCCTTCCTGACCAGTCGCAGCCGCAAAGAATATCTTTCTTTTCCAAAACGTGCAGAGTTACAATATCCAGGCCACAGATTGGCAGCATGTCCAACCTTTAGAAATGCATGATGCCTGTATGCCTGCCTTCCTGCAGCCTCCTCAGAGGAAATGCCGCCATTCCCAGGAATTTAAAAATTCAACCAGAGCTCTCTGTTAGCAGGCGAATACAAACAAAAAGGACATGTGTGACAAGGCTGAATTCAGGTTAGTTTGAAGTGAATTAAGTACTCCTTCACAGATAGAACTCTGATGTCTGGTGATGGCGATGCAGAGCTGAGGTCTCTCTGTATTTTGTGATTAAATAACAGCTAGTGCTTCATATATATATATATATATTTTTTACTGATTTGTGTTCCGTCTAAAAAGGGAGAAATGGTGCTTTTTTCTGAAACTAGGATGATGAGTATCCATGATTCTTATTTGACTTCTTAGTGCTAGTTGTAGCCTAATGACTTGCTCTCCTCGACCGTCCATAGCTATTTTCTTAGTAGTGATTCATTTTTGTAAATAGAATATAAGTTGATATGTACCTTCTAAATGTTAGATATATGTATAGAATACTCTATCTTATATGTTTGAAAACAAAAGCACTTTGTCCAAAAAAGGAAAAAAACAAACAAAAAGAAAGCATTTTTTTTTTCTTCCATTTGCTGCTAAAAGGCCTGGTGTGAATGCTGCAAGTGTACTTGATGACTACTTGCCAGAATAATCGGTCTATAACCTTACTTGGCTAGGTCTATAAACTAGCGAGGAATAGGTGTATGGCCTGACGAAGGTTGGGCCCAAATGTTTCCTGGAGCCATGTGATGATATTAGGTGCTGTATGTGCATGTATCACTGCTTGGCTTTAGGAAGCCCAGACAGGATAGATTTATTTCCTGGTCAGGAACCGTGTGTTTGTGGTCTTATAAAAAGAAAAAAGAAAAAAAAAGAGGGTTTTGATTCCAGGGCCCCTACGTTGATCTTGATGCTGACCCCCTTGGCGTCAGGATCCATTTGCCTTCAGTAGAGGTTTCCTATGGAAAAATTGATTCTGCTTTGGCTTCCTCTTCAGGGTGATGTACAGTGTAGACACATTTCTCCAGAGAGCTATATTGTTATCATTTGTAAACTGATTTCTACTTGTGACTTAATGAGGAGGGGGTTTAGCCCGGGGCGGCCAGGAAAAGCCCGTTTGATAGATGCTGTTCCGGGCCGCCTTGGGGGAGGATACTATATCACTGTACTGTATGGCAAGCCAGTTACAAATGGAGACTCAATCCGGACACTTATTGCCTTTTTGAACTTTTCACTTACACACAAAACAAAAATAATTACTTGGCAGACATGTCAGTTGCCAAGGGGTGTGCCTGAGGTTTATGACATTGTTCTGCCAATCTATTGTCAACAATAACAAAACTATTCAGCCTGATTGGCTCAAAACAACCTTGACTGAAGTAGCAGACGTAGTGAAATATGTCTGAAAAATGGCTTCAAAACATTGAACTTCTTGTGCTCGGTTGTATCTTTTGGGACAACGTTTGAAGCATTTTTTTCAACGACAATTTTGCCCAGGTCTGGTAGGGGGTTGACAGTGGTTAAAGAGCCGCTGGTTGGCCAATAGTAGACCAGCTCAGCGGAGTGTGTGTGTGTGCGTGTGCGTGTGTGCGCGTGTGTGTTTTGTAGACGATCACAAAACTGATTCAAGATAGAGTGCTCACAGGTTTTTACATTTAACATGATAGGCGCAGGCTGTGCAACTTTACATTCAGACCAGGAGACTCTGTGGCATTTTAACAGTCAAGGAAATGAGTGAAAATCCACGCCAGTAAAACTATTCCTTATTCTTTTTATTTCTGATTATATAAATCCTATACAGTCAAATATTAAGCTAATAGAGTGTTTAACTTTGTGCTCCTCTTGTCCAATAAAAGCTAAGTGGATCCATAAAACTCTTCTTAAGCAAATCAGGGTAATATCGTTCTCTCTGACATGTGATGACATATAAAATCAAAAGAAATATATATTTATGTATTCCAATTATTGTCGCCATTCTTTACTCTGTACAAAATTATTTTGTCCGTGTGTGTGTGTGTGTTTATGAATTGTCAATGTCAATCAATATAGTGCAATGCTCGCTACACAAACTTAAAAAAGGCCAACAGACTTGTCACAATAATTCACAAAGTTCCTCCGCTTTCTCCAGATCGGTATTCAAACATACACAACCTGCAACATTTTCCTCTCACGAAAGGATTTTTCTCTGATTTCCTGCCGGGATTCAACTGGGGCTTGTCACATGGTGCTGATTATGTTTCCAAGAAACCATCCAATAATTCAAATGGCATCTGTATTAGATCCACTCACACAGAGAATATGCGATTATTGTTCTCAATAACTGTCATCAGACACTTTCCCCACGGATCATTTGCATTGAACTGTCCCTGTTGGACCCATCAGAGGAATAGTCTTAATCTGAACATCAGCAGAATGGTGATTACTCTATGATTGAGCTGTATGGTCGCTATTGTTCAGTATACCACATTTTTTATGTAAAAGTCAGACTCCTGGATTTGATACCATTGCCCAAAGTCACAGAGGATCTTTAGTCCATCTGGGAGGTACAAAACATTCACTAGAACTGCATTTTGTTTTTGTTGCTGTATTAGGACATTGCTTTTGTTGATTTAAATAGCAAGCGGAATTTTCTTCTCATGTTAATAGTTTGGCATTGAGAGAGGAAATATTTGGTAATGCTTTATTTCATCATTGTTTCTGTAATTTTTGAATAATTTCCATGAAGTTTCTTTGAAAGAGCTATGCAGTTTAGTCATCGAAAAATAATAATTCATTGATACACTTACAATTAATCAATTTGAGTTTTAGTCTGAAAGGCTGAACATGCCACAACATATAATTTAACATAAATGGAGAATACGTTTATTTTGTATAATAAGTTTATAATTACTTTATGTAAAGGGGGCGATGTTGCTCGCAGTCATGAAACCCACAGAAAACTGAATATGCTGCAGCTCCCCTCAGCTCTATTGAGCATTTGAGCATCTTTCAGCTCGTTTGTTGTTGTTTTTTACGGCCCGCTACTTAGTCTGGCTGATCTCATCAGCGTAGTTTCTATCCCCGGATGTAAAGCTCTAAAAACCCACTTCCTGCTCAGCACCAACCAGTGGATAGTTAACAATATAGTGAGTAAATATACCGGAACATTTAGCAGCTAAATATCCAGATATTTCACCCGGGAGTTGGTGGAGACCAAAATGGAGTCAAAAATTAGTGTCTATTGGACTTACTTTGCCTACACTGGTACTGTTTGATAACGTGTTAGCCACAACAACAAAGGGAAAAGGAATCAAGAAACTTCTTAGGAAGTTATTAGGAAATTACAAATCTGTAAGCTGAGCGTCACCAAATATTATTGTCTCCAAAAATTGGGTTTGTCAAAAAAAAAAAAATATGTTTTGTACCTCCTGCTTGCTGTGATGTCAGATCTCAGAGTCTGGTTTTGAGTTTCTTTCGGGGCATTTCAAATGTTTCCTGTCTTGTTCGAACCCATGTGAGCCACCCTGCTTGTCAAAACGCCTCATCTTCAGAGGCGCTATACTCACTAACCTGCACATTTTTCCCAGAATGAATTAAATACATACAGAAATGTACACAAAAAACGGAGTAGGACTGATGTTCCTGTATGACGATTTCCTGCATAGCACTGAGAGAATCAAGTAATGTCTGGAATTCTTTGCAGATCGTGAAATCATTTGGCCAATCAATGGAAATGTTCTCCATTGTTACTGCACTCTGTCAAATTATTTCATACTGCTATTGAATGAGCACAAAGAGACTTGCGTTTTTGGTTCCATGTCCATGACACAATTAGAGTATTTTATTACCACACACCCTATTCTTTTTTTCACACCTTTTTTCCACGATAGTCAAAAGACCAACAGTGTTACTCACCTTGCACTTGGTTTTTGAATATGATGCCTGCTGAACCAGGTGCCTTAATCAAATATACGAGAACACAAATCTGCACCTTCTGTC
This sequence comes from Myoxocephalus aenaeus, assembly GCA_038501785.1. Classification (NCBI taxonomy): domain Eukaryota; kingdom Metazoa; phylum Chordata; class Actinopteri; order Perciformes; family Cottidae; genus Myoxocephalus; species Myoxocephalus aenaeus. The sequence goes on from JBAMJR010000195.1 coordinate 1,213,196, forward strand.
AGTCGAGGGGATTCCCGACAGAAACAAGGGACTGGGTTTCCCAAAATCTACACTTTAATCACAAATCAATAGATTTTGTATAATAATCAGCCTTAAACAGCAGATATGCTGTTTGTCGTGTTTGCAATGGAGTTACATTTTAAAGTGGAACTGAAGAAGAACATAAATGTAAACTCTAAATTTATGTTTTGGGAAACCTGGTTCTGTTTTTAACTCTTTCTCTGCCCACCAAGCCACGTTATTGTGTTTTCTGTATTGGCTGCTGCTGCTATAACCGCCGGTGTGTACGTGTAGAGAAGAGCAAACTTCCACTGTGTCTGAGGCAATGGGAGACTTGGGCCTGCTTTTTACCGAGTCAATTAAATTGCATTCTTCTTCTTCTGTGGTTTTGACATGGAGCACCGTGTTGCCGCCTCTTGAGACCTTTTTTGAGAAAAACAAAACGAAACTAAAAAGCATAAAACAGAACTTTCCGTTTCTTAACTTTGCTATTATAAAGTGCCAGACCCTCCTTGAAGTCAGTGTTGACACTGAGTCGCAGGTTGCGAATGAAGCGACAAACTGAGCATGGAGGTAAACTGTGGTGCTAACCTGTCAGTGGCTGGGTGCTAACATGGCTGTGTTGAAAAGCTGTTTTAGCCATATTATTCCTTCTGTCGACAACTTTAGTCAGTGTTGTGTATCTGACTTCTGCACTGCTGTATGCTGACATAGCGAGGTATAACTCTGCTGCTTTGCTGATGAATGTAGACTAGTCTTCCTCAGCAGGATTATGAAGACAGACATGAGGGTCTGGTTGAGCTTTTCCTGTTGTGCTACTTCCTGTTAGACTTTTGTTTGGATACAGAGGGGGAGACTCTTGCCGTCAGGATCCAGAAAGATAATGAATGTTGTATCTTTATATGCCGTTGTCCTGCTTGTACGTTTAAACCTTCTTTTTTTTTTTAAATGAATAATATGGTTTGATATTTATGCTCTGACTCTGTCAAATGTTGCACGTTAGATTTGTTTTCCCCTACATTATATTGTGTCGGGTATTTTTCCCGAATCCAGTGTTCATACCATTTCTTTGATATTTATTTGTTTTGTCCTGTAAATTAACATGTAAGGAGACAATTTGTTGAAACTAGATTTAGTAGCTTTTCCACTGAAGCAGGCTTTACCAGGGGTCACAGACTTCACGAGGTTCATAGACATGAATCCAAGTCACAATGGAAACTTTTTTTTCTTTTACTTAACTTGCTTCATTATGCCATTTTATACAGCTGTATAATTACGTAATAATTACTGAATTAATGTTCTTGTATTTTTTACAAATAAATGTACTCATTATATATCTGTAATATAACCTCATCATGTAGATTTATTTTCAATCCTGCTACTGCACTCTGGAGATGGTTATGATATAAAAATGGTTCTAAAGATGATCAATAATTCATGTTTAATTAGACAATAAAGAGTGCATCAATAACAACTTTTGACAACAGAGCTATTACAAATAATATAAATCTGCTAAAAAATGGATTTTAAATCAACAGATAATTAATATAGATAGCAATATACCCAAAAGAGAGCAAATTTGTAAATCACGAGCAAAATCCTACTAAAACCAAAGGCTTTTAAGGCATTTCAGATTAACAATGATAAGGAATTAGCATTTCATGTTGCTAATTGTTTCCCAATTTACTCCTTTTGCTAAAGATGCTATTATCATGTACATGGCCAGCGGTAAACAGGGAAACTGGTCTGATATTCAACCGACTTTCACCAGATTTGGCCACAAAACGTACAATGTCATATAATTAGATCAAAATACCACACATAGTGGCTGCAGTTATTGCCTTTTCTTTTATTCAGTATTCTATGACGTTCTACTCCCTCGCCTTATGTTCTGCCCTAAAGCCAGTTAAAGGAGGCAAGATGCGGTCAGAGCTGCAGTTTCATTGTGACTTTGGTTAAGCGTCTGTGAAGCGCTTGAAGCGTTCTGAAGGTTTGAGGCGGTCAGACGGTAGAGCCCGAAACCAGACTCACCGAGTCAGCAAAAAGAACCTCTCCTTGACACAACGCTTCTTTTGTCGTGATTCGGGGTCGAGGTTCGGGTGCTCCACAGGCTTGAAGCTCAGTTTTAGGAGTCAGCTCGCCTGCTCTATGACTTTGGTGGGAAAATGTAAACATTTGATCAGTTTTCTGGGAAGATTTCACCACTGCGCCAGAGATGTTTCGCCCCCTTCTGGGTGCTTTTTTATTTTTTCAGAAGGGCTTTGGTTCGCAGTTGTCTTGTCAGGGAGCTCCTGATATTAGCCAGGGGCCACTGGTGGGCAGAGACCCCTCATCCTCCCCTGCAATGAATGATTGGGGGAGGGGAGTCATTTCCTCTTCTGCAGACTGATCTTATTGAAGCAAACCGCAACAACCCATCCATAATATAAACGACCCCTCTTTCCATATGTACACACGTCATCATACAACACTGCAGTGATTTACATCTCCTTCCAGATTTGCCAAAACGCATGGAGAGAGACATTTAACAAACAGGAAATGTTTATCCTAAACCATATGTTCAGTTTCTTCTCTCTTTTTCTTCAATTTTGATCATCTAGACAGTGAAATTATGTTATAGTAAAATCCATACAGGTTCACGTAGACTAGAGGATGCGGGAGGTATCGGTCATCCTGAGCTCCACAGCTACATGCCATTGTTATGATGCTTCTGGTCTTGTATGGTAACTTATTGGACTAGATCAACAGCATGGGATCTTTCTGTAGTTAGTCCTGTGTGTGTGTTCCTCTCCCCAGTCTCAGTAGGAAGGCTGTACTGCATTGCTAAGTGCTCTATAATAGATCTCTTGGTGATTATTCTTTCTTTAAGAAGCAAAACCTGCAGAAAGTGTATCCTGCTGAAACTAACTTGATCCTCTCTTTAGCAATGACGTCTATATTTGTAGTTCACATATATGCCTGTTCGAATACAATATCTTGACAGTTGTTATATTTATGTTGTGTAATAAATGTTGTGCTGGGTTTTTACTTTTGTTTTATCTAACTTTTTCTTTTGTTTAACATTGTTTTGTTTTTCTTGGATGCACAGTGGGCGGGCTTTATGCACAGGCATGGACATCTAAAAAGATGTGTTTTGTTTTTTTGGTTTGTACTGGAACAACTCATTCTGTTTCAGAGCTTTTGACAGTTTTGTCTCTGGCCACTTGACATCCTGGGGACACCTGCCCGAAATCTCTGTTGTGTTATTGTGCCTCTCTCTTTTTTCTCTCTCTTTTTTTTTTTAGAACCATTCTTTCTCTGTTTTATCAGCCGGGAGTTGTTACCACAGCTCTGCTTGTAACCACAATAGTCTGATTATGTTTATTGGTTTTAATATCAAAATAATAAATCCATTAGCACCCCATCCTAAATCTTGTGTGTTTAATTGGTTCATGTAACTATGTGCACATGAGCTTTAGAATGGCTGAGAAGATCAAAGTGTACATGTGAATGGAAATATGCACAAAATGTTTAATTTCAACATCAAGCAAAACACTTGACAGGTCCTCTCTTCAGGGACACTATACCTATTGCATGACAATAGAGATTTCAAGCCCAAGTCTGTTCATTTAAAAAAAAAAAATATTCCTTTTATTAATCCCACAGTGGGGAAATCCATCCTTGGTAGGCTCCGGGAGCAACTGAGGCTTCAGTGTCTTGCTCAAGGACACTTTGACATGTGCAAACTATGGGGAGAACAGGGGTCGAACCGGCTACCTTGTGGTTTTAGGACGACCACTTTTCCCATGACTACGCCTTGTGTCCAGGACATGCAAACTTTGGGGAGAACGGGGATCGAACCGACTACCTTGTGGTTTCAGGACGACCACTCTTCCCAAAATGTATAATCATTTCTTGAAGATGTTAACAGCTCACAAATATAGTTTCTCAAATGCTCATGAATTGTCTAAAATAACTTTTTTAGCAGGTGATATAATATTTTGAATCTTCAGTGCCCACCTTCATCATAATGGAAGAACTGGTCACCCAGTGTAACGCTGTGGCTCACCGAGCAGAGATCTGTGGCACAGAAGGATACGATATTACAGAGCTGTAGACGACACCTCGTAGGTTTAATTTACTGTTGGTTTGGGTCTCTGGGACATTACATAATATCACCAGACTTACCACACCAAATACAGTATGGCTGACGGGATGGATAATGTGCCACATGTATTTGGGAGGGTGTTTAAAAACGTAGCACCAACAACCTCAACCAGAGGCTGGAGCAAGTGCCTTACCACTCCAGGTTGTCTCTCTTAATACATCTTTGTCTTCAAATGTCTTCTTAGCTTTTTTGGGGGTTATTTTTGGCTTAATTTTGGAAAGCAGAATTTGGATCAATGAGCAGCTGAATTCTGTATAAAATATTATTTTCCAGCCCACTGAGCACAAGATACAACATCACTTAAAATACATCAGTGGATATTAGTACCTATTTTCTACTGAAGCTCTGCATGTTTACCCACAAGAAATGTGTATATTTGAAATGTATAAATCACAAAAATCACAAGCATGTCTATATTTATAGCTTTACAACTTACTTCCTTGTCATGGTAAATGTGTGGCAAAACCTTGAACAATATGTCTTTGTCCTAATGCAGTATTTCTCTCTTACATTTGTCCAGCTATAGTGTATTTAAAAAAAAAAATGGTTGCACCAGACACCAAGTTTGCAATGTAATGGTGCAGCCATATAAAACAGCTACATAATATAAAGATTACAAGATCATAACACTTACAAAGTAGGTTACAAGTGTCTCACGTTTCAGAAAAAGGTTTCCAAAGGGAAAAAAGTATTTTATTTGAAATGTTCCTAAGATCAGTTATTTATGAAAGCCCATACTATGATAGCCCATACTATGGAAGGCCATACTATGGAAGGCCATACTATGGAAGGCCCATCTGTGGAAGGCCATACTATGGAAGGCCATACTATGGAAGGCCCATCTGTGGAAGGCCATACTATGGAAGGCCATACTATGGAAGGCCCATCTGTGGAAGGCCATACTATGGAAGGCCATACTATGGAAGGCCCATCTGTGGAAGGCCATACTATGGAAGGCCATACTATGGAAGGCCCATCTGTGGAAGGCCCATCTGTGGAAGGCCATACTATGGAAGGCCATACTATGGAAGGCCATACTATGGAAGGCCCATTTGTGGAAGCCCATCTAATGGAAGCCCATCTAATGGAAGCCCATCTAATGGAAGGCCAAACTATGGAAGGCCAAACTATGGAAGGCCATTCTATGGAAGGTCATGCTATGGAAGCCCATCAGCCCATCCTATGGAAGGCCATTCTATGGAATAATTCAGTCATAATTATGAGATAGAAAGTCGAAATTATGAGATAGTAAGTGTGCATGAGCTTCCGTTTTTTAAACCAGATAACCAGGAGAGTCATTGTTAATAACATAAGTGAATAATAATTCATCCCTCAGGAAATTTATTTATTTATCTAAAACATTATTTTTCATGCTCTGTAATTCATCATGTCAGGTATCTCCCTTTGTGTTTATGATCTCGTATTGGAAAAGAACAGGTGCACACTTACTGTCTCAATTTCGAGTTCTTTCTCATAATTTCGACTTTGTATATCAGAATTATGTCTTTCTATCCTCTAATTTCGACTTTCTATCTAATTCTGACTTTTTATCACACAATTTTTTTTATTTTACTGACAGAAATAGGCTTCCATGGTTATTCGTTAATAAGTCTATGTTATGTTAACAGAATAAGTGAATAATTGATCACACAATAGTTATTGGCAGAGTGACAGGAAACCCGTCACGGCTTCGCCTTCCGCAGAGCGCGTCATCTTTTGGGCCTCCAGCTTGTCGTACAAAAACAAATATGGCGTCTTCCGCTGATGTCCACGTCCGAATCTGTGGACAAGAAATGATAAAATATGACCTAGAAATTAAAGCTCTCGTTCAGGTAAGAAGTGAAAACGTCGTTTGTTCCCGAAGGCGACGTCGAAAGTTGCCCCTAACCGTGAGCTAACAACAAAGCGAAGCTAACGGCTAAACCGGTAAAGACGGAGGAAAGAGGGACACCAGGTGTCGGCTCTTTAGTGTCGTGAGAGTACATCTGTTCCACTTTATTCTCCTCCCTCACTGCTAACAGATACGTTCCCTCGATGTACTTACTGTCTGACGTTATCGTGAAAGTAGCGATGTGAGCTCAATGAGGAGTGATTCGGTTGTTATTGGCTGACAGACCCTGACACCGACCTGTTATTAGGCTTCACACGGGACATGTTGACCAACCAGGAATGATACAGAAGTGACCTTGCAAGTTAACCTTGTAAATTAACCCCAAGAGCGTCACCAAACCTACACACTAATGATCTAAAGTTAGACATGAGATCTAAACCCCATTGTATGTATACTTTTTACATTTAAATCTATTAGAGCTGAAACAACTAGCAGGTTAATCGTTTAGTTAATTGACAGCAAATTCATTATTTACATTTATATAAGCGAAGCATTATTTTAAATAACTTCCTCAAGCAGATATGTACTCAAGTCAGCTTTTCGTTTGTCAGTGTTTCCTGTTTTTCTTAGTCTTCTTTTATAATGTTGTTCAACTGAGTATCTTGGATTTTGATCAGACAAACATTTTTTTTGAAATTTATTTAAATTTTATATTATTTGATAGACAAAACGATACATTGTTTAATCAAGAAGGTAGATACATCTGGTTATAAATCCATAAAGAGTTGCACCCTTAATATGTATTATACCATGTTATTTGAAAATATTTACATGACATAAATATACTGTAGTATTGTTTAGATAAATAGTCCATTTAACTAATATAAATCAAATCGATTAATCAAAAGAACAGTTAACTGTTGTATTTTTTTAATTTGATTTACAGGATTAATGGCAAAAAAATTCAGTTTACGTAGAAAATATGATGATAGAACATTACTGATAAATATGAAAAGATTGATAATTTAATTCAGTACCTCTCTGTATGTGATTATGGGTCACCATCAGACTGCTTTTAACTTATAGTAACATGCATTATATTTAACGAACAGAATCATTTAAGTCTAGCTGTATTTTCCAAAATAAAATTCTAAATCAGTCGTTAGAATTATGTTTGAGTGTTAGTTTTGCTCTTACTTCTCTGGTCAATGTTATATATTCGTGAATACATACCATGTCATTTTGTTTATGTTACCTGCAGGACATTAGGGATTGCCCTGGACCTCAGTCAACTCTCATGGAGCTCAACTCTCAGGTCAAAGAGAAGTTCAACAAGCTCAGACTCAGAATACAGGTCAGCCCTCACATCACATGTGTACACTGTGTTGCATCCGACAGATTTATTGCTTATAATCCAAACTGTTTTAATCAACTTAGTGTTGTCTTGTCAGGACCTGGAGCAGATGGCCAGAGAGTATGACAGAGAGACGGACAGACTGGCCATCCAGGCAGAGACAGAGAGCCAGCGAAGGCAAATGCTGAGGTGTGTGAACTCATTTTCCCCCTGAATCACTGACTTTATTGACGCCATCAATACTGCTTGAATGCCAGCGTCCAGTCAAGTGTTTAAGCGAGTGAACCGAACCCATCTGTATTTCGCTCTCTGTCAACACTTCACAATGAGCTGTAATGCTTGGCTGTAACCCCTCTTTGCATCAGGTTTGTTGGTGCCTCGGTCTCCTGTGGTGGGTTGGAATTAGGCCATAAAGACTAATAGGATTAGGAGTGTAAATAGGAAGCTCTAATTTACCATGTCCAAGGTGCTTTTGGGAGTTTGTATTCTAGGTGTTGACCCTTGAAAAAAATTGCAATATATTCAAACCTGAGAACATTCCTGCCAACTGCAATAAGACTTTATAATAAATCACCTCTGGCCAGATCCTGTCAATTTAATCATCAGACACACAGACCAGTTGAGATGAAGAAATCTATAACAAAAACAAAAATTCTGAAAGTTGTTTTTTGTGTTATTTTTTTCCTGTGGATTCCAGTAACCAGACAGCGTGGAAGAAAGCTAATCTGGCTTGTAAACTAGTCATAGACCACACGGAGAAGGACGAGCTGCTGTGTGGAGTAGAAAACCAGAGCACCAGACAAAGGTCAGTAAATCCAGAGCTGAGGCTTTACTGTGATGCTGAAACGAAGAGTCAATCAGCTTCTCACCATTATAAAGTTAACATGGCATGTGTTTTGCTTTTATTCTGACCTAAACCCGCATCCCAGTATTTATTATACCTCAGTCAAACTCTCTGGTCTCTTCCTAACCCAGTGGTCGACAACCCACGGCTCCGGAGCCGCATGCGGCTCTTTAGCCCCTCTGTTGAGGCTTTGAAAAGTGCGTCACATCCTATTATGTCGCTGTTGACCATAACTTGTTTAAATATTCGACCGACAGTTACTAGACTTGTGTATGTTTGTGATTGGTCATATGCTGCAAATCCCCCCCCAGCAGTTGAAAGCTTAGCGAGCAGAAGATAGAAGTTGTGCGCCCAGGGACGCTCCTCGCACTCAAAGCAAAGTTTTCTCCTCGCAGGCTTCAATTTTGCTTGCGCAAGCAGAGATTTTCTTTGCGGCGCAATCTGTGCCGCACTCGCAAAAGCTATTTGCGCGTGGATCCCATTTGTGCTTGTGGATATTGACTGATTTGACCCCATACAGACCTCAGATCTGCTTTGTGTGTGTTTTTTATATCAGGAAGGCGACCAAAGAAAGCCTTGTAGAAACCAGTAGCAACATCACAGAGAGTCTGATGTCTATGAGCAGGATGATGGCTGAGCAGGTGAAGCAGAGCGAGGACACTATCGGCACACTGGGTAAAAAAAGCAACTCTACTTTGTCCATGGGTTTTACTTTGTCAGGGTTATCGTTTGTGTACAATAGGTAAATCTAATTTACAATATTTGTCCTTGTGAACATCCTTTTTATGTTTTTATCGCTCATATACATTTACCAACCCATCTTCACTCCTAAACCTTGTTTACTTCTCCTTGTTGTTCTTCTCCTCACACAGCCACTTCCTCAAGGACAGTGCAGGAAACCAACGAGGAGTTTAAAAGCATGACAGGAACCATTCACCTGGGGAGGAAACTGATCCTGAAGTACAATCGGCGGGAACTGACAGATAAGCTGCTCATCTTCCTGGCTGTGGCCCTCTTCCTCGCCACCGTCCTCTACATCCTTAAGAAACGTCTCTTCCCTTTTATTTAGCTGCCTGGCTAAAGAACTCACCCAGGCTGCAGGCAGTTATTTCCCTCAGCAGAAAGTTACCACAAGGACTTTAAACAGGTACGGACTACGTGCAGAGTTGGAAGAAGTCCAAAGACTGGACTTTCGCACATAAAGTGAAAACTTTTCATCTTGTTTAGCTTCCTCCTTTTTATCTTAATAATATGCAATATGTGAGTTTATAAAAGGTGAACTTAAATTGGTATGCTGAGGTTTCATGCAACAACTGATGGGGTTAAAGCCTCAGCATGCTTCAAACAAACCCGTACCGTTCAACCATGTCTAAAGGCAAAAGTTTTTATACTTCTTGCAAATAGCCACACTCGAAGCCGGCTGTCATAGCTTCCTCCTTCTTTCCCACATCACATCCCAAGAGCTATGGCTTTTGAGTGACTGTCGCCTTGAAGCGGCAATTTATACAAATTTAAGATAAGAGTGCTCACTTTCAGGAAGTCTCTCCTCGAAGGCCTGAATGGTGCTGCATGGAAAGTGTCAGCAGTGGAACAGAGCATTGAGTCTACTTTTACACCTCTGCACTAGTAAAGTAGCGTGACTGATTTAGTAAAGCACTTTGAAGTATTTTGAGGCCTTCGTACTTCATCTGGCACTCAGAACTAACAAGGGTCAAAGCCATACTATACATCAAACTTTACTTACTTTTTGTCAAATTACAATCTGTGTGTGTGTGTATTCAACATTGAAAGTGTCTGTCTGCTCTGGACGGCTATTCCAAAGATGCCACTGTTATTGACAATTTGCCTTGTGCCTTTCTTCCTTCGGAAGTCTAGACAACTGATTTAGAAATCTGATTACTTACCTATCCTGTAAATGTTGTCTTCCACATTAGGTCAGATGTTATGAATGTTGAACAATGTTTGTTGGAGTAAAGTAGAATACTTATATTTCCATATATAGAGGGAAACATTGATGTGAAGCATTGCCACAGATGTGCCAGTAGATGGCAGGATACCCAACATTTACCACCATCAGAAACGCTTTATTGTTCATTTGTATGAAGAACTATTTTACAGTACCGGACGGACTGACTAACACACTTCTCTTTGTCAAGTGACATCATTGTAGTTTATTTAACTTCAATCCAAATGCCTACACCTGTATTTTGAGATTAATTTAAATAAAAAGTTACAAAACATAGCTTTGAAACCTGTAGTCTGTATGAAATGTGAGTCAAGTAAAGCATCAAAAATACACATTTATAATGTCATAACCAAAGAGTGCTTTCCTTCCTGCAGATTGAACCCTGACTGTCTACAAGATGTTTGATAGCATGTCCACTTCACGGTGCATAATAAAACAATACTCATAAATACAAAAACTGATTTAAATAGGTAGAATACTGACTTTGAGCCATCAGCTGCACTTGAGTGATTCCCTGTGGCGTTTACTCGTGTTTGTCACTGCCCTTTGCTGCAGGATACAGCCACTGGTTTACTGTGACGTTGAAGAGAGGTAGATGCATGGTTTTCATCCTTGTAAAAAATAATAATATAGCACAGATACCCAACAGAGTTAATAAGTTATGTTACATTGCTTTCACCAGCAATAAGACACTAAACTATGACCACTACTACTAATAAGTGCATGACCTTTGTGTACCCTGTTTACAAAGCAGTAATGTTGGATTTCTCAGACTCGAGGAGACCAAATTCGGTTGTGTTGTCGATCTGACTCGGCCCGTTCCTGTGCTCTGGTACTTTGGCTGGCTGCTTCAGGGGCCCTTGATTGGTGATAGGCCCGGACACGGTGGACACGGCGGGTGGTGGAGCGGTGGTGTGCGGCAGCGCGTCTGCTTGGCTGGGAGAGCAGGTGCTGCCGAAGCTGCTGCACAGGGCCCCCCAGTGTTGCTCGCACTGCCTGCGCAGCCGCTGGCTGACCCACAACCCGACCTTGTCTCCACACTTCAACAGGAAGTTCATCAGTTCCACGTAAGGTCTAATGGCCAAAGCACACACGAGAATGATTTTTCAACACAGACTTATAGTATATTTAGGAAAACACCACTTAAAGTAAGACTATATAATTTTTTCACAGCAGATATTTTGACTATGACCTTTTTATGACATGATATACTATGACATTATTACTCTACTATGACTTATTAGTTTTTTCATGAAATACTAAATCATAATTTTTTTAATTACTTTTACTTTCTTTTTTCCTTCAAAGTATAACATGACTATCTTACTTTACTATAGAATCTGCATGAATGTCTGCAGACTGCCTCTATTTTTTTTAATGTGGGACAAGTTTATTGACATTCCCTGCTCACTATTTAGTAATGTATCCAGAGGGAGAGAGGAAACACCCCGACTTTTTTTTTTTAAACAAATGGGTACTAAATATTTGTCATCCTCTAGTTAGATAATGGAAAAGTGGCAAGGAAGGCAAAAAGGATAAATATAGGGGACCAACCTGGAGACAAAAGGATGAAAGATGACTTTTCAACTACATTGTTCTCAATGAGCTAAACCAACAAATCGGCGGGGCCAATATATTGATCAATATAAGCTCATTGCAGATATAACGGTATTGGTGTATATTATGGTAAACTATGGGTCAATATATTATTTTACAGAGGATGTTGGTGGTAAAAGTTTACTGATTATGTGTGTGTCTCTGTCGCTCACCCCGGGGGAAACATCAGGTGGAACTGGACCAGGTTGCCCATGGTCTCCATGTGGTCTCGTGGCGCCAGGCAGAGCTGGTGTTTGGAATAACACTCTCTCTGGAGCGAGAACACCATCTCTTTTACCGCCGAGCACCGCCGGCTGACGCAGCTAAAGCGCTGCCGCAGTCCCAGCGCCATGCAACGCAATGCTTCCTTCACAAAGGACTTTCCCTGGGAGGAGGAGAGCAAAAGGAGGAATCAGTTTAATTTCTGATGGCTCGGTCAACAAAGCTGCATGTAGTGAGTGATCACAATGTCAAATCTGGCTTGGGACTTGTGCCATCTCCCCTGCTGCTGCCACTTCCATGTCAAAGTATAGAACATTGCAAAGAAATCATGGTATATGTCATTAAAGTCATAGTAGTGTTTGCCATTAAAAAATATATATATTTTATAGAATGCCATAACAATGTAAAAAATGTGTAGTATACATAGGATTCCATATTAAAGAAAAATCACAGTTTAGGATATGCATATATATATATATATATATATATATAAAGTATAGGCATACTATTATGTATGATATTAGTATCATATGACAGAAGAAGTCATAGATGAATGAAAATGTCATAGAGCAAGTGATTGTCTAGTATGCCATTAAAAAGTCATATCATAAAACTGTCTGAACATAGTATGCCATAAAAGTCATAGCGTAGTATGTATGTAGTATCAAAGTTTGGCATGAAAAGGTCATAAAGTCATCGGAAAGAATGCCAGAAAAAAAGCTATTGTATGTCCGAAAAAGAAATGTGATCAAAAGTAATGATACAGAATAACGTCACAAGAAAAGCCATTATTGCAATAAAAAGTTAAAAGATGCATAGTATAATATGCCAAGACAATTCAAAGAATAGTATCATAAAAAGTTCATAGAATAATATCCTATAAAAATCGCTTCAGAAAAGTCATAGTATAGTTTGACAAAACAGTAATTGTACATGCCATAAAATTGTAAAAAGAGTACTAAAATAAAAATGACCTCAGAAAAGTCATAGTATAGTACATCATATATCAAATACATCAAAAGTATAGTATGCCATAAAAATGACATAGTAGTATAGTAAACTGATAGTATGTCATACAATTACATTAAAAAGTAATATAACAGTATTGTATAGAAAAACTAATAAAGATGTCATAGTACAGTACGTATATAGTATGCCATTAAAATGCCATATTGAAGGCAGTGTAGTGCTCAACATTACATAACAATAACCATTTTGTGACAAAAGCCCCAAATTTGGCAGATGTGTTGATAGATATATTGGTAACTAAAGTGGGTATTGGGCCATCAAAAACTCCCATCATGGTGTCCGTGACAGACATTTCTCAAAATGTCTGTCACGGACACCATCTGTCAGCCTTTCCTATCCCATTGGACAAAAAGCAATAACAGACATAATCTAGATTCTAGACCATAGTATAGCTGAGAACCAAATAAAATACTTCTATGGACTTTTGCAAAGTATTTGGTGATTTTTATTATATCATATTTTCATTATGTAAAACCCTGAATCAATAAATACTTTTATCATAGTTTTTTTTTTTTTTTTTGGTTAAGTACCATATAATCATGCAGAATGTTGATGTCTCCTTCAGACCGGGTCCTCCAGAACGCACTGGGGCGAGTATGAAGCGGCCAGGATGAGAGTCAGGACCTTCATTTTGAGGCCATGGCTCTCTGCCAGAAAACGTTGGTTTGCGCTGTCGGGGGTGGACGCGAGTCACTGCCCAAAGCGAGGGAGTTCAAGTATCTCGGGGTCTTGTTCACAAGTGAAGGTAAAAAAATGAAGCGTGAGGTGGACAGGTGGTTCGGTGCGGCGTCAGCAGTGATGTACCAGGCCTTTGTGAAGAAGAGGGAGCCGAGGCAGAAGGCAAATCTCTCAATATACCAGTCCATCCACGTTCTGACCCTCACCTGTGGTCAAGAGCTTTGGATGGTGACCGAAAGAATGAGAACGTGCATACAAGCGGCCAAAATTATCTTATTTCGTAGGGTGGCTAAGAGAAGCCTTTGAGGTATATGGGTGAGAAGTCTCAGACATCCGGAGGGTGCTCGGCGTAAAGCTGCTGCTCCTTCAAGTCGAAAGGGGCAGCTGAGGTGGTTAGGACATCTGATCAGGATATCTCCTAGACGCCTCTCTTAAGAGGTCTACCGGGCCCTGGGGTAGACCCAGAACACGCTGGAAGGATGATATATCTTGTCTGGCCTGTGCTGCGGGAGTTGCGTTTCAACCACCTCTCTTAAGAGAGAGGCTGCAGTTCAATTATTTTTGCCTTACATTCTAATAAAACATTTAATATTTGAGGAACTGAAAATATGGAAACCATTGAATGCCAGTAACAAATGCCTGCCACGTCAGAATGCCATGACACAATATCCAGATCGTTTGTTAATATATAAAGATATACATGTACCAAATGTGTTGCTTTCGTCAAAAAAAATAACAATAGGTTAGATGTAGTCACCTCGCCATAACTCTAAATTCTATTTTTTCTTTTAAATTGTCATGCTGCAGCCCACCTGAGAGTCATAGCGCCCGGCGTTGTGTAGCAAAGTGAGACAGATGTGGTGCAGCCCTTGGATTTCACAGGAGTTGTTGTTGAAACACTGAAACGTCCCACAGCCGACATCCCCTGAACTCACCAGGCAACTCTGAATCTCTGCTGAGAGACAGAAAGACACACAGAGTGATCAGTATTAACATAGTGATACAGAATCAAGTGCCTCTTAAATCATATGTCCTACTGTCCTGCATTCTGATTTGAGAAGACAAATGAGCATTGCAAATACATTGATATCACACATCCGGATGACCTTGGGAACATGTTCTTTTATCGTTGGTTTGGATTCTGGGAAGTTTAAGATGTCATATAAAACAAGCTACACTGTAGTGGACAGCGGGAGAAGAGGCCAACATCATCCAGAAGCTCAAATTGTGCAACATCAGTGATGGACAGCACTTTGAAAGCAATATTTCATTTCAGTTTGATAAGTGCTTGAAATGTACAGTATGAAGGAATCGAATAAATTAAGTAACTACTTCCCTGTCATTAAATTTCAATTCTAAATAAAGATATTGCGTAGTGGTTTTCAAATGGGGGTACGTGTACCCCTGGGGGTGTGGAGGCACTCGGGGTATGTGAGATTGTTTTTAAATTTATTTAAAATTAGCATCCATTCAAAAATCCTTTAAAAATAGTAATTTAATAAATATTAAATAAAAGTGTAAGTTCATAAAGTGAATTGTATATATATATATATATTAAATCAGACAATGTAGTACAGCGCTGTGTATTACATCTTTTTTTCAACCCAAAATGTTTTGTACTGGTTAGGGGGTACTTAGCTGAAAAACTATTTCACAGGGGGTACATCACTGGAAAAAGGTTGAGAACCACTGGCTTAGAGAATAATTGTTGTTCTCTTTTGCTGAGGAGACAATATCACTATATACCTGAGGCCTCAAGAAACAGATTTTTTTTTTTGGGGGGGGGGGTGTTATCTATTCACCTGAACCTTTTACAAACATAGGGGATTATGATGTTGCTCTTGTTGATATCTATATTGCTTCTGTTGACGTTGTGCAGCCCTCCGGTCAGGTCCGGGTCGGAGGCGCTGTGCTGTCATGGAGGGAATGTGCTTTGACAGGATCGAGCCGCCGGAGATGCGCATTGAGTTACAGCCACCAGCAGAGCGCAAAAAGAGAGGCGCGCTCTGCTGCCCGGCTCGGTCCGGACAGACACAGCAGGTTAGTGATAGTTTAAACTGATACAGTCTGTAGGGCTGCACGGCATGCCAACGATTTTGCCGATGCAATGAACGGCCAACGTATAGAAGATGAAAATATGACGCAACCATCAGTCGCCTTACGTCAGTTTAACCTACTCACTTCACTGCAGACGCGCCAAAGGAGACTCGGTACTAATGTACTTTTAATACATATAAATAAAATAAATTGTTATGGCAGTGTGACGTCACTACGGCATTACAATGCCGCAGACAGACCACACATACAACATGCCCTATTGAGCAGTGCTAAAGAAGGCCTAAAATACTGAAGGTTTTCTCAGCAGAGTAAATACAGAATGCATGTCCATAAACAACCCAATTTAAGGAAATGCAAAAAGCCCATATTTAAACAGTAAACGAAGCTTCCCAAAAAAAATGTCAGCGTCTACAGGCACCTTTTAGTCACACCGTGAATGAGTTTCTGGAGACTCCTTCCTTTAAATAAACATAGCAAATATCTGGATGCATGGTGACAAAAGGCAGACAGGTAAAGCAGCAGTACACCTGATGTTATAACTCACCTGTGCTCTGCAGAGACAGGCGTTTTTTGACTTGGCTCACTTGTTTGTCATGGACATCATGCAGATCCATGGTCAGCGCCTGTTGACAGGCCAGGAGCAGGAGAAACACAGCGGACAAGTTCGCCGGCATGCTTCACACGAACCAAAGCGTCGTTGTGAGCTTTTTGCTTGTGTTATTAGGTTGGAGCAGCACGGGGTGCAGCCTTGCAGAATAGTTCCCGCTGTAAAGTATTTCCGCGGCATGAATGCTGAAATATATAAAGCCACATGATCACTGCGCGTTCACATCTTTATCTCCACCAATCACAGCGCAGCCCTGTGAACGCACTCCAATGGAGCCAAAAGTTGATCATTGATGAGAGAAAAAGGGGACTGACGGGAGCAGAATGTAGCTGTGCAGCTGCGTTTGGATAAACTCGTCGTTCGGGCTTCAAGCAGAGTTAGTTTTCCTATTTATTATCAAATACCAGTGGCACACTCAGGCTCGGTGGGTGGGGGCTAAAACATAAATGAAAAGGGCACCTGCATGCAAGGCAGCCTATATGGCACTGCATCGCGGTGTCTTCATTTAGGGCACCCATTAGAGCCCTGCATCTCGTTTCTCCACTGGAGGGGCATCCAAAGGGCGCTTTCATATATTCCATCTTATGTTGGCACTTTATTATGTTTCATGATGTTTTCTCCATGGAAGGCAGTGGCGTTTCTACACGTAATTACGCCCAGGGCGAGAACCCCCACCGGATCCCCCCGCCCGCCCCCACAAGCAGGGGCGCCCGCAGCCGCAGGGGTCGCCAACCTGCCAATTCCCCACACAGTGATATGATAGATAATGGAAAACCGCTTCGCGGCCCAGATGATTTTTTTTAAGTGGTAAGTGGTCGTGCCGTCCCCCACGTGACATGAAAAAGTGCCGCCCGGGGCGGCTGCCCGGTTCGCCCGTGCCCAAAACCGCCACTGATTGAAGGGCATGCTCCACTGCACTTTATCGTGTGTCTTATAGATGCATCCAACAGAGCACTTTTTCTGCGTTTCTTTTGAAGTTATAGGAGAGTGAGCCACCAAGTCCAATAAAATAATAATATCCAAAACCTATCTTTCAACATAACTTTCTATATAAGGTCTTCCTCTTGAGTCTGCAAGGTCAACCACTCAAGACATCCACACTCAATTACCCAACAGCCAGAGTGTTACGAGTGTGTTTGAGGGATAGCAGCTGCTTTCTTGGCAGGGAAACGTGCTGTGAGAAACGTATCAGAGAGAGAGAGGGGAGGGAGGGAGCGAGAGGGAGAGAGATGTTGTCTGTCTGATACAGTATGCTTATATGAATAAGCCTATAGTATTCTATATTTTACTGACGTCTATAACTGAATTATTACCAACGAGAAAAGATAAACACAATGCAACCCATACAGTTGTTTTGGTTTGGTTATTGGTCAATGCACACAAACACAAGATTATACTTTTTTAATGCTCTGACTAGCTCAGGTTATTGTTTTTTATGTCTCTTGTCAAAATGTTTTTAAGATATATAATTCTTTTGGGAATAATAAGTCATTCATTTCAGACCTCTTTCACGGCAGTAAGCAGACAGATTTCTTAAAACCTCAGCAGATACAACTAAACCATATATACCACTAAAGGTAAGTGAGACCTTTTTTAACTGACTCTTTAAAACTACAGGGGATAGGAAATAAAAACATAAATAAGAGACTACTTTGTACTTTCAGATCGGTAATGAGGCTTTATTTGGTTACAATAACTGTTACAGACAACTTGTAAGCTGTGTGTTTTGTTTGCGAGTCCAAAGTGAGTTATGCTTTGATTTTTGTGTTCTTTACCATACGCTCCATTCTCACAGCCCAGTTGTTGTGGTCGTGTTTTGTCTCTTAACAACCATGACCCTTGACATCACCAAAGAGACAGTGACACCGTGGCATCATGTGAGAAACAAAAAAACAAAACAACTCTTGCTACTACGCCTCCTCAGGTTGATCTACCCTGCATCCAAGAGGCCTCCAGTGAAGATGGTTTAGAACAAGTGTGTGTGGGTGCTGTAGCGGGAGGTCAAGGTACAGAGACAAAGTGTTTTCATGTGTGTGTCCATGCAGAGGCCCAGTTGGGGAAGACAATCCTTTGAGGGGCTAATGTTCGGACGTTCATTAAGAGTACTTTTTCCCCCTGACCTTTTCAGCGCGTTCTGTCTCATCCCACTTCAAAACAACATCCCACAGCTTCCCTCACACAACCCCTGACGACCACCCACGCAATGTCCCTTCACCCCGACACTGAACACACACACATACACAATCACAAAATGCTACCCTAATGCATATAGACACCACTGTGCAAACAGCACACAAGCAGAGCCTTTTCAGCTTGGACTCCCACACGATCATGTTGTGAATAACATGTCTGCCTCTGGATGCGTTTCTGCGTGCATACAATATAAATCATATTCATTCAGGATCTGCTCTATTACTCAGGAGGAAGCATTAACGTTTGGCTTTATAAACTCAGATCGGTTGCCCTTATAGATTCAGTTCACCGTTTAATCAAATTCAAGAACCATATCGCTGTTTTTTTTTCTGGTTTTAGTAAACATACTGTTTTTTGTAAATACAACACAATTTTGATGCTAAATAACAAAATATGATTTTGTGATTTAGCTGAACTGATAGAGCACCATGAGCATCACTTAAATAAGTAAATTAAATGAATAAGTGGTTAATACATGTATTTATTCTTGCAAGTTTTTGCACAGAGCAAAAACATACAACATTTAACTGTTGGGTATTTCATTAATTGAAGTTGAAATGAGCAATAAGGATAGAACAATTGACCAATTTTGTCAATACATTAAATTAGTTCAGTGCAATACGTAAAAGCGTATTTTATTTTACACAGCACACACGAAGTAAACACGCAGACGAACAGGGGGCATCCGATTTTTGGACGCACTCCCTGACACATTTGTGTTAACGTGTGCATCACTGCCAAAAACAAGTAGTTAAATCAATAAAGTTACACAATCTGCAATGTCACACACAAAAATCCCCAAAACTGATGGATTGGAGTTTAAGATTGGATTTGTGAAGGCTTTGAAAATGAAACTGCTCAGAAATACCTCTAATTTTCCTGTGAGGAAATTAGAAACAAAACCAGACTGGGGCACTATTTGTAGCTTATGTCTGACTTTGGAGATAAACATTACATATAAACATTTTCCCTTCCACCATTATGCCTCTGCAGCGTTGATGACTCCTAGTTTTAGACCTCATATAGGTAATGTCCTTTCTCAAACATGCAGATAGGTCCTGTATAGGTGTCATGTGGTGGAATCAGCGGGTCGCCTCAAACATTTAAGCCTCCGAATACTTTTGGGCTTTAAAATGCCCAATTGAGGAAAAACTACCCCATCTAGTGGTTCGGTTTTATGATTATGCAGGAAACAGTTATTCCCATCATTCAGAGGAAATAATTGACAGTGTGGCTTCAAAAACTAACCCAACAGCTTTGCATACAGTAGAGTTTCTTTAATAATAAAAAAAGGGTACAGATACTACAAATGGGTACAATAAGAAGAAAAAAAGAGGGACATGATGTCAACAGTGTTTGGTAAAGAACAATCAATGCTGCATACTAAATACATGAAAGAAAAAGGAAATCCGATAGCGTGAAAAAATGTAGACACCTAGATACTGAAAAAGTATATTTACATAAATGTCGTTCAATAATTCTGAGTGAGACAGAAACTAAAGGATCTTCTTCCTCTAATCCTCCCAACTGAAACGAGCCAAATTACTTTCTTCCACAGTCATGGTAGGCCATGATGCATCAGTGCAGTTTACATGATTAACAGTTAGTCAACATGTTATTTGTGGAAAATGTCAATACAACAGCTTGAGTGAGAAATCTGCATTACATAATATACAATTTTAAAGTTAAAATCCGTCTGATAGCACACATTTTCTAGAGGCAGAGCTGTGCAGTGAACGTGCACCGCTCCACATTGTCCAACTTCTCCAGTAGTAGCCTAGAGCGGCGGAGACGAGCAATTTAACATCATATCATGCTGAAAACCTTGAATGCAGAAACACTCCAGGCGCTAGTCTTCAGAAAAGGCATAGCATGAAAACTTCTTCTTCTTCTTCTTGTCTGATGCGGCACCTTTCAAAAAGGCCAACACAGCCGTACACCATTATGTGTCGACCACCATGTGTACCTGCAACAGGAAGGAAAATATAGATGTCTTAACTACATTTCTAAATTGTTCATGACCTTACACCGTTCTTCAGTTTTTAGACAGACCTCAAGGGGTTTTGGGGCCAGAAGCAGATGGTGCCTCCTGTAGTTCTGTCTGCTCAAACGGTGCAGAGTTACAACTCAAGGCGTTCTCCTCTCTCCTTTCCCCTGACAAGAAATCATGGATAGCAGTTTCTATGTGCGGCCGGAAAGTGTGGTTCATCTTGGGGTCAACGACCTGAGTGATGATCCTGTCCACACCGGACTCCATCATACCCGATCTAGAAAAAAAAAAGAGACACAAAAGGGTACTGTTATTAATTTGACTAACTAAAGCAATATAACTGACTGGATTGAACTGATTTACAATAATTTGCTGCAGACTAGTCTAGATTACAATAAAAACATTACTTATCCTGAAGAAATTGAAAACAATTCTTCAACGAAAATATTCTAAACTCATAAAGCAGCTGTTCATTCGACCTGGTTATTCCTCTGAACAGAGGACGAGTAATAAGTCAAAGACAGCCGAGAGTAACACTTACTGAACAACACTTTGTCTCAGTCCGTTCCTCATCTGGTTCTTGTTGATGGACGGGTTCCAGTCCTGTGTGCTCAGGTGCGACGAGACATAGTTGTCAACTTTCTGCCGCAGGTTCTGATAGGCAGGCTGGCAGCAACGACAGAGATATAAACCAAGGCATTATGCAGTGATGCAGCAAAGTAGACTGTAACATGGGAAGTAGACCGTAACAATGAGAAGGTCACACATTATTCCTATTTAAATTAGAAACAATAACTAACGTAAGCGAGATATAGTAACCAATTCTAACTAAAGTTCAAGCTCGAGCCTGTCCCAGCTTAGCTTCTGGCTTGTTAAACTAAAGCGGTGTCGTTAGCCGACTGGCTTACCTTCGTATCAACGTCGGCGAGACAGTCCCGACGGAACTCGTCAAAAAGTCCCCGGTTCTTCAGATGCTCCACGATCATACCGATTAGCTGCGGGTCTCCCGGTGGAAGGTTTGCTGCACCGTTACCGCCACCGTCCGCCATGACAAACAGACCTAGAGGTTCGCTAACGTGCCTGCTAGCTAGCTAGCTGAGCCATGAGCGCTTGTTTTCAATTTATGCGGCCCTTAGCAAACCGCGGGCGGAGTGATCGCGGTAGATGCTACGGGGAAAAGGTAGACGCTGTACAACAAATCGAGCGCTCCGTTTCTAGTTGACACGCATGCGTAGTCGAAACCTGACATCGGAAGTACTTCATTCAAGTGTCCGGTGGACGGGTAAACGTTTGCGCGTAAATCTAAAGGTAGTATATACATGTAACACACTGGCTGAATTCTCAAAACACAGATAGTTTCTGTGGTTGGGTCTTCAGACGGAGGGGATCTGTTTCGTTAACCTTCGTCCACAACAGATTTTAAGCCGGACGAACGTCATTGTTGTTAAAGGTAACGATAGCCAGCGTGCACCGATGTTAGCTGTGTTGGCTAACATCAAATACTTGATTTCCTAACTATCTTCACACTCACAAGCACAGGTCGTTCAATGTTACCAAATGCCCATCAGGAAATTATCCTAATGTGAACTGAACATCGACAGTCGCGTAAAGAGCAGAATTGTCTGAACTACCTTTCTGACCCCGATTCATGCAGTCAGTTCATCAAACACGTCATGGTGCGAAGACTTAAAGGCTCTGACTGACACCTTTCTCATGATTTATGGGGCGGTGACAGTGCCAGAAGCAACATTTGATTGGTTGGTTAATTGCATGGCTTTGTTATGGACAGGGTCGTTTATTGTTTTTACAGCACAGGCCCGACAGTGGGATGCACGCATACTACCCTCCTTTAATGTTATTGTTGAACCACATATTCTGTCAGATGTTCACTACATCTATGAGCACAGTGAAAAGACACATTGAGCTTCTTTGCCACATTTGGGTATAATACGGCATCTTTATACATGGTGAAATGGAATGCTTGTTGACCTGGATCATTTCACTTTCTTGTTGCAGATGAGTACTCAATCAGATGCCAACAAAGAGTTGATGGAGCAGCTGCGGATGCAGGAGCTCTATGATCGGAGAAACCAGGGCAGCTCTGACCCCAACACCTACACTGACCCAGAGGATGGGACCGTGTACGATTGGGACCATGAAAAGAAGGCCTGGTTCCCTAAAGTATGAACTTTTGTTTTCCTACTTCATATATTTGTTATTGGAAGGCTCTCAGTCCCTGAGCTTCAGATCTATCCTATTTTCTTTCACATATTTATATTATGGATTGTACTTGTTCTGTTTAGCCCACAGTAGGGCTTAACGATTTTAAAGATTTGTTTTCTAATATTGCAATTGCAATATGATTTGCGACATTAGAGGACATTATTATTTTTACATCACTCCTAGTTTTCATTGAACAACATATACAAATCATAATGGTGCTATTTTTGTGGGAATTTGTACTAAACAAAGATAGTTTTCTTAAGCCTGTACAATATGATGTGATGGCCAGGTCATCAGCATTGCAGCATGACAATATTTAAATAAAAATGGTGAGTTGACATCACACATTTCGCCTTTAACACATTTTGTACTTCCTGCGATTTGTAAATTGTAATTGGCCATATTGCGATTTCGATTGATTAAGATTAATTTACAATGATATTCTGACCGGGGGCGCTGTGGCATAGCAACAATAATGCTGACATAAAAATTCAAGGGCTCCATCATACCAGCTTGTACTTGCCACTGACCACAATTGGCAATACAATGCATTATTGGATCGCAGACCTCTTTTTGGTATGTAGTCGTAACAGTTTGTGTTAATTTTAAGTAGGTTTTGCTTCATTTCTCTAGATAACAGAGGACTTCATTGCTGCCTACCAGGCCAACTATGGCTTCACTCCGGATGGAGATCCAGATGTCAACAACGCTGCAGTGAGCAGCTCCGACCCAGCAGCCCCAGAATCACATAGCAAGCCATCAGAAAAAAAGAAAGCAGGAGATTCCCCCAAGAAGCAGAACCCAGACCAGCATGAGACCGCAGCGGAAGAAGCCAAACAGAAAGGGGAGAAGAGAAAACCAGATCCAGGTAAAGTGACCAGTGGATTAACTAACAGACAAATGGTAAATAATGGTGTTTAAAAAAAACACCTTTACCCCTGTCTACAATAGGGATTATTACCAGTATACATTCTTATGTAAACTTTCTGAATTTATGTTCGTACAAACGTTTCTTTTGATAAATGCTTTTTCCTTTCTCGTGCTTGTAGGATGGTTTGATTTAGAAGAAAATAAAAACACGAACGTCTACGTATCAGGTTGGTATTGCTGACATTTCCTTTCTCATTGTCAAGTAGACAGCTGTCCAGTGAGTAGCTGACTCTTCTCATCTTATCTCACTCCCTAACTTCTTCCTGCTCAGGCCTGCCTCCTGACATCAGCGAAGAGGAGTTTGCTGAGTTAATGACCAAGTGCGGCATTGTGATGCGGGACCCCGTTAGCGAAGAGTACAAGGTCAAACTCTACAAGGATAAAGAGGGAAATCTGAAGGGAGATGGTCTCTGCTGCTATCTCAAGGTCTGTCTGTCCTTGCTTGCCTAAATTTATAGTCACTTAATTTATAGTTACCACAGCTGCGTGACCCCAAGATTTCCGCATGGGTTTTGGCTTCAATGACACAGTATAGAGAAGAAGTATTAGTTGCAGTAGTATTGCATTGCACTACAGCAAAGTGACGACGTGTGTTTGTGATTCTCTGCAGAAGGAGTCCGTGGAATTGGCTCTCCGTCTGATTGACGAGTCGGAGGTCCGAGGTTACAGGCTCCATGTGGAAGCAGCCCGGTTTGAGCTGAAGGGCCAGTACGACGCCAGCAAGAAGAAGAAGAAGAACAAAGACTATAAGAAAAGACTGCAGCAGCAACAGAAGTAAATTCTACTTCCTTGTTCCCTTTATAGTTAACCGCCCACTAGTCCCACTCTGCATGGAGGGAGAAACAAACAAAATGCTCAAGTGAATTAAGAGAATACAAGTCATTGAGTATTTTCTTGTTTGTGTCTCTGCAGACAGTTGGACTGGAGGCCAGAGAAGCAAGGAGAATTGAGGAAGAGGCATGAAAAAGTAGTCATCATTAGGAACATGTTCCACCCCAGTGACTTTGAGGTGCACACACACACACACACACACACACACACACACACACACTCACTCACTCACTCACTCACTCACTCACTCACTCACTCACTCACTCACTCACTCACTCACTCACTCACTCACTCACTCACTCACTCACTCACTCACTCACTCACTCACTCACTCACTCACTCACTCACTCACTCACTCACTCACTCACTCACTCACTCACACACACTGTCCATTGAGGGTATTAATCTCTGTGTTGGCCTTCGTAGGAAGACCCACTGGAGTTGAATGAGTATCGCGAGGATCTGCGGACAGAGTGTGAGAAGTTTGGGGGGGTCAAGAAGGTCATCCTCTTTGATGTAAGTTGAATGTTATTTATGCTTTTTTACGGTTATAGTAGAATGGTTTGAATTGTATGTTAGTGGCATCAATAAGGAGCTGGTATGTGGTCGTGTTTGTGCCGTAGAGACACCCGGACGGCGTGGCATCAGTCGCATTCAAGGAGCCTGAACAAGCGGATGCGTGCATAGAGTCGTTCAATAATCGCTGGTTTGGAGGGAGGCAGCTGACTGCCGCGCTTTGGGATGGAACAACAGACTATCAGGTAAACCAAATGCAAAATACAGAAGGGACAAGCAAGAAGGATGATGAAAATATCCCATCGAATTTCATTATGGAAATTTGACGGATGCAGCATTTTTAAAGCTTTTGAAGCCAGTCATCAATCATTTTATATTTAGTGCTGGGCAAAGATGAAAAAATTTAACTGATTAATCCCATGATTTTTCTGAGATTAACAAAATTCAATAATGAATGAAAAACTAGTGTATTGCACGCTTTTATTTTAAAGTAATGTTATCAGAACAATATAACAGGCACTCTCGGAGCAACAGCAAGTTAACAACAGTATATAAATTAGTTTTCTTTTTTTTTTATGAACAGGTACCATAAAAAACATTTGTCTTTTATCAGGGAACAACATAAACAGTCTGTTCAGTAGTTTGTCAATCAATTTGGTTGTTTTTGTTGCATATTTTTTGTCTGCCGTAAGCAAAATGTATCCGGTTTCCTGTTTTGAGATAAGGTGTTTTTATTTTGAAGGCGAAAGACAGAGTTGAAACGGAAGTCGCATAGTGCGCCGTTTAACGGCTAAAGCTACGGTCTTTACGGTCAATTTTGAATGGAGGAAGAAACTGTATAAGCACTCCCCAGAAGAGGCACAAGGTCTTACGTTGGTTTTGGAATAAATAAAACACATTTAAAAACCATCAGTCAAAGTGCAAGACCATCTGTCGGAGGGGTACGCTACAAACTGTAACTCCGAGATAACTGTGGTTACAGCGATGTCCAGTAGTCTCAGTGAGAGCAACAGCTGGTGCACGTTGTAACGCCGTCACTTGTGTAGTGCACTCCCTGTTTCATACAACTTGTGTATTCTCCTGACGACGGTGCGTCTGGAGGCTCATACGTGCCGTCATTTGTTGCGATTCTAAGGATGCAGGTTGCTGCATCAATGCTGTGTAACGTTAAGCCCCTCCCAATGCAAAAATAACCCAAAACATGCTGTTATGCATGATGAAATCATTGTCGGCGTTAATGGATTGCTAAGTTAACGCATTTATAACGCGTTAACGTGCCCAGCACTAATTATATAATATAATATTATATATATATATATATATATATATATATATATATATATATATATGATATCCTTAATTAACTTAATCTCTGGAAAGAATTTGCCTTCTTAAAATGCTGATATCGTTTGTGCAGGTGGAAGAGACAACGCGGGAGCGGGAGGAGCGACTGAAGGGTTGGTCTACTTTCCTGGAGGGAGGCGAAAAGGGCCCGCAGAGCGACACTGCCCCACCAGCAGAGGGCAGCACCCCCGAAACAGAACCCACAGAGCCCTCCAACACCACGGAGCCTGAACCGCATCCCAAAATAGAACCACAGAAACCACAGGAAGAGGATGCAGAATCTACAGATAGCAGCATGGAAGGAAGTGATGACGAGAAAGCCTAGATACTTATATGTTCAGCTTTGGTCCCTATGGCAACCAATCAGGACTGTCCTGCTAGATTGTGAATTGTGGTAGAGGAGGAGGAGGAGGAGGAGGAGGAGGAGGAGGAGGAGGAGGAGGAGGAGGAGGAGGAGGAGGAGGAGGAGGAGGAGGTATTTGGACAGTTTGAGCCGTTATGTAATGTAGAAAAATAAAATTGTGATTTTGTCTACCCTATTTTCACTATTTTGGTTTACACCGTAATTAGATCTGCTCTTGACAAACAGCACCGCTTTCCTTGAATTTCAGTGTTCCAGTTTGTTTGCAGTTTTGTGCTGATGAACTGGAATCTTTTATTTTATTTTTTTACTTTTGATTTAGATTTTTTTCAGTTGGAATCTTGATGAATTACAAAAGACAACTGAGACTGAACAGATATTTTAAACTGACACTTACTTTGGGTCGAATCATTAAATACACAAATGTATATTGTTACATGGTATAGATCGTAATTTTGGCCAAACTTTGTAGAAAGTACATATGTTTGGTAGTAAAATGTCCAAATATAACATCAATTTCAACAAGTTTCAACACAGAGCACATATTTCAACACAGAGCACATATAACATAATTAGTTTGAGTTTCCACAGAAGTTGCATGTGTGCTTAAAACAGCAACTTTTTTGTGCTTTTCATAGATGGGATAGACATCAGATAGTAATGTGCTGACTACTCGGGTTCCAGTGAGTCCCGCCATACACTATTTCATGTTAAAGGGACTTCAAAACAAGACCCAATATACTTAAACTTACACTGGATAGATAGATGGTGCATCTACTATATAAATGCAAACAAAAATATGATTGCCCTTTTCCTTTTTGGTGTCCAGTATCTGGATCTCTGAGGTGGTAACAAGGGTTGTGTGCTATAAAACAAACTTATTATTAGAAGCACACCCTTTGGATGTTGTCTTGTAAATATGAGTATCGATGTGTTTAATAAAGTCTTTTGGGTTTGTAACATTTTGAAGTCCCACGAGTCGACGTCTCATTCTGAAAACTGCAATGAGATGAGATGACAACATACAGTGTTTGATTTAAACTTGTGACAAACTTCCAGTGAGTTACAACCTGACCCTCAACCGAGAAACACAGTGTAAAACTACAAGTGTGGAAAGTACACCAGAACTACAAGTAAATACTACAACTCCAATACCGCTACAGTATCTGTGTTCAATAGACATGGAAGAAGACGAGGTAAGATTTTCTGACCAGGAGACACAGACTTATTTTTTTAGTGCAACATTGATTTAGGACAGCCTATTTTTTTTAATCTTTTGTCTGAAGCTTCAACAAATACAATTATTTTCAATAGTTTTTAAAAGGGGTATAGTCTGATATTAAGATAGAATAGACACTTACTTTCCCCATATTATTTATAGGCTATTCATTTTATTAAAGAGATGTGGACAGTAAGAGTTAGCGTTATGTTTGTTTTTTCATGTCCACAATTGTTTCTAAAGTTGATCAGACATTTGAACTGTAGTGTATTAACCTAAGTGTTACAACATTATCAATCAATCACGTTTTGATTGCGGTAGTAGATTTTCCTTTCACTGTTTTAGTTTACATGACAAGTTTTTCGTGGATTGAGTGTTTTGATACTTTCACAGTTTATATATATATATATATATATATATATATATATATATATATATATATATATATAGCACTTTAGGCCTCCTTTAAAAAAATACATAAGCATTTAACTTTTTACAATATGGTATTTAAAGTACCTTTGAATACCATTGTAACCGAGGGTTCTCTTGCGCCTATACTGGTACCATAATAATAAAATAATAACACGCTGCTCCGTTATGTTAGACAAGGCAACCACTTTAATCTTTTTTCTCGCTCCTCTCTCCTTCCGTTTTCCCCTTCAGAATAAAAGCCCCAGAAACATACATTAGAACACTGCTTCATAGAGAACTGATTAACAATAGCTTACACCATCAATACTAACTCAATAGTTAATTGAGAATTTGACTTTTTTTTAAAACTTTTGGCTGAAGCAATGCTTAAAGAAAATTCAATTTTTTCTGGTGGGGATGCAGGGCTCTTTTACAACAAATGTACTCAGTACTCCCAGAGTGATATCAGCACAATCCTTCTCAGCCTGCAACAAGTCCTTATGGACTACAAAGCAGAAAACATCGAGCTGGCTGCAGGAAATGCTGCTCCGAGGGAGCAGACAGCCGATAAAGAGCTCAGCTGCAAGAAAAGAAGAAGCTTCAGGTACACGGCCAACTGATCATTCTAATGAACAGAGTTCACCTTTCAAAGAGAAAATACTGAATTATATGCTGTCTCTGTCATTTCAGGAACTCGCTTTAAAAACTGACAAAGAGAAGACGATGAGAAAAAAGGAGAAAAAAGAAGGCAAAGGAGGACAGAAAAAAGGCTGAAGAAGGAGATAAAAGAGAAAGAGAAGAGAGAGAAATAGCAGATAAATGAGAGAGAGAAGAAGGAGGCGGAGGAGAGAGGAGTAACAACCTGTCTCCCTTTCTAACCCCGCTCACTCCTTTGCCTCCTACCAACTTCCCTGCCTGTAATTTAATGTATTTTTTCAATGCCTATAAAAAGCGTCTTGCTTTGATTTCTATCTTGTTTAAATTTTTCTACAACATTGATTCACAGAATCAACAGATAAAAGAAGAAAAAAAACAGACAGCAAACAAAAAAGTGTCATCCCGAAATTAATCTTGAGGGTCCATTAAAGTTCAATTTAACCTCACAGAAGTATTCCTGCCAGTTGAAGTGACAGCAGTTTACTCACATCACATTTCTTTTGAAAACATTTAGTCATTTAGTAACTTCCTGCTAATGATTCTAAAACTTTGCAGCATCTACTCTCCACCCTGCCTCGCCACTAGAGAGCACTGTAATGCTGCTTTTGCCTCTGATGGTTGGTGAACTTTGCTTTAATTTAAAGGAGATATTAGAGTTATGTCACATTAGCGCCATAGCAGGACTGGCTTTTTAAAGTTTATTTTTGAAGCCTTGCTAATATTTTCACAGTTTCCAACTAAATGTTGCTTGCAGAAAG
Organism: Myoxocephalus aenaeus; assembly: GCA_038501785.1. NCBI lineage: Eukaryota > Metazoa > Chordata > Actinopteri > Perciformes > Cottidae > Myoxocephalus > Myoxocephalus aenaeus. The sequence goes on from JBAMJR010000195.1 coordinate 1,242,961, forward strand.
CAGCGGAAAGTTACTAATAATGTGCTTAAATAAAATTTGAAGGTGATATCGTTTTTCTCAGTAGTAGTAGTAGTGGTACTTTTCTTAGATCAGAATTTAAATTTTCAATCATTTAGTCACTTGTGCTCATTCACAAAACAACTTTGTATGAAGTTGAACAAATTTCATATCTTTTGTCACATTCATGCAAATGAATTATGTACAATTGTCTGCATGTTTCCTACATTATCAATGCTTATATCATATTGTATTGTGGTTCTCTGAACAGTCTTACCGCCCCAAAACATCTTGGCATTAGTTCACTGCATATGGTTATGTGGTTATGTGATTGAGAGGAAAACCAGAGGATAGAATTGTAACAGGGTGTGAGTGAGAGTGGTGGTGCGGTATGTGTGAGAAGATTCCTATTTCATAAAGTATGCAGGTTGAGTAACAGCAACACGCAACAACTCTTGACCGGAGGGGAAGGAGATTAGATTCAGCCAAAGTAGATTTCAAAATGTGCTTTTTATGCTACTTTATACTTCTTCTCCACTGATAATAGTTAGTTTAAATATTCAAATTATTTCTCCAGAACATGATAACTCATATTATTATGTGTTATTATATATAAGCAGTATGTTATATAATGTTACCCATCTGCAACATTAAAGGGATGCTTACACATTATTGCATCTTATAGGCCAAAAATATATTGATCATATATATATATCTATGATTCTGAAATAGGTCATTTTGCATGAGGGATACTTTTGGCCGTTGAAGTATATGTTGATGCTAATTCCCATGTAAAAGATCTGAGTTCTTCTTCCACCAGTTTAGCTGATTATTGCCATATCAAACAAATTTGAGCCAATTATAATGCAAAGATATTATACAGTAACTCATATAGTTTCTTTGTAAGTACCTTTTTTTGGAAGGGGGAGTAAAGGATACAGCACAAAACTCAAAACAATATCCTTCAGTGTTATTCAATAATAAATCTACTAAGAAGCTAGAGCAATCGATCAACCTTTAGGTGCATTTGTACTTTATTTGTACTTGCAGTCTCATTAAATGTGCTTATATAGTCTCAACCAGGTTTCCCTTGTAAATGAGATCCCTAATCCCAGTTGGACTAACCTGGATAAATAAAGCCTAAAAACACCCACAAAGCATTTCATTTACAAATGGGTGTGCGTGGTGCAGAGAGTTCCGCCAGGCCTCGAACACAATACTTGATTTTGAACACTGTGTTCTCTGTTTTCCAATAAACTGTGACTGCAACACAGTTTGACAGTAATGCAACAATATTATATGAGTCATCAAGAAGGCGCAGACAGAGAAAGATATGGGGCAGGAGCAGAGACGGAGGAGGAAATGGACAGAGCATGTGAAAGCAGGGGTCTCTGTGTGTGTGTGTGTGTGTGTGTGTGTGTGTGTGTGTGTGTGTGTGTGTGTTTGTGTTTTGTTCCCTGGAGTCCACCCTGGAGATCGCTTGGGAAAAAGACCTCTAGGTCTGCCTGAGGTCTGACATGCAGCCAAGAAAAGCAAGACTAAAATAGTGAGAGAGAGAGAGAGAGAGAGAGAGAGAGAGATGGAAGATGGAAGATGCAGAGGGGGTGAGAGGACGGAGCGCCGAAGAGATGGAAAAGCGTGTGGACAAAGAGCTTTGTATCTGTGGAGAAATGTATGGAAAATAAAAACATTCTCACACACACACACACACACACACACACACACACACACACACACACACACACACACACACACACACACACACACACACACACACACACACACACACACACACACACACTGCTGATTGGAACCATATGCTGAAAGACAGAGAGAATAATGGGAAACTGTAAATTGTTTGATTTGTTTTCCCTCTGTGTTGCGTTGGAGAGGATGGAGAGTGGCGGGGGTGGAAGGCGTCCGTGACCAAAGATGACGATCAGCCATGGGAAATTCTAGCCAGTAGATGTGTCCATTGCGCTGCATGGACAACAGGTCCCGCTCCATTAACAGCATGCATGGAGGGCGGGGGTTTCTCAGTGTGTGAACTAGGAACTTGAGCAGCCCACAAAGTCATGTCCTGAGTACAGATGGTGAATCTAAAACTGACTCATCACAAGCCAATTTTACTGTCTCTTTCCCTCTTTCTCTCTTTCTCTCTTTCTCTCTCTCTCTCTCTCTCACTCACACACACACACACACACACACACACACACACACACACACACACACACACACACACACACACACACACACACACACACACACACACACACACACACAGCAGCTGTTTTTAAATGGGTTAATTCAATTAACTAGAACATAGCAAATAACTCAACACCTCTGTAGTTGGCATCAACAAGGACAACGACATCTCAGGGACAAGACAATAATACTTGTGTCTGTCAAGAAAAAGCAGGTGACACGGATCCACCTTATGATGCAATTGAATAGTTGAGCACTTAAGAAAGTATGGGAACGGTATCTAGCAATACCTTTCTCTATTTTCCTTTCCATCCTGTAATTTCCCCACTGCGGGACTAATAAAGGATTATCTTATCTTATCTTATCTTATCTTATTTGGAGTCTTGGGGCAGCATTTAACTGCTGAGACAGGATGAAGACAAACACCTGTGCATGCCAGTATACATGCATCAAGAGCATAACTGACAAATACATAAATAAATAGAGGAAACAAGTGAGTGGGAGACCGAGAGAGAAAAGAAGGAGGAAAAGCAAGGATGATTATCTGCAGATGCTCCACTCTGGAAAATGACATAAGGTTGATTTTTTATGGAAATGTGTGTGTTTTCATTGGTGTGTGGGTGAGTGAAAGATACTGTGTCTTGCATTTTTAAAACAAAAGTGTTCCAGCTGAAGGACCCAGCAGTAGCTTAATGGTTACAGAAGTGAGTCTGCCATCACAAGGTGGTTTGAATCTTGAACTTGAAGGTACACATCTCTACCTTTACCAGTACCAAGAAATCCTTGAGCAAGGCAGTCTAGTCTAATATATTTTCAGCTATGCATAGCTGCAGATCATTTTATTTTGAATGCAAAACAAAACAAAAACATGCATTCCAGCTTCTGGATACATCCAGGCATGAACCTAAAGCTGCAACTGGACCTCTGAAACTGCGATTAATCATGTTTTGGCCACTTGGGGGCAGCAGAAACAAGCTGAAAACACGACACTTGACAAGCTAATCATTAATTTGTTAGCCAAGCATAAAAAAACCTTTTTGCAATATGTTGTATATAAAAAAATGAATGCAAACTATCTCAAGTAAATAAGAAGGCAGAAAAAGAAAAAAAGAAAAAAGAGAGCAAAACCTTTAGCGGATGGTCTCCATTTATTTCAGCACAACAACAGCCGTGTGAATGTTCAGAGTCCTGACCACATCTCTCTCGCTCTCTCTCTCTCTCTTTCGCTCTCTCTCGCTCCTTTGCTATGTTCTACTTTTTCCCATGGGATGTGTGGTGCTGCATCCTGTGTGACGATGTGTCCTCTTTTCACACGGAAACTATGACTGTAACACACACAGAGACTTGTTTTTATCACTTTCTTTTTTCTTTTTATTACATTCTATTTGAATCTCCTGGAGACATCCCCTAACCTAAAGCCAAGTCTTAACCCTAAAGTTGAATGGTTTACCTTACCTTATGGGGACAGCCCTCAAATGTGATGTGACTGTGTGTCCGCATTATGTCCCCATAATGGTATTAATACAAGTTAGACATACATACTCTGCACACATTCACACATTGACTTGGACAAGTCAGCTTTGTAAAGCAAACATAGTTTTCATCCATTCATTTCTCTTGCTAATGGTCTTAACAACATGGCTAACATGCCTACACATTCAATGTGTTAACCTCAATCAATATTTTTCTCATCAAGTCAGTCTTAAAAACAACCAGAGAACCAATCCAAGAGCTGTAACAACTTGGCATCAGACATTCGAGCACTACAACAGTGTCTCTGTTTCTCCTGTGAGTTGGAATCATAACTCTGACTCTCATTATGTCTCCTCTGCTTTAACACTACGCCTCAGGCTCTCAGTTGTTATTTTAAATCTTTGCTAATTGTCAGACTTTGGCTTGGTTCCTTTCCTTCACCTTATGAAATCCAATTCATGGAATTAATGTGTGTGTGTGTGTGTGTGTGTGTGTGTGTGTGTGTGTGTGTGTGTGTGTGTGTGTGTGTGTGTGTGTGTGTACGTGGTGTGTTTTACTGTCTGGCGATATCAATGTATTCAGGGCATGCTTGTGTAAATAGAGTGAAGTCACATGCAGGGATCGTTTCCACTTTCCTTTTCATGAATAATATTATTGTAAACTATCTGTGACCTAACCTTTTCTGCTATAACTTTCCTGCTAAATAAAAACACATGTGGCTGATTTGGGGAAGGCTGGCCGCTGCTCGAACGCTGGGTTACTGATTGATGACATCATGGCTCCCCGGTGTGAAAGTGGCAGATAAGAGTAACTCTGGCTGCTCATAAAGTTTGAGGTTGTGCTGTATTGTAGCTTCTAGTCATGATAACAACGCCAAGTGTTTTCCCCATAGGAGTTTAGTTTTTCATAACTGATAATTACAGGTTTGTTTGAAGCATTTGTGTATGTATATTCCACTGGTGATTGTTTTTGCCAAGTCACTATTTAATTTGGACTCTTGTCAGTGCTTAAGTGAACACATGAGGGAGTTGTGGGTCTGAATGGTGAGTATGTGAATAGATAGGTGGATGTTATGCAAAAAGGATGTCATGTCTTCAAAAAGCACAGAATATGTGGGGAAATGGGGGAAGACTGTGAATGTGTGTGAAGTGATGGTGGTCGTGTCTGAGGGCCTGATTTCAAGGTCGGACAGGAAATGCCTGTGCAGATGGTGGACACTGAGAACAGTATACAGGAAACAGCCGACTCTGCAGCTGCGTGTGTGTATATTTATATGTGTGCTTGTGATTAGCAGCAGCAGTTTGCTGTTATGTATTATATATTCAGGATAGGCAATAGACGAATGCAGTAGTCAACAGAACTGACGGTGGCATGAACATGGCAGGCATGTCCCTTTCATTCTCTTTGCAGCACTGCCACTTAATATAGAGGGCAGATTGTGTTGTTTGGCACTGGACAACTTAAAAAGGAATGTTGAAAGAGCAGGTAATTAAGCAGTAGCAAATGCATAAATGGTTGATTTTAGTAACAAAAAGGTTACCGAAACAAAGGCAAAAATGGAACCCGCGAAATGTACAAAACTAAAGCAACCGGAAGTAAAAAATAACTCAAATCTAATGAAAGCTGCAGGCTCACAGCAAGCTGTACCTCTTCTCCAGTGAATGGCATTTTACATTCTCAGCCTCACTTAATGGAAACCTACCACTGCACAGGTCAGTACAGAGTGATTTAAACAGAGAGCATGCGTCAACATAATAATAAATAAAACAATTAACACAACTTTAATGTAAGATTATTTTGTTGCATCTGACATCACACTTGATCTATGGCACAACAATGAGCACGCCAAATGTATATAAATGAAATTTACTGCAGAACTATTTTACCTATCTTCCTACATCTTAGTGCCCTTAGTGCATCCATGCTGAGGACAGAATGAACCTGTTTGCATGATCCCTGATTGAGCAGCTGATCTACCCAGACAACCCAACATCATCACACACACAACAGGATGAATCCCTTTTAGCGGATCATAATCCTATGAAACTACCAAACTAAACAAGTTATTTCTATAGCCCGATTGATAATTTATAAAGTCAACAGAAACATTGGACTGAAATTAATAATTAAGCAGATAAACACTGTTAATGTTGGGGAACATTACAGGGGACTTTCACACTCTTCTCAGCTGATTTATTTATGCCAGACTGGAGGAGTTATGTGCTGTGATCTGACAGTGAAGCTGAATCTCTCATCACCGACTACAGAAAACTGTAAAAATTGTAAAAACTACAGCAAACTCTGTCTGGTCTTTAACTCAGCTTAATTTATGTATGTTTCTAAATAGTTATTGTATTTTACCTTTTAGTCTGGCTTTTAAATTATTTAATTTTTTTTCAAATCTCTGTTTTTTCCTCACTGAAAAATGTATAATATTTATGTGAGGGTTTTTCTGCAGTTTGTTGTTGTTGTTTTAGTGCTGTTATTGAATGTCTTATTAATTACAAAGTCTTTTGTTGTTTGTGTGTAGATGGAGACACTTTGTATTGCATTCTATTTGTATGAAAAGGGCGATACAAATAAAGTCTGATTGATTAATTGAAAATTAAATGTTTCTTGACCTTTTAAGCACCATGGCCCCTATATAGGGTGAAATTTACACATGATAGTTAAACTGTGTAAAACATTACAATAATCATGAGCAAATATATTGATGTTACACATCAAATTAAACAAGAGAACCTGGGCTACAATAATTAGTCAGCCATTTCAACACAACTCAAACACCAACTAAAATAATTATTAAAGTATCATAATCATAATTTTGTCATGAGTCAGCCCACTCGGCATGTTTCCGGAACTAGCAACCGGTAGCTTGGTGCTATCAGAAAAAAAACAGATGGCAAAAAGCAAGACAATTCCACACAGATTCCAAATCTATTCACCAAATCCCTCTGCTCCAAAGCATCACCGAACCAAAGAACACAGCAACATGAATCGCTTTATCGCTTTACAGTCAGCAAATGCTGCCTACCTTTGTTGATTAGAAGAAGAAAAACACATTTATTTTCCCAGGTAAATCCACACTGATATAAGTGCATTGAACACCATAAGTAATATACAAGTGAAATAAATATAAGGTTTACATGAGAAAATTCAAATGGCACAAATGTTGGTGACCTCGCCTGCATTCTCTCTGTACGTTTCGTACCACATGAGGCAATGTTCACACTGTTCTCTAACTTTGTTCTGCTTCACTTTTTCAAAGTCAAACTTTGCAGAGAAACTGTTCACATATTGTGCTATGATTTGGGAGAGCTTTAGACCTTACTTAGTGAGGCATCATTTCAAAGAGAGAAGTGCTTTTTTTTTATAGGCGGACCTGAAACTTATATTTTTGCTGTGTTTCAATCTTTATTTACTCTTAACCAGTAACACATATACTAATATTTACACATCTGAACAAAAGCTCACATGGGTTGCCTTTATTATAACACCAAAATTATTCAAAAACCTGGGGTCGAGACCCCACAAGGGGTCCTAAATAAATCTGAGAGGTTGTAAATTGATTTTCTGTGACGAAAAAAACCAAATTGTATTAGATATGTTTTGTTATATTTCTTTATTATTAAGGGGTCACAACCAAAATATGTTGGGAAACCTCTGAACTGAATTATGTCCTTGTTTGGCAAAATGATCAGGTGGGCAATCCTTTTTTAGCCATATGCCAGATGTGGCTTTGGGGATGGCGATGGTGGTTGGTCCGGCCACTATGTTTCTCCACATTGAAATACAACAATAAAACTAATCGATGGAATGCTTTGAAATGTTTTATAGACATTCATCGGGACTCTTCCTGAAGTGCTGCCAGTAGTTTAACGTTTTTCTTGTGAAATATCTCAGCATCTAAATGGATTAGCACAACATTTTCTCAGACATTCATTATTCACAAACGATAAATCCCAATAGATCCTAATGACTTTGGGGATCTTCCTTGTTTTCCTTTAGTGCCAACATGAGGTGGACTTTTAGTTTTTTTGTGAAATGTCTTGATTAATTGCCATGATGTTTGGCACAGACATTTATATCCCCCTTGAACTTTTTATGTAGCGTCATCAACGGATCAAAATGATAAATTGTCTAATATTTTGTTGAAATGCAGATGCATTTGGCTTAAAGCAGCGCTTAAAGCCTCACAGAGCTGAAAACAGACCTGTGTTAAAATAGTGCAGGGGATACATTGATGGGGTTCGTTCTAATTATTTCAATTGTGGAAACTGCTGGTGACTATTTCATCTTTTGTCAAGATAATTGCAAGGTTAACAGTATAAATACACAGTTCACCTCACAAGGTAATCTACCAGTAATGTACTATTGCAATTAATACTAAGCCAATGCATTGCCTGATGACGTCATGTGGTGTTGAAGCAAGAGTTTAACGTTTTCTTGCCAGAGCTCTGCCAGCTGTCATTCGACTTTGTTCTGTTTTGCATTTGCTCTCTGTGCATCATATTCTATAGGGCCATACAGGTTGCATCCATGTCACTTTATTCCCTGCACCTTCAGACGTGACTATTTTCAACATCTCATAGCTTCATTCATCCCAGAGCACATAAGGTTCACTATGCCCTCATATTGTCACCAGCTCCTCTTGCTGCTGCACTGGAACATCATATTGGCTCTCATTGCAGACATCTAATATGTTTATGTTTAGTTTGCTGTCATAATGTATATCCTGCCTGTACTTTGTGTGCGGTCAGCACCAAATCACCACATCACAAACCCATCATGCATCCATGTATGTTTGTAATTTTTTTATCCCCCCCCCCCCCCCCAGAATATAAAATGTCACAACATGGATTCACATTGTGCCACATGTTGACTCTAGAAGGGTTTCTCCCATACTTCTGTTTCCTGTCTGTAAAAGACCCGATTCACAGCCGGGTTATGCAGGAAACCTCTACCAGCGGGACATAAAGGAACCCCTCCCCCTCACCAGTTAAATATTCAGGGAGAGAAGCAATGTTTTTACGGAAAACACATCATAGTTTATAGTTTACATATCTTCTTATAAACTGATATGAATATGTAAACATCTAGTTTGTATGTTTGTGCGCCAATCAACACTCAAGAAGTCATTTTACATTTGTACTTGTTTGGATGTCAACTGTTATAAAACAAAACACTAATTCATTTAGCTGCAACACAGGCACCATGAACTGTCTTTTAAAGGAGAATTGAGATATTCACATCCACAGACACAGTTACAGTCATCTGTAAATGAAACACACTATTAGACAAAATTCCATTGCTAATACAATTATATTAAAATAATTCCATACTTTCTGTATCTTTTTGGATTAACTCCAATTTCATGGTTTGAGGTGTGATTTTAGTGACAAAGACACAGACACAAACCTTCCTTCACTCGGTCACTGCTTTGATTGACAGAAAGACAGGTAAACCACAGGGCATTCCAAGGCTGCTCAGGTGTGTGTGTGTGTGTGTGTGTGTGTGTGTAGCCTCATCACTATTCATCAGGCTCCGCAGTATTTGCGTCTCATCTGCATACTGGTCCAACAGGGAACAGATTAGCATTAGAGACAGAGAAAGATGGAGGGAAATAGAATCACTTTAATTTTTAACAAGATGATATGAAGGAGACACAAAGACCCAAGTAGTGCTGCTGCTGCTGCTGCTGACACAGCCATGAGAGAGGGAGGAAAGAGCGGGCCAGGTGGGGTGTGATGTGTGTGTGTGTTTGGATGGGGGTGGGGTAGGGTGGGGGTGAGACAGCTACACCGAGAGATATCAGTCATGAGAGAATGAGGGGTTGTGGAAATGGAAATAAACAGTGTGTTTGTGTTTTGCAAATGAAAATAACATTAAAGACTACCCTGTGTTAATGTTGCATATTGATCTTTCTGCCTCGCTCATTCACTGTGTGTGTTTGTAGGAACTCCGCTGAACCCACACATCAATTGTGCATAAATAAATAAGTGGGATAAACAATGTACCAGTCACAATAGTCACTCTATCATTAGTGGGCTCCACACATAGTTTCCAACACTTATCGCAAAATGCTGTAACACAGCAGATATGTTTTCATTTCGCGATTTGCCATGTATATGTTCATTCCCAAACACTGGATCTATCTATCTATCTATATATATATATATATATATATATTGCAGAATTTCTACTGTAGTCATTTATTTAACAATCGTAACAGCAGTACACCTTTGAGCCACATGAGGCAATGTTCACACTGTTCGAATAAACTGAAGCCTACTATTAGCAGTGAATTTAATGAAGGCTAGCGTAAATTCTGTTTGTTACATCATTCATTTATATATGCTACAAATAACATTCTGAATGGTGCCATAGGTCCTGTGTACTTTCACTTTTTAAACTGTATTTTGCTCATATGTACTTTTAATTAGAATACTACTGTGATGATGTATTTTATACTGCAATATTGCTACTTTCACTTGTGTTAATGGTCTCGATATGGATATAATATATAAAATATAGAATAAAATGTTTTGTAGAATACAGAAAAACATTGAAACAAGATTTGTATTATTATTTTCCCATGATGATCTGAGATTATTTTTGCAGTCCGTCAAAACGAATCAACATAGAGACGGTTGGAAACCCTGCCCACACTGTAGCCAACAAAGATGAAAAAAAAAACTAAATACAGTTTCCTCAACTTCTGTGCACAGAGCACATCTCATGCATTCTTCAACTCTTTTCTTCAAACATAAACTTTGGGACTGAGCTGTCACACCATCACAGTCCTCCAGCTCCAGGTAACCCTCTTGGGTTTGTGTGATGTGCATGTTCATGTCTCCATCATAAGAACATCAGGCCTGTGGTGTTTTCACATCAGTGCCCTGAATATAATTAACACCCCAGCTCTATGTTTCTCCTCTGATTAGTATTTTTGACTCACACCCTGCCCTCCAGCCTTCACTGTCACACCATCCCTGCCTCTCCCTTGTGATCCTCACACCTTGATCTGTAACTCCCTCACTGCTACCTTTATGCCACATTCAAACCTTTTATCTTTATAATGTGTCTGTCTTTTTTCTCTCTCTTTATATCATTTAACTCCCTCAGTAGCTTGTGGCGCTTTCATCCTTTTGCTCTCAGCTCACTTCCATACCAAAGTGCATAGTTTACTAAATGTAGCCTGTTTATGTTGGAATAAAGTGCTGCTTAGGTCTTGGACTGCAGAGTGTGCAGGCTCACTGTCTGTCTGAGACCAACCGTCTAAATGTGAGCTGTCAAAGCAACTTAACAAAAGCCTGTTTGTTGAAGTGTTGACCAACTGTTGCCTTAACATACAGAACAAAGCAGTATTGCATCGTCTTTACCAGCTCGTTGTCTTTTTCAAATACTGGCGCTTTGCCACGCCTCTAGCCGACTGATACCGATCAGGCATCAGGAGCTCTTTAGTGTCTGTATGAGACGCTTTCAAGTAACTACAACATAAACCCATCCACATCATTATTAGACACCCTGAGAAAATGCTCAGGGAGGGTGATGACATAGTATAAAGATTTAAAAAAAAACACACACACACAAAGCAGGAGGGAGGGGAGGTGGACATCAGGACTTTCTTCCAGAAGAATGGTGTTCCCTATTTTTAAGTATTTTCAGTTCATGATTGCTGTCCGGCTGCAACTTTACCTATTGTGGTTCAATTTTTTGACTGAAAAAGCTCTAAAAACCCAACTTAAACCACCAGCTCAGCAAAAAATGCAGACAGACACAGTTAGCGACTAGTTGGTGAACATAGTGGAGCATTTAGCAGCTTGAGAGACAGATATTTCCCTCAGGAGATGGTGGAGACTAAAAGCAGAGTAAAAAGAGAATGAATATTGGATTTACGTTCACCAGATGGACACAAACACGGCTCCACATGAAGGCAATGTTGCTTCGTAACTGCATGTGTAAATCAGCAACTGTTTGCTAACAAGTATGCAATATTACCTTAAGATGTGATGATATGTCAGTGTTTTGTTCAGATCTTGTTTCCACTAAAGTGGCCAGACAAATCTGTCATGCAGGTTTAAGTTTTGCTGTTTTAGAAACACATTTCATTGAACAAGCTGATGCTGACTCCCCATATCCAACTCCACAGGTTTACATTCCATAGTATTCATATATAGTTTGCTTGGTTGAAAAGTAATATGATATGTAATAATTTTGCCAGTATAGGAAGTGATTAGGTTGACTTGTTTTGGAGATCATGTTTGATGTAGAGATATCTTGACAGCTTTGCACCTTCCCCTTCTTTATTGCACTCTTGAGTCTTTTATCCACCTTTCGCATTCAGCAGTCCATCCTCCCTTTGGGGCCCTTGATGATGATTGAGCCTCACTGTTCCCCAATCGACCTCCCTTGTCTCTTTCTCCCTCTCCCTGCATCCCTCTGGGCCTCTTGGCTGCGATGATGCCCCACTGTAGTGCCATTCCTAAAGTGTCGAGGCTCCCTGAGGACTTGGACTGGATGGTCGTCCCTCAGGGGGCTGGCACCGGCATGTTCTCATCTCATCACACACACACACATACACACACACACACACACACACACGCACCCGCATGCACACACGCACACACTTTTACTCTCCTCTTCAGACAGCAGTGGTCTCAGCGGGGCTGCCCTGGAGCGTCGCTGCAGCATGCTGGGTACCTGAAAAGCCAGTGATACCAGGGCAAGGCCAGAATGTTAAGTGGTGTGTATGTGTGTGTGTGTTGCATGAGCGGGGTCAAAATGTTAAGTGGTATATTAATCAGTAGTAATTGTGTGTATGGTCCATTATGGCAAGGGCTGGCTGACAGAAAAGGGTGAGATAGAGAGGGAAAAAAAGCAAAGGGTGTGTTCGTATGTATGAACACGTGTGTGTCGAGCAACAGAGAAGTGAAACTGTTAGAAATAGCGTTTTAACTGTGCAATCTTTTCTACGGCGCTGTATGCTCTATATCTTTTTTTAAATCCCTGTTCTTGTTTGCTTTTCATGCCCCGACCCCCTCCCCCCATCATCAATCTTCCTCTCTTTTTTAGAAATTCATCCATCTGTGCCCAGAGCTGTTGCGAAGTTGCTCTCCTACTTTTAGAAGCGGGAGTTACCAAACAACGGTCACCACTGGAAAAACAAGGCCGCTTTCTGTATCTGTCTCACTACTGCAGACACACACACACACACACACACGCACGCGCACACACACACACACACACACACACACACACACACACACACACACACACACACACACACACACACACACACACACACACTTTTCCCCCAGTGATCTCTGCTGGCTGATTTGGTATTCAAGTGCTGTTGCGGACCCAGCAGGCCTAAAGCTCTCTTTGTATTGTTTTATTACCCAGGGGCTAGGCCTTGCCACACTCACACAGACACACACACACACACGCACGCACACAAATGCAAGCACATAAACATGCACACACACACACACACATACACTATAAAACAGCACAGATAGCATACAAGTGCAAAGCAGGATTAGCATATTAGCTTATTAGTATCCTGTCTGTCAATTGGCTCTGTCTGGTTTTCTTTCTCTCACATGCTGTCAGAATGAAGAGTTGCGTGAGGAGGAGGCGGAGGCAGAGGAGGGAGAGGAGAAAATGGAGGGAGATAAGGAGGGAAGTGAGGAGGAGGAGGAGGAAGAAGAGGAGAAGAAGTAGGTGGAGGGCTGCTCATTCCTCTCCAATAGCCAGATGGTAGTCCGACTCCTACTGAGTTGTCAACTGGCCAAGAGAGAAAGACAGAGAGAAGGGGATTGAGAGGAAAAGGGGCAGAGAGATGAACCTTTCCTCTACTTTTTCATCCTCCTCTTTCAACCTCTCACTCACTTTTGCTGCCAGCTTTAACTCGTCTTACCCATCTCTCTCCTTCTAGCCTCTATATTTCTCTCAGCCGGCCATCAATGTCTCCATTCACATCTCTGTTTTCGTTCTTCATCCGTCACAGGTTACTATTTGTCATTGGTACTTTGTCTCCTTCTTCTCTATGTGCATCCATCTCTCTCTCTCTCTCTCTCTCTCTCTCTCTCTCTCTCTCTCTCTCTCTCTCGACTGTTACATGTTCCCACACTTGGCCAGCTAACTTCCTTCTGTAGCAGAGAGAAATAAATAAAGAATTGAGTAATGTGGGGTTATACAGTACAACCCTGCTCATGGTAAAGTCACTGACAATCTTAAAGGAACCAATGAAAGTACACATACACAATTTATGTAGCTGCATTTGTGAAGTAGTATGCATGTTCCCAGGTACATGTACTCAAGTACTCTACTTAAGCACAATTTTTAGGTGTTTTAATTGAGTATTTCCATTTTATACTACTTTTTACTAACACTCCACTACATTTATTTGACAGCTGATATTTACATTTGACATTTAAAAAAAAATATAATAAGCTATAAAATAAAATTGTCTTCCAAACTTTTTGGCTTGTGACAAGAAGAAAGCAGTTGTCACATTTCAGATGTATGTGAGTTGCTAGTTGACACACCACATTGTCCGTCTGTTTTCTAGCTGAGGCACAAAGAGGTAAAATCATCCAATTATTCACACATATTTGTGTTGCTGATTCTTTTTCTTCTTATTTTGTGTCCATTGACAATCTAACGACCCCTCTATTACCCTTTACCGCGTGGGCCTTCTGGGAGCCCGACCTCTGGCCTAAATTACATAACTGTATTCAAAGTTAAAACCAGCTCCACCTTGTCCAGCTCCAACAGTAAAATGCTGCTTATATATCATTGCATAAATCTAATAATAACTTCTGTAATAATATATCAATTAAGTAAGTATAATTATGAACGCAAGACGTTAACTTGAGATGGAGTTATTTTAATGTTTTGGTACTTTTACTAAAGTCAAAGATATCAATATGTCTTCTACTGCAGATTTTCCCAGAGGTAAAAGTCATATACCTTATCATAATGAATAAATCTCACCTGGCTAAGACATTAAAATGATTCTTCCTGAGTCTTTATTTGAGAGCTGTGTTGAAAGACATTTGGTGCCATGATCTGTCTGACACAACAGGGGGCAGTATGGCTCTGTCCATCACCTCCTTCAGCTTCCCGAAATACTCCTAAAATGTAATGCGAGACAGCATTTTAAATACAATGAAATAGATGTGTGTGCTTAGTTTAAAGCAACCCTATCTGATCTTTACAGCTGCAGAAAATCTAAATAAAGACTCATAGACTTAACATAAAAAAGTATTGGGATTAGTTTGGGAAATATATGTAGAAACTTTACAGTTCAACCCCATTTTGACAGGGTTACAGAACGACATTGCTCTAATTTCTTTTGCTAGTTTTCCATTTTTTTTCATGTTGAAAAATGCAACACTGCAGTTAGGTAGTTGGTGCAAAGGTGAGGGTAGAAGCAAGCTTGTTATCAGAGACTCAAGTGGAGCACCCAGGCCCAGCGCTCACTTTCAGCTTCCTTCTGTATCAAAAAGGGCACAATTACTTCAAAATAACAAGGGAAATGTGAGCCAACAAAAGATCAATATTACTTAGGATTCTATGTTTTTTCATTGCAAGCTTGGCGGTTGTGAGTTGCAACTTTTAATTACATTTTAAAATCATAGTTATAAGCCAGTTTTGTGGTAACATGCACTACAGTGAGTTTGTGATGGTTTTAATGGAAAGATAATTATCTTAGTTTATATTAATGTGAGTAGTTAAAGACACAGCATTCTGTGTTTAATTCATAAACACATGTTTAAGTTGATTGAGCTCATCAGTGATACAAGGGTGTAAGTCAAATGAAGATATTTGTTGATACATTTCAAGAAAACAGCTCAAGAAAAGGAATCACTAAGCATTAATTAATCCTGAAATGTTGTCAGACTTTTAACAAAACACAAATCCTTTATGATCTGAAAAACATTCCTTTGTGGAGGTAAACTACTCTGACATATCAGAGTGTTGAATGCTGTATGATATTTACACTAAAACCCATCACATTAATACTAGTGGTGTCTCACTCCCTTGAGAAAATAAATCTGACAGTTCTTGATGCTAATATTACCCCATATGAACATACATCCTTGTATCCGTCACATCAGTGTTTGTATTCATTAGCGCTTGCTGCTGGAGTTTCATCAGAACTAAAAAAGGCAGTTTGTTTTGTAGAAACACACAAGGTTTTTGTTGCTCCCTGCCTGTGCGTTCGCTGTTTGTGTTAAAATAATTTTTGCACATTTGTCAGCTTGGTGTGGTACTGTGTGTGTGTGTGTGTGTGTGTGTGTGTGTGTGTGTGTGTGAGTGTGTGAACACATGTTTGTCTTTGTGATGTACTGATGAGAAACACTAAAATGACAGCCGTGAGCGGTGTAATGACAGTGGGAAAAGTGTCACTTTTCAAACAAATTTGTTTGGAGTGTGTGTTTGCGTGCTTGCTTGCTTGTGTGTGTGTGTTTCATTTTTTTTTACACAAGTGTATATATGGGTTCGTGTGTGTATCCGTGTGTGTATCCGTGTGTGTGTGTGTGTGTGTGTGTGTGTGTGTGTGTGTGTGTGTGTGTGTGTGTGTGTGTGTTTGTGTGTGTGCTGTCATTTATTTGTCATCTGCCAACGTAAGACAGAGTATCTTTCATCCTTTACTTCTCATCTCATCCCTGATAGAGAACCTTGTCGTGTTTGCGCACACTCGTACAGACAGACACACAAAGACACTCGTTGTTTGTCTCAAATAAGCCCATAATTATACTGCTTGTTTATACTTTGTCTCCAAACAGAATGCAACAAAGTGTTGAATCCTGTTTTGTTTTCACAGAACAAAAATAGTTTGCTTTGTCTCTCTGTAATGATGCTCTGTCACTGTCACACATTACAGCATAACAGAGTGAATGTGTGTGTGTGTGTGTGTGTGTGTAACATGCATGTTACTCAAGCATGTTACATGTATGTGTGTCAGTGTGTGAGATGCTGTGCTGAGGGGAAGTGAGGAAGTTGCCATGGCACTAATCACTGTGGATACAGCAAGCTGTGGTCCCTTACCTTACCTCAAGTGTGTTAACATGTCAGAGGTGTTTCCTACTTTTTCCTCTCTGCATGTCTCCTGAAATTGAACTTATATCTGCCACACGACTACAAAGCCTTAAGTCAAAGGTGGAAAACTGAGTTAAATGAGAATAAAGTCCAGCAGTGATTTGAAACGAAAAAATATCTTGAACATCTGGAATTTCTTTACAGAATAAAATCATTATCCCTATCAAGATGAATGCAATTTTGCAAAAGTAAACAGGCACAGGATCCCAGTGTCTCTTCCCGTATTGTAACAAACCAAGTCCTTCTTATCTCCATACGTTCATGAATTGGAGACATGATGTGTTAGGATAAACATATATATACAGTATATATATATATATATATATATATATATATATATATATATATATATAGTTTTTGATCAAGCTGAAACACTCAGAAAGAATGCATGTCCTTTAGTGTTCGCTTGTGTCCTAACGTTTACTGTTTATGTCGTGTGCGGTTTCTAAAATGTGCTTTGCATTTAGTCTGAAACACAATTAGTCAGTCAAATTGTTACTCAAGTCAGATTTGAGTCAAAATGATGTCAGATCTGCCGATACAACCACTAAAAACAGTCTTTTGCAAACTTTGTGTCAATGAGGACACAGATGTCAGGATCACTGCTGTCCTTCCGGTAGATCAAACAAAGCCAGTGTTACATACTAACACTTTAGCTACTGTATGCTGAATGTTTATACAACACATACCATTATTTCAACAAGGACAAAATGAGAACTCGTAGTGGCAAATTTGTGTATTTTATTTAAACTTACACAACAGTTACAAACATATATTCCACTGTTTTGATTGACCACGTATGACTCACCTGGTTTCAAAATCATCCATCCATCCATTTATTGATAAATATAACCTCAATTTCCGTTTGGATAAGTCGCCTACTGTCACTCAACATGCAGTATACAGTAATGTAAAGTGTTAGTGTGGAGCACTTGAGCACCTAGAAGATCATTTAGATAGATTTAAGTACTTTCAGTTTTTTCAGCTACACACAAGTGTTGATGTATATCTAAACACTCAGTGGCATTCAGGTGTGAATGTGTGTGTGTGTGTGTGTGTGTGTCAGGAGCTCTGCTTATGGTAGATTCCATCCCCTCGCATACATATTCATAGCAGGAAATGGGAACGATGCCCAAATATGGAAGAGTGTGGCCTACGTGAACAAAACGACGTCTGTCAGCGTTATGAAGCCAAGTGGGTATGCATGAGTTGATGCACAAATGCACAGAGCGAGGAGTGTAATCTTTAACACTAATCATTGTTACAAAACTTAAATCCATTTTAATCAAAGAGGGAAGATCGCTGCACGAGGAAGAATGTGACCTTAGATGTTTGCACTGTTCTTTCTTCCCTCCATCTCTTTCTCTCTCGGTTTTCTACCCTCCGGCTACCTTCTGGCTGTCCCCTGAGGCATCATGGTTAAATGTGTATCTGCTGGGCAAGTTGTGGCTTGTTTGTTTGTGTGTGTGTGTGTGTGTGTGTGTGTGTTTTTGTGAGTGAGTGTGTCTTGGTGCTAATGAGTGTGTTGGCAATTGTGGACCTATAGACCATAGGAAGGGTGCAAAGAGGCTGTAGGAAGATGAGCAAGAGTGACAGGCATGTGTACTCCTGTTGATATATATATATATATATATAGAGAGAGATGGATATATGGACATATAGATAGATAGATAGATAGATGGATAGATAGATGGATAGATAGATAGATAGATAGATAGATGGATAGATAGATAGATAGATAGATAGATAGATAGATAGATAGATAGATAGATAGATAGATAGATAGATAGATAGATAGATAGATAGATAGATGGATGGATAGATAGATAGATAGATAGATAGATAGATAGATAGATAGATAGATAGATAGATGGATGGATGGAATGCATGTGCACACGGACAGGCGGACAGGACCACACAACACATCACCTAATTACATGTTGTGTCAAGAGAACAGATTCCTGATGCAACCAGTCGTAACCGGTAGAATAGACGTGGGCCCAGTTCTGCAATATCCCAACTAATGGTAGGATACTGTGCAGAGAAGCCGCTCCCTTTTCAAGGTCAAATTTCCCTCGAGGGCCATCAGAAACATGCAGCAGGGGGTGACAGATGGGAGAGTAGTACTTTCCCAAGTTTCGTGGAGTGTCAACCTTCCTCGTTTAGGATAAAACGATAAAACACACGAGGGATAAAAGGAGAGAAGATTGTGGCTGGTGAGATTCTTTTTCTGTGGATTATCTTTTGATTTCAGGTATCCATGAAAGGGCTAGACTTTAATTCCTTATTGTACAATGGCTTTCTGTTGAATTGTATTGTGAGAATGACATCATTTTGCATTATTGTTTTATACATTTTGTTGTCTGGCTGAACGATTCCAAGATAATTTTAATTACAAAACAAAATCACAACAAAAGAAAACACAACACAATTGTTTTTATCAGTGGCTTATCAGTCTATCTTGCAGTTCTCCTCAGCTCTATGAATTGTTTTAGTATCTTTCAGCTCATTGTTTTGGTTTCCAGGATAGAGCTCTACTGTGTGGTTCACTCTGATCCTTCTCATCAGTATCGTGTCCAGCTACTGGCAACTGTTTTAAAAGAAAAATAGCATTGATTACTCCACATCACTGTACCCTACATGCTCATTACCAAATCAGGTAAAGGTACAGACTATCTATAATGAGCCACATAGTTTCCTCTGGAGCTTCAAGGAGAGTGGACTTAGATTCACCAGGTGTCCAGACACACAACTCTAAATAAATAGTGATGCTGCTGTTTGAATTTTTATGGTAATTATATGCCAATGTTGTATGTAGTGGGCAAACATTACTGTTGGTTGAGACATCAAACACTAAGTACTGTATATGTCATCTTGCACACATTTGCCATACTGTGATATACAGTATATCGATATTGGAAAAATATTTTTATGTTGATTTCTGGCAAAACGCCCTCCTCCTTGTGGGTAATCCTGGATAGTGCTATTTATCTCTATGTATCTTAGATTTACAGCAAAAATAAGGGGAAAAAAAACATTTCTACTGTGCAAGAAGCAGTTACACAGTTGGTCTATCCCTTCCTCTCCTCTCCTCTCTGGTGTGTTAAGATGATGGGATTGTTGCTGAAGTTGTACAGTAAAAGAACGATGACGGTGGAGCTGACAGAAATAAGTCACGGTGATGGAGGGATGGCAGGTTTTCAGAGCAGGAAAGAGACATCAGTCTTCATCAGAGACATCAGTGCACTATGAATAGACCTCTGCAGCTGTCCTGCCTTTCACTTAGTAACACACACACACACACACACACACACACACACACACACACACACACACACACACACACACACACACACACACACACACACACACACACACACACACAAGCTTGTCCTGGGTGGCCACAAATGAGTGGCTGCAGCTGCCCCTATGCTTCGCCCAGGACCTGATCTTAGCCCCGAGCCGTGATCCAAGTTCAACAGTATGACTTACCAATCATTCCCTCCAGGCCTCAGACTGATGAACACTTTATGGAAACCATTAGAGAGCTGCGTTTAAACCTCTGTGTGTCTGTGTGCATGTGGTATGTTTGCAGTAAACTGGGAGAAAAAAGGTCAAAAGATTAAGACTGTCAGTCTTAGACCAGTGTGTTTTATGATCTTCAGTGAGGTATGAATGAAGAAAGTATACCAATGTCACCCTGAGTGAGTTAAATATTCACTAAATCAGAATTAATTCAGCAAATGTGTTTCCAGATCCCATTTGGCCCAGCAGCGCTTTTTCGACAAAAACCTCCTCAAGCAAGTCTAAAATTAAAGAGATTTGATCGGAAGATTGAAAGAAGTTACTCCTCTGTACCATGTAGTCCAAATACAACTCAAAATGCTGCAGCCACACTGTTAACAGCACTGGATAACGTGAAGAATATTTTAGGATATTTTATTCAAAAGACGTATTTGTTCCATCTCCTGACTCTCGTCTCATAACTGTCTGCCAACCTTTCCTCTTGTGGAGCAGTTTTTACTGCAAGTGGATGGTGCAATAGAGCTAATAAGCTACAATAGCTTCATCCATTTCCCCTCCACAAAATACTCAAACATGATCTACTTCTAGCAGTAATACCACTTAAAAATGTAATTGTCAAGCTCTCAGAACTAAGTATAACAAATAATATATTGACTTTCAGTACTGTGAGAATGAACCAAAAAAACACAACTTCCCTTCATTTGCTCCATTAAGTGGTTATTGTCACTCATTACAGGCTTCATAATAAGTGCAGAGGCTCACGAGATAAGACCATGTCCTGTAAACCCCGAGACCAAACCTGGCAACCCAGATCGTTATCGTACCTGACCTAGCTGCCCTGATACATATCACAGCCATTACATACAACTGCTGCTCAATTAGAGCAGGGGCTGCTGCTGATGCAGGGCACTGTAACACACACACACACACACACACACACACACACACACACACACACACACACACACACACACACACACACAATTCAGTGTTATCCTGCTAGCACCACATACTGTAGTAATTTACAGTGTTGACTTAACCTCAACTAAACTAACCACAACTACAGCAGTGAAATGGCAGGGCTGCCACCCATGAGTGAAGTGTACTATAATCATCATATGGAGGAAGGGGGGTGTGTGTGTGTGTGTGTGTGTGTGCGCGTGCGTGCGTGCGTGTGTCAGTGGGATTTACAGCAGGGGACACACTCAATTCAACAAATTAGGCTGATTATACCATCATTTTCGTGAACAGACTAACTAATGCAGAGCGGAGATTTAGGGTCTCATTGCAGCTGAATGGTCTAGACACTGTGTGTGTGTGTGTGTGTGTGTGTGTGTGTGTGTGTGTGTGTGTGTGTGTGTGTGTGTGTGTGTGTGTTGTGTGTGTGCGCGTGTTTTCATGTCAAACCAGTGCAAGCTAATAAAGACTCGGACCTTCAATCCTTCAAACTACTTTTATGTTGAGCATTGTGCCACAGTTATTGGACATTTTCAGTTGTTAAGGCGCAATTTAACCTAAAGTTAGTTTTCTACAAATATACAAAGAAATGTCCACCTTTGTTTTTTTCTTAATTTCTTCTCAGTTTGACAATTGAGATAATATGTTTTGCAGCCTTAATAATGTAATTCAAAGCAGTTACTCTATATTCTTAACAGTTACTCATCTCTTTTGTTCGATAGTTCCCTCTGCATTTTTCCTCAGAAGTACAGTATGTTTCATAATACAAATGTAATGATATACTCAATGTCTTTGTGTGTATTTCCGAAAAGACTGGGTCTTGTCTGATTAATAGTTATATTTTAAGTAATACACTGTAGTTTGGTTAAGGTGACTGATATTCACATGATTTTTGTTGCCAAATTAATTGAATTTTGGGAATGAATAAATGGTTTTGGGTCATGTAGGACGTTTTAATTTGTGCTCCCAAGGTTCTCAAGTTGCACCAACTTCTTTAGGTCTGTGAGATACAGCTAACTCTTCTCCTATAGTGTTTCATTGTGTATGTTTTGCTTTGCACCCTCATGTTTGTCTTCACCCATTACACTTCTTCACCATTATGTTAAACATACTGTGGTGGAAATTTATCATAAGTGCTTTATTCTATGTGTAGCTGAACTGAGTTCAGTTCATCTTGACCCAGTCTCATCAGCGCCATCCGTGTGAAGCAATAACAGGTTGATTTCGGTATTGTTTTTGTTCTTTTCGTTTTGTTTTCTTTCTGTGCCTCTCACTCTTGCTCTCAGGGCCGCAGCCAAACAACATCCTCCAGACAGCATCAAGGCTTGTCTGGAGGGAAGGAGGACACTGCGAGGAGGAGCAGGGGGGGGAGGGGGAAAAAAGGGCAAACATTTCAATAATAATTGTTGATGTATAAAACTCATGTTGAACTATTTTTCCTGGTCAGACCTCCGAACCATCTGTGGTGACGAGCTCTGCCCATTCAATTGAATTATTCCAAGTTTCTGTTTAATAAATACTTAAAGACATTTAAGTGTTTCACATTGCATTTGTTTTCTCTAAAGGAGATTGATAAGGTTAATTAAATTTCCATTACACATACATTCCCACTCCACTCAGCATAACCCCTATACTGTACTGTATATGCTTTTAATTATTTTTTTACAGTTGATGCCAAGCCTCTGTACTCACTGACGCACACACACACACACACACACACACACACACACACACACACACACACACACACACACACACACACACACACACACACACACACACACACCTTGTTTAACATGTGAAAGCACCTCTCTGTTCTAAATGAGGCCCATGGGCTTTCTGGCAAAAACACATCCTGACAATCTTTACAGCTTCAAACATTGACTGTCAGATATCATGAGGGGGTATATATATATTATATATATATATATATATATATATATATATATATATATTATATATACGTATATATATATATATATATATATATATGTATATATATATATATATATATATATATGTGTGTGTGTGTGTGTGTGTGTGTGTGTGTGTGTTTGTGCATGAATTGAATGTATGCTATAAAGAGGAGGTGGTGGGGGACCTGGAGATGTGAAAATGGATTTTGTTAAAAACGTAATTGCTTTTCACATGCCTCTGACAGAGAATGAATCACAGCCTGTTTGATATGAAAGCGGAAATGTCAACATTTGTAAATGTTTATTATTGCCTGTGATAATCAGTTAATCAATCTGTGAAGATGGACTCCAACCATTTAACAGATGCCAACAGACAACTTATTCCTTAACATCACTCACAAAAGCACATTCATTATCTACTCATCTTCTCAAAGTCTGTATTTTTTGCATCTGAAAACATGTTGAGATTCATCTTTCTGTAGCCCAAAGAAAAATGCATTTGGTTGAATATACATTGAAGTTTTTAAATGTTATTTATCTCTTTTTTTAAATGTTATTTATCTGCAACCATTAGATTTTAATTTGATGATCTCTGTCTGTTAGTCTAATGCCAAAACAACTAAATCAAAATGTCCTCTTTGAAAAAGGCCTATTAACCTGGCGAGTATCATGGTATCGATTTAACTTCTACCAAGGTTTCATTGGCTTGCAGTGATCAGACGGAGGTGAAACATACATTTAGTTTCAGTCTGATCTGATATTGATATGAGCTACACTGTTCTGTTGTTTGGGTTACTGTGTGGGAGACGAGTGTTTGACCCCCGAAAGGAGTCACAACAGGAAGCTCTGAAAAGCTTCAAGACTGGGTCCAGTTACAATTAGTCCCTCTAGCAAGGACACACGTGCAAAGACACACACACACACACACACACACACACACACACACACACACACACACACACACACACACACACACACACACACACACACACACACACACACACACACACACACAAGAAAACAGCTGGATCTTGTCTCCGATAGCGGAAGATTAGAAAACCCTGCTGCGTATTTGACCAGGTGTATGTTATCTTGTGTGTGTGTGTGTGTGTGTGCGTGTGTGTGTGTGTGTGTGTGTGTGTGTGTAATAATATCCAGTGTCTCTCGCACTGAAATTAAATGGTGTTTTCATCACAACAGTTGCTGTGAACACCACCTAACCTGACAGATATGACCATTTACTCTGTATCATCATGATCATCACCATCATCACCATCATCATCTCACACACACACACACACACACACACACACACACACACACACACACACACACACACACACACACACACACACACACACACATAACCTCGACCTATCATCAGGCCCCTTCTTTCACTTCAACGCCCCCCCCCCCCCCCACTCCCCCAAGATGACCTCTGAAGTCTGCAGAGAGTATGTGTGTGTGTGTTTGTGTGTGTGTTTAGTGCACCCCATGTGTCTGCTGCTACTGACAAACTAGAGACAAGTGATGACTGAGATTATGCAGGGCTGCGAGTGCTGGACAGAAGCCCCCCACCAGACTCCAGTCTAATAATTCTTATTTATTGTCACATGTGTCAGACTCCAACCATCTGCCACCACAGAAGGCTGTAAAATTCTATAAAACATTTTTTGCAAATACTTTTAAACCCCAAAGAAGCCATATATTTTTTGTCCTGCTGCTCTCTTGCTCTCTGCCAACCTGTTTGACTCCCCCTTCTTTCTACTTGCATGTTTTATGTTCTCCTGATTCCCCTGGCTTTGCTCGGTCCCCCTCCGTCTCGCTGTTGATTGAAGGAGAGCTGACAGAGCTAACCAGAGTTTTACTGCCTCCTTCCTTCTCGCCCACCTTCGTCCCTCCAAAGTCTTCCAGAGAAAACAAAACCTGATGGAGTTTACGACCTGATTACTGCCTGGACACACTGATGGCTACTCCCCCACAGCGCCACGAACACACACACTCACACAGCTTCTCAGCAGTGGCCGCTGGTATGGAGGACACACTCACAAGTTTACCTGTCATCTCACATTAGTAACACTCCCAAACGACTGCTCACACCACAGAGCAAAGCGAACTATTCCAACTCCAAACAGCAGCGAGAGGCTATTTGTGGCCGAGGAGTGGGCTTGTAATAAACGTCAGTCCATTTCACAGACGTAGCTTTGTGTGTCTGGGAACTGTTTAAGGAAACTTAGACATGACTGTGTTTCTGTTGATCCACACAACAACAGCAGCAGCTAATAATAAGAACACTGGGAGCAGCTAGTTGTAAAAATAGATCATGATAAACCATTAAGGCCACTTTCCTGCATTCCTGGCGGGTTGAACAGCATTAGGCAACTCGTCAACATACCATCTCAAGACTGCTCACCTGCCTCTCTGAGCAGCCAACTGTCGCCCTGGGAAACAGGCCCCTCCCACAGGGCGAATAAGTCATTTTCAGTTTGGAGCCAAGCCACAAAGATGAAAATAGAGTTTGTGTCAATTTTGTGTTTGTGTCAATTTTGCTATAGTTACTTGCAAAATATTGTATTTTGTTTCATGATTTTTGTTCTACTCATGTAATTTTCAATTTCACACTTTTAAACTACCAGCAACAAAAAAGAAATTACAATATAGCTACGAGTCAAATCGGACACGGGTTACTCTGCTGTTTCAAGTCCTCTCATCTGATGTCCATAATTAAATGTTTGCTTTTAAACCTTTGTTCATTTGATGTTTCAAATTCATGCTATTTACAGGCTTTGAATGTACGTGCATTAGGCCCACTCGCCCTTTCATTAATACTAACTAAAAAAAGAAAGAAAAACATAATACAAAGCACATACTCATAATGTGATATTTAGCTAAATATATTGCTGCCAACTTACTTCACTTCCCTCGCTTTTAAAACCTTTCTTCTCATATTTAATAATAAACAGATAATTATTTTTACCTCAGAAGAACCTCCTCAGTTTTTGTCAGTGTGTGGGCATTTTGTTCTTTGTTATGTGACTCCACGGTATAAAGATGTATAATAATAGAGGTAAAGAAGACAAGGTAACCTCTTGCCCTGTGTGATGTAAATGTTTATGGAGTAAACTAGTTAGAACATTTTATTCGACATATTCAACTATGACATAAAAAAAAAAGAATAACAGGACAGTAAATAGTAACTGTAAGAACACCACAAAAGATCATGCAGATTTTTTCCTTGGATTTATTTTTCTTGTGAATTAATAGATAATACCAGCACAAGTTTATAAAAATCAAAAAATTGCTTTGTTTTAGGGGCAGCTTTGGGTCAGGAGGGGAGAGCGGCTCACGTTTAGTTTATGTTCCTGAATGTATATGCCAATTTTGAGGCATCACAAACCAAAAAGCTTGGGAACCACTGCAACATTGACACCATTTACATGTGAAATCAGGTGTAAAAAATGCAATTTTCCGGCTTGAATCTGGCCTTTGGAGGTGTTAGAAAAACACCATCAACAGGTTTTACTGGTGCTCCCAAAAGGGAATACATGATTTCAGAACTCTCTCAGTTGCCAGGCAGCATTGTGTCTGTAGATATTATTGGATTCAATGATGTCACACAAGTCAAACGTTGGAAAATCCCAGCTGGTACATCAGAGTGGCGACCTCTTGGAATAATCCGGGGAGAAGCCGCAGCAGCCTCTAACATGTCTGTAAGATCTTGCGTTCTGAAACATCTTGAAAGTAACATTTTAAGTATAAATAAAATATATAAATTAAATGCAATAATGTGTTGATAGGCCACAGTGTTGATACTGTATCAGATAACACAATCTTGAATATTCAGACTTAAAGAGCCATTGCAATGCATTCCCATGGAGAAAGTCAGAAACTTTCCAGGAGCAGTCCTGAAGTTCAGCTCAATGAGTGAGGTCTGGTGAGGTCATCATGGGAAAGGTTTTCGGCAGAGATGATTGGCCAGCTGTCAGGCGTGGTCTGTCCATGCTCTTCTATCTGCACCGCAGTTCCCATGAGCACCTTTTGCTGTCATCAGCAAGTGTTTGATGGCACCTGTGACCTATTGATGATTTAGACATCAGAAGTAGCAGCATGTTTTATACAACACATTCAGTTTTTACTATCTTTATTTGGGGTGTTTTTCCTGATCCGATGTGAGGTCCCGGGACAGGGATGTTATGTGTACAGATTGTAAAGCCATCCGAGGCAAATTTGTATTTGTAATGTTGTGCTATATAAAATAAACGGAATTGAATTGAATTGAATTCCCAAGCATCGGCACACATCGCTCTCCTCAACACACTCTCTCCTTCCTGTTTATAGAGACACACATACACATGACTGCATTAAATCAGCTACACTGAAAAATAAAAAAATATCATAGAACCATTAATTGGTTTAGAGAAGTATTTTAAGTGATAAATACTGAAACACGCATATGCAAACACACTTTACATGCAGGTATGGACACACACACACACACACACACACACACACACACACACACATACACACACACACACACACACACACACGAAAACACACTATACACACATCTAGTTGGCGGTGGATAAGTGTGCATCCTGATGCTGGGCTACAGTGGGTCTCTGTGCCTGACAGTAATGTAATAAAACTACCAGCTCACTTCCACACAGACCTGCCTGTGCAGCAAAGCACTCTGGGTATAGTCACCACAGCGTCCCCGGAGACGCAACATGAAACCGCTAAAAACGGTCTTCTCTGCCTGTGTGCTCACGCACACGCACACACACACACACACACACACACACACACACACACACACACACACACACACACACACACACACTGCCTTTGCTCCCACAGAGAAAAAGAGAGAGGAAACCTTTATGAATACACAGATGAGAGTCCATTAGTTGTAATGTTAATATCCAGCTGTCTGAACTGTGACCTCGCTGACGGTGTGTGTTTATGTGAGCAACACAGACAGTAAGTTATAGATAGTGTAGAAACCTATTTGAGATATATATATATATTTTTTAAAGGGCTCCTTTTACAAAAGCAACACATTAGCCCTTTAACCTTTTCCTAGGATGACCATGTCGGTCATCTCTTACCACGTATTACCAACTTACACAACATAAGTCATGGCTATGTTTTACTTACTATGACATGTCAAAAACGCTTCTGTGAAAGAGGCCTCTTATATGAGTTATAATTAGCTTTACTCTCCTTCACTTTTATCATTAGATGATAGGAAAAAAACACAAACTAACTGTGTCTCAAAATCATTACTGATACTGCAGATTAACACAGGTTGATAGAGCTAAGTTTCAAGCTCATTTCTGAAACTTTGCCTGAATTAAATTTGAATCTATGTAGATCCCTATCAACTACATTTACGTGAATATAATCAAGGTGAGGACGTGACAATAATACGTAATTGATCAAGCACCTACATCATGATGACCTTTTAATAAAGATGACTTTTCAAATGAGTTTTTCCCAAAATGTTTTTGTTTTCATGTAATTTTTATCCAGCATGAGTGACTGTTGTTTTTTTAATTTTTTTTATTATAGCAATCTAGTCTCATGTCTCTTTGAAATAAAACTCTCCCTATGTAACAATAAATAAATCATTTACAATAATTTGCCAGTCAAGTAGGTTCACGCATTCTTTTGTATTTACAGGTACCTGATGTTAACAAGCTGCATGGGAACCTCCATCATCCTCGTTCTCAGTGTTACTCCCTCGAGTGGAGAGGCAGGCGAGTGTTGGTTCTGATGATAATTAAGTCGATGAACATGAAAATGAAGATCCTTTGCTCTAACTTAGCAGTGTAGGTGCTGATGTGTGTGTGTGAGAAAGGAAGAGAGAGATAGGGTGTGTGAGTGTCAATGTGGTGCTGAGAAGAGAACCAAAGGGCCATTTATAGCTGTCACACACTGACAACCATTACCCATGCATTTACAGTGCTCTCAGCACATACTGTCAGGAAGACTCTGCACACACACACATGAACACACACCGCCCCACTCTACCTGACAGAGCCTAATTATCGACACCTCTCCGTGTCGGATGAAACAAAAAGCTGCTCTATTTTCAGACTGATGGAGTCTGATGTTTCTCTGTCGTTTTCTTCTTCTTCTCCCCCTCTCAGCGTCTTTTGTCGTCTCTGTGCGCCGCCTCACCCGCCGCCCACCCCCTTATCCGACGTTTGATTCTTAACTCGTTAAATAAGACTCAAAT
This sequence comes from Myoxocephalus aenaeus, assembly GCA_038501785.1. Lineage (NCBI taxonomy): Eukaryota > Metazoa > Chordata > Actinopteri > Perciformes > Cottidae > Myoxocephalus > Myoxocephalus aenaeus. The sequence continues at coordinate 1,272,391 of JBAMJR010000195.1, forward strand.
TAAAACAGACAATGAGGAAAGTTTCTCCCTCACAGCCACTTTCATTTGTTGTGATTGTTATTCAGAGTCATGGATGGCAGTGTGCCTGTGTGTGTGTGTGTGTGTGTGTG